>CM036252.1:6764177-7286677 GCA_020698575.1 Bostrychus sinensis
TTAGGATGTAAATTACTGGAGTTAGCGTTCACATAAAAGTAGCGATTCTGATACTTTAGTGTATAATAAATATTCACCAAAAATGCAGTTAAAAGAGTTGTTTCGAGGCTCGTTTATTTACTTAAATTAATTCTGCTGTTGCTAATGCTAGCCTATGGTATTTTGCTGTTTGTGACCGCTCATGAAACAGATTCATCGCTCAACGGTCGTTTCATGACGTACGTTTGCGATCTCTAAAGGTTACTAACCCTAAATCCTAACCTTAACCCCTTTAATCTCTCTTATTTACCATTCTGTTATTACTGTGTAGACCAACAACTTGACTCACCCACGTTTAGTTTAACAGTGATTTGTGTTCTCAGTTGTGGGATGTTGCAGATGTACTTTGCGTCATCAGACGGCCTCACGTTGGTTAGTTTCACAGAGATGTTTCCGTTTTTCTGCTCGTCTGAGAACATGACGATTCTGTTTACGAAGTCGAGGTGCTGGACTCCTTTTAGCACTGCTTTCAAGCGCCACACGAAAATATGCTGAGTCAAGTCCAGGTCAGGTCTCTTCCACTCCCAGGTATAATCCGTGACGTCTCTCGGAGGATCCAGGTGGCACGGTAAAATGACGTCATCGCCGACTGTGGCCACTATTGGCAGAGACGGAGCAATGAGCCGAGGCTGCCCTGAAAAGACGGTGTATTTAGTAAATGGTGCGAGAGAGACATGGATTTCTTAAAAAAAAAGGATTGGTTTTATTACCAGACTATGACTTATTTGTGTATTACCTCTGCAGAGGAGAAGACACTTTGCTAAAACAAGGGCTACGAGAAATATGTTGAAGGAACGTGGCATCTTGATATTCTTAAAAAGAAGTTACAAAAGACGTTAAGGAAAGGTGCAGTTCTTAAACGTGTTAGAGCTGTCATTAAAACAAGAAAACACTTTTAGAAATTTTGACACCAAAATAGTTTAAACTAAAACTGACCAAAAATAAGTAAATAATTCCAGCAGTGTCTGCCAACTGAGTGTGAATTAATTTCAGCTGTATCACGTTTTAACAAGAAAACTATCACATATTTACAAGATACTATCACGTTTACATGATACTATTACGTTTTAACAAGAAAACATCACATTTTAACAAGATAAGTATCACATTATAACAAGGTATACATTTTATTATGATACACAATTACCACATTTTTACAAGATACTATCACGTTTGTACAAGATATGAAATTATCACGTTTTTACATGATAAATGATTTTCTTCTTTTAACAAGATCTTTTCACGTGTTTACAAAATAATTAAGAATCACGTTATAACAAGATATCAGTTTATCACGTGTTAACAAGATAAATATTTTCTTGTAATGACGTGATGTTTAAGGAAGCAACAATGGCGACGCTGGTACCGCTCCTCTTGGATCTGTTCTATGTAATCTTCTAGGAAACCCCCATGGATGTTCTCTAATACATCCATGTAAACCTCGTTCTCAAAGAAAGGTGCAGAGTGAACAGTGGGCCGTCCTGCAGCACATCTCCATCTCTACGTCTGGAAACAACCATGTAATCCTCACATGATGACAGGAAAATCATTTATATTGTTAAAACGTGATGTTATCTTGTTAAAACTAGGGCTGTCAACGTTAACGCGTTAACACATGCGGTTAATAAAAAAAAATGAACGTGTTAAAATTTATTATTGCAAATTAATCACACGATCTGTTTTTGCAGTACAGCAGCGCTTCTCAAAGCTCTTTGTAGGGCGTGAAGCTGTGTCGGGGGCGCGTGACCGTCTTGGAAATGTGCGTATATCACAACATTGACTTGTTTTCACAGTGAACGACTGCGCGTCCAGAGAAGAGAGAGCAGCTGCCTCACGTTTGCTCGTGGTTCCACTTCAGGACGAGTCCACTGCTTTAGCCGCTGCACTACAGCCCTCTCCTTTCCCTCACGAGTCTCGAGTAAAACTTTTTACTAATAAATGTTGCGTGTGCTTGTTATATCGCTTCCTTTCACTGCCTCTGTCCGTACGCGTTCCTGGGAGCTGTGCTTTCTGTGCGTCCTGGACCCGCGGTGAGAGCCCAAGAGTGTGATTAATCTGATTAATTTTTTTAATCGATTGACAGCACTAGTTAAAACGTAATATGTAAAAAGTGATAGTATCTTGTTAAAAGGTGATATTTTTCTTGTTAAAACGTGATACAGCTGAAATGAATTGACACTCAGTTGGCAGTAATACGCTGCCATACATAATAACCAAAACATTCATATTTCCTATATTAGTAGATAGTTCCAGGACGTTAGTGGCCCAGACTTGCAGGACTCTACAGCTGTCCATGTAGCAAACGTTTAAAGAATCAAAGATTTTGTTATCAAAGTATTTATCACAAATTTATTACGAGCAAATGAACCAAATTGTTGTTGTTTTTTTGTGCCTTTTTCATTACTGTGTTAGTGATTGTCACTTATGCTTTTCAGATTCTAAGCCTTCAACAGCAGTAGTCACTAAAACGACAGGTAAAGGTTGGTTTTGCAGTGACTAACAACAAAACAAGTGCTTGTCCTTGATCCATTTGATATTTCTGCATGAACAAAGTTTGACTCAGTGATAAATGAAAACGTACCTGTTTTACTCAGCTGTACGTTAAATCCCAAAAGCCGTCTGCTCCTCTCACGCTCCGAGTATGAATAAGCCACATACTTTCACTTCTGTGTCTATCTCTAGCTCCGTGTAGTTCACATTTCTTGGCTTGTCATTTGATATCAGGATAAAAATAGGATTCAAATGTAACTGGGCTTTACTA
Organism: Bostrychus sinensis; assembly: GCA_020698575.1. Classification (NCBI taxonomy): domain Eukaryota; kingdom Metazoa; phylum Chordata; class Actinopteri; order Gobiiformes; family Eleotridae; genus Bostrychus; species Bostrychus sinensis. The sequence continues at coordinate 6,766,978 of CM036252.1, forward strand.
GCAACAGGAAGGTTTGCTGCAGACAGGAAGCATCAGTTCTGGGTTAGGAAAATCAACTGTATTTCATTATTTCTAGATCTTTAGTTAGTCAGTTGTGTAGTTTTAAAGTCGCATATTCTTCACTTTTCTCAGTCTTTCTGAAATAATGTTGGACTCTTAGTATTTCAGATTTTATAATTTAAAATAATGTATCTGTGGAAAACCTCCTTTGTTGGGAGCTGTTACTGTGACTCTGCAGAGAATGCTTGGATTAGGTGTCGCCCCCTGCTGGCAACAGTGGGGACTGGACAGAACATTAAATGTCTCTTTTGCATGGCTATTAGCAAATGAGCTGACTGCTTTGTGATGGTAATGTAAAGAGTATAAATTATGTTTTTACTAGTTTTGGTCACTTGTAGAAAAGAACGTTTTACAACATTTAAAACCGTTGTGACTGAAAGAGAACATTTTTATTAAGTACTCTACTGATGCCAGCAGAGTGCAGACTGTTGCGGTCTTGTGAACATTAAGAACCAAAGGAACTTCACTTGCTTAAACTTTTTGAGGCCATGTTACTATAAAATACCAAACAGCTGTGAGGAATCAGTTGTTTGGATAAATACATAGATAGTTGGTCTCGTGTGTGTATGTAGGCTCGTGAAGCCCAGTGAATCCTGCTGCATAAACAAAATACAACTCTAGGTATGTTTGCGGCAAGATGTATTTGTGCTGGATTTGTGGGTTCAGTCCATTTTTGTCGCTGATTTGTTTGGGTTTGCACCACAGTCTCGTCACTGACCTTTCAGCCTTTGTCTTCCTGTGTCCAGTATTTCAGACCCTGCAGCAACAGACGGTGAACGAAGCTCCATACTTTCACTTTAGAGAATAAACACGTCCCACAGTTGGTTTGACATCTGATATCTGAGAGAGGAGATAAAAATAACCTGGGGTCTCATCTATAAAGCCTGCGTACGCCCAACGCGAGGCTGAAATTGGCGCAAAGGTGGAATTTATAAAAAAAACTAGACATGAAACCAAAACGAGACTGAATGGACATCTGATATTTGTCTTTACGCAGGACGTGCACCTGCACCACGGCTCTGTCCCCTCTCTTTACACACAACCTCCACTCAGACCTCCACGTGCACGGACTGCGTCCACACAAAAATGATATCCATGTGAGAACAGAAGATCGCGATGCTTCCCGCACATTTTATGCTCTTTCATTTATTATAATTTGCAATTCGGGTACAACTCGAGGAAATCCCAAAAAGTGATACCTGCAATAATTCAATTAAAACATTTGTTACATTTTAAGCTTCTTTTTAATGTTTAAAGTTGTCCATATTAAGAGGAAGGGGGCGTTCATTGTGTCATGGCAATAATTTTGTTTTTTTAATCAGAAAAGCGGCATGCTCTTTCCAATACAGACGCACGTGTGTGTGTGTGTGTCTGTGTGTGTGTGTGTGTGTGTGTGTGTGTCTGTGTGTGTGTGTGTGTGTGTGTGTGTGTGTGTGTGTGTGTGTGTGTGTGTCTGTGTGTGTCTGTGTGTGTGTGTGTGTGTGCTGCGTGGAGCGTCTCGTGCCTCGCTCTCTTCCGTGTTTCTCGGTGAAACCCTCTCATTAGCAGCTCATGTTTAGGTAAATCTCATTCAGAAATCACTTTGCATTGACCTTCTTTGGTATTTACAAAGATAACAAACTTAACAGGATTTTGTATATCGTTACACACCAGAACCATTATAACAGCAGTTACTACAACGTGTTACAACGAGTAGGTGCGGTAAAAAAGTAAAGTGGAGCAAGGGGTCTTTCAGGACTCAACATGAGTGCATTACTCCGACATGTAGGGGGCGCTCTGAAGAGAATAATGTGCAGAACACATTGAAGAAGAATTATATTAACAAAGGCTATGAAGAAAGAAATGTGTATTAACAAAACAAACATTTACACACAAAACACACACACACATAAAAAAAGAAAAATCAAAAACAGAAGCGCTTATGAGCGTAGACCTCTGCCAAGGCACTGATCCTATCCCACAATGGTAAAGATACAGTGCCCAGACCTGGATTCAAACATCTCCTAGTTCAGGGGTAAATTCTCTTTGCACTGAGCCACAAACCCAGATATCTCACACTGATGAAGAAGCTACTGAAGCTAACGTATGAAAATGTTTATGATAAAATTTTATACAAATACAAGAAAGAAGTGAAGGCTCAGTGTTGGGTCTGAGGTCACTCCCAGTTCTCCTCAAGGACCTGCAGCTGATGAGTCGGCTGATTAGGTTTTGGACATTCGTTCACAAATTCTGTCCATCAACTAAAAAACAAGAACACAACACAGAAATGGTTTTACATAATGCAGGTATGTAAACAGATATTAGTGTTTGAGTTGTGGTGAGTGAACAGTGAGGAATTATCCAACCTCTTGGTTTTTGTTGTAGACAGAAACCACCGCTATTTGTCCAGTGTTCCATGGAGGCTGACTGTCCCACTTCTTATCAGTGCGAGCATCGCTGTTCGTTGGAAGACAATGTTTTGCCCAGACCTGAAAGAAAAGAATAAACTGAGTGTTTACATGCTCTGGTGTATCCTGGTTATGACAGTATTCAGGATATGAGGTTTAGATGCAATCAGAGAAACTGGGATACTCATATCTAGGAATGTGCTGTGCTGGCCCCCTCTTGAATATATTAATCAAGTATAGATTATACTAATGTGTTTTTATTGAGGTGCAGCCCGTGGGAAGCTGCGTGGACACAGCAGCAGCAGCAGCACCACACAGTTACACACAAATGGAGAGGGGGAGAAAGTCTGAACTGTGCAAAAAAGGATAAACAGAAGAAGGCCATCTGGACAAGGTTTGTTTTTTAAAGACGTTTTGTCATTTTATCTAAAGAAAATGTTCTACTCATGAAGTGATGACTGAGAACCTTCACAGAAGTCTGAAGCGTGGCTCATCTTCACCAAAGTCCACACAGTCACAGCTGTGGGAAATGAACACGAGCCAAACCCCACTGTACTATACACAACAATAAAACATGGCAGGCTGTAACAGTAATTGGCCAATAATGTAATGATTTTGACCATTTTAAATGTAATAAAGCCAGTAACATAATAACTTGCCAATAATGTAATAAAGTTTTTTAGCCAATAACGTTGACCAAGAGTCTTCACAGACAAACCTAAGCAAATTATTAATATTCTAAAAAGAACATTTTGTACAAGAATAATTGATAAACTGGCTCTTACAATCATAATTAACTCTGCCATCCACTAAATAAAAGAACAAACAAAAAAGTTTTTTCCAAGAATGTATTGCTACATTATAGGCTGCAGTTATTACATTTTCAAAGATTTTTTTAATGCTGGTAATGACTTATTACATTATTGGCAAGTTGTTATGTTATTGGCTTTGTTACTTTTAAAATTGACCAAATTATGATGTTATTGGCAGGTATTACATTATCAATTGCTACACAGGCTAACATTATGCTAGCAGCACACATGGAATAACAATAAGAACCAACTAAACCCATCGTTTTGTCTGTGGAGAGGGAAGTCTGGGCATCTCTGCTTAGACTGCTGCCTCCGTGACCCGGTCCCAGATAAGCGGTGGAAGATGGATAAACCCATCGTCTGTCTCCTGTACGAGGACACTCATAAAAGCCTCTGAAACTTAGCTGTGACCACACACAGATTACAGATTTATTTCAGGGTTTCCTCTGCATTCACTTCTGTGATAAAAGTAGTATATGGTAATATCCTTTTGGAGGGGGGATAGCCCCCCCTCCTCCTTGTGACCTCTCAGTGACCCCTTGACCCGTGACTCTCCCCCTGACCCATACCCCTCCCTACCCCTAACCCTTTGTTCATGTGTCCACAGTACATCCTCCCAAGTCAGATGTCCTCTAAAGATACAATGGTGTACTGTTTGAGGTTTATTATATGTTGTTGCGGGAGAACAGTCAATACATTGGCCCTCTGTCTGCAGAGATAACCCATGTGCTTGCGGGAGAGCTGTGAATACAATAGTTTACTGTCTAATGTAGGCCTCCCGCAGTGTTAAGTGGTAGTTGTGACCTGTGGATGGATGCTGACAATGGCAGTTGTTCAAAAACTATAAAGGACAAATGTCTTAAAAAATGAATGAAAGTCTTAAAACTATGACTGTTGTAGATGTCACAAACCCACTCGCTATTATCATATGAAACATTTTTTTATATCTGTAATTGGGTGTATGTTGGCCATGTAATCAAAGGTTTTCAACACATAGTGTAGAGTTACATCTGATGAGAAAAATCTTACAAAAACACATTAGTGATAAGGAGTTATAAGAGTTAAAGATAAGCACTAGCTTTAGCCCCCATAGTAATACAAAACTGTGTAAAACTGTGTACTGTGTAAAAAAAAAACCTTAAGGATGTGTTATATTTAGCCAGAAAAGAGGTCTTTACTTAAATTTGACACTTTTCTCTCTTAGTTATTTTCCCTGTAAAAAAAAAAAAAAAAAAAAGGTTATTTTGATTGTATGTCACTGTTTTTACATTTTACTAGATGAGGACATAAACTGATCTTTTACTGAATAAATGTAATACTGTTGTTAACTTCTCCTGTGATGTTTGTGTAGTGTTGTGATGTTTGTGTAGTGTTGTGATGTTTGTGTAGTGTTGTGATGTTTGTGTAGTGTTGTGCAGGGTTGTGTACTTTAACACATCACTGTGTAGTGAGCGGTCTAACACTGTGTACACAGCACTGGTATGAAGTACAACTTTTTCACTCATCTACAAAGTTTTAGAAAATGAGACCTAAGCATCTATAAGGTGTATTTTTTTCCTCATCAAATGTTAAGTGACTCAGTTCAGCGAGCATGTGTCCAAGTGGAATTAGATAAATATTTGATAAAGTATATGCTTAGTCAAGATGAGTTTACTTGTTTCAGTCACACTGCACAATATATCTGTCATAAATGCACATAAACACTTGATGTTAGACAATAACACACCAAATGTGTATTTATTAACAATTCACCTGTTTTTTCTTATTATTATTATTATTTTAATGTAAGTAGAATAATACAAGGTGTGAACTTCAAACCAAAGCACATGGTTTATTCAGATCATAGAACTTTTTAAAACAAGTTGGGACATTTCAGTTTTGTAAAATAAAATAAAAAATTACACATTATTCCGTAAATGGTTTTACTCCTTTTCTGATCTCTGGCACAGTAAATATTCATCTCTACAGTGTTGTGTAATGTAAATGTATTGTTCTGACAGTGATCACATGTAAGTCATTCATTCACCACTGACTGCACACCGCTGATGTGGCACAGTACCTCACACATTTATGTATAAAGTATATGCTTATGCATTGTTTGTATTTCTATTATATTTTGCATAGTTGTCATATTTTATATTTCTATCGTATTTGCATGCTATTTAAAAATGCCTTTTTGCCTATTGGTAGATTATTATTGTTTATTATACACCATAGATTTATGTGGTATTCAGTGTGGACAGCAAAGAAAGAATTTTACTGCACAGGGAAGCACACTTATAAATAAATAAACTTTGAATTTCTTGAATCTAGAATTGAGTAAATTTATTAGTTTTAGAAAAAATACCATGGGTCTTTGATATTTTTACCTTTATGTAATTAATCTACTGTTTCCATGTTAGCATAGTATCAGTCACAACCCATAAGAACCTCATATCAAACTCTTAAAATATCTCTTTTTTGTTGCTTTTGTTACCAAAAACATAAATTATGGTCTATTAAGAGACACTTGTTAATATCAAACCAGGTTTGAGCAGCTTTATGTTCCCTTTCTATCATCTGCCAACTTTATAAATCTCAATCAAAGCAAAAAGGTTACAAAACATCATTAATGAAAATAATAAAAGAATTTTTGGAGCAATCACAGAACCCTGTGGTATTCCACAGACTATAGTCTTAAATCCTAACAATGTATTGTCTGACTGAACAGTTCATCTGATACCAAAACATTTTCACAATTTCTTTTTAACTGGCTATGTTGACAGTATGATTTTTTTTTATTTTACTTTTTTTTAAATTTTTTAATCCAAATTAATGTATACCTATTGAATATTTGTCATTATCCAGAGCAGAGATAACCTCCACTAAAGAGGGCATTAATGCATTATTTATTATTTATTTATTTTTTCCCCTAAAACTACATTGTTGTTCACAAAGCTTTTTGTTTGTTTCTTTTTTCCCAACAAAAGTATTAATATAACAGAAAGATCTATGGCGCTTGTCACCATTTGTGAAGACTTGAGTGACATTAGCTGTCTCTGTGTCGTCTGAAAAGACTCTATGTTGGAGAGATTATGTACATATTGTACATTTTAATGCTCTGTTATCATATATTACAGTAACCCTCACAGTACTATGGATTTATATTTTAATTTACTGTGTTAGACTCGTCTACAAAATAACTGTAAAAAGGACTTCTGCTATAGTTTCTAATTATTTATTTATAAAAGAACTCAGAAGCTGTTCACAACGTTCTACTCGTATTATTTTTAATGTTATAATAATGTTTTCATTTTATTATTGAAACTTAGGTTAAGTTATTTTTATAAATCTTTTTCTCATTTTCACTAGTTACATTTTTAAGTATACTTCATATAAAACAAACTGCTTTTGTCATTTATGGTTTCCCTTTGCATACATATTTACTGCCAGGACATTAGTGTTGGTTATAAAGTTCTAACTATTTGGGTACAAATGCCACTGAGGTAAACTACATAGCAAACACATTTTTTTGTTGTTGTCTTGAAACCCCAATTATTTCAAGTGTCCCAAGTCTTGCCAGTTTACATGCAGGCTAATACAAATACCTTTTTCCAGAAAAACAGTCAATAATATCACTTAACACTTTTTCCTTGTAATGGATGTTTGTGAAAATACTTTTTTTCTAAGTGCAGCACATTATTGCATTATCCTGCTGGGTCTGTCAATTACAGATATTAAGACACTTTAAGACACATTTTATTTAAGACAATATTGCAAAGCTTTACATACAAAGACTGATTCCTTACTGCTTGGTTTTTTTATTATTAGTATTTTTGGTATACAATTTATAAAATGTTCAAAGATATTATACAGATGTTCTGTAAATGCAATATAAAAATATACTTGGCTTTTTGTCAGTATGTATCTGTATAGTCTAGCGCTTGTTCACATCATCCTGAATTAAAATTAAAAACATACAGTTATAGAGCTGGACATCAAAAGCTTTTTTCTTAGTTTTTATTAAAGAAATAATAACCTTCTAACACAATCAACTAATACAACAGTCAAATCTCCTTTATAGCAAACACTAGGAATGTGGATGTTAAAGATTTTAAACATTCATTGATTTATTCAGTTCTGTTGGCATTTTTAACACAAATTAGTCATATTAATCAATTTACATGAAACATTATAATTATAATACACACACTAAAAAAACAGTAACACCAGACTTGTCTAAAATGACTTAAAGGTTAAGAAATCTCAGCTTTTAAAGTAACAAGGCCTGATACTATACACTTTGGAAAAATAACAATATTTATATGTAATATATTTGTTTTATTGTAAGAAAAAGGTGTCCATATTATGCTATTTCAGCATTTTTTCTTTATTAGATGTTTATTTATATATTTCAATGCCCGTCAAGCGAGTGATTTTGGTTTTAGTAAACTCAGCATCACTCTTGGCCTGGTGTTGGTCGTTACCTGGCAACTTGTTACAAGTTCACTTATTTTGTTTTGGTTCTTAACAAATCCAGGAGTTTTTGTTCAAGTCTTTGAAGTTCTTCTGACGGAGCATCCTCCCATCATGCACCACAGCTGTAGTCCCAGTACCCATCATGCACCACTGCTGTAGTCCCAGTACCCATCATGCACCACAGCTGTAGTCCCAGTACCCATCATGCACCACTGCTGTAGTCCCAGTACCCATCATGCACCACAGCTGTAGTCCCAGTACCCATCATGCACCACTGCTGTAGTCCCAGTACCCATCATGCACCACAGCTGTAGTCTCAGTACCCATCATGCACCACAGCTGTAGTCTCAGTACCCATCATGCACCACAGCTGTAGTCTCAGTACCCATCATGCACCACAGCTGTAGTCTCAGTACCCATCATGCACCACAGCTGTAGTCTCAGTACCCATCATGCACCACAGCTGTAGTCTCAGTACCCATCATGCACCACAGCTGTAGTCTCAGTACCCATCATGCACCACAGCTGTAGTCTCAGTACCCATCATGCACCACAGCTGTAGTCTCAGTACCCATCATGCACCACAGCTGTAGTCTCAGTACCCATCATGCACCACAGCTGTAGTCTCAGTACCCATCATGCACCACAGCTGTAGTCTCAGTACCCATCATGCACCACAGCTGTAGTCTCAGTACCCATCATGCACCACAGCTGTAGTCTCAGTACCCATCATGCACCACAGCTGTAGTCTCAGTACCCATCATGCACCACAGCTGTAGTCTCAGTACCCATCATGCACCACAGCTGTAGTCTCAGTACCCATCATGCACCACAGCTGTAGTCTCAGTACCCATCATGCACCACTGCTGTAGTCTCAGTAAAGCTCCTCATCCAGTTTGACATCTTTTTAAAAAACTATTGTTTTTTTATATTTCAAAACATTTCAGGTAATCTTGAAAAATCTGCTCTGAAGTAGTTTAGGATGTAGTATTCAAACGTCCTGAGGACTCTAGGCGTTCATAAAATGTCTTTACCAGCCCCTGACAATATAAATCAGTGGTGTAGTCTATATTTTTGTAGTGAGTATACTGTGGTGATTTCCACCTCATACACAGCAGTGTTAGTGTCGCTTCATAACAGCTTGTTTTGGGGCTTGTAGTTTTTAGTGTTTTTAGTGTTTTAGTTTTTAAAGGGCCTGCATACATTATTTAGCCTAATGAAATAATCTAGTTTTAAATCCAAAGGATTTCTAAGAAGAAAAAAAAACACAAAGATCATCTAACTGCACTACACCAAGACCCAGGGCCAGTGGAACTATGGGTAAAAGGTGATTTTATATTGAAATACTTGCCTGCTTTGCCTATGGTACAAGTAAAATAAAGGTATATACTGCGGTTTATAGTTTATAACTATTATAATGCATAAATCACCTTATTTTTGAATCAACTGTAAAACTAATCACTGGGCAGTGTCCTGGGATCACTCAGAGTCTCACAATAAAATGCATCTCTCAGTTACTTCAATTCCCAAAACCAGTCAAAAAATCTTAGTACATACATTCGGCTAAATTAATGCTCTACAAATATCACAAGAATTACAAAGTCATAGATGCGCTGTACAACAACGTCATCTTTAGCTTTAATTTAAATTTATTTCAAAATTCACATTGATAACATTTTTAGAGGTCTCCATGTTTTAAAGAACAAAAAGTCTTTGCATTTTTACACAGAGGTTCAAAACAACCTTATTTATGTGGACTTCAGGGGGGGCTGACTGTTACCATCTTTTTCTGCAAAACCCTTCATCTTCTTCAAGATAATCTCTCCTGAAGTGGCCTTTATTGGCTTAATCCAAACTCACCTGAAAAAACACAATGTCTGAGATTACGGTTTTGGAAAGAAGTCATCAAACAATTTACAGTGGATATAATTAACTTGCTAACAGAAAATAAATATTACTTACTTACTTATTTCAGCTGAGGCATTGCCCCATAGGACACGTGCTTCCACCTAAACACCAAGACTGGAGCAGAAAACTGGACCAAGTGATTGAGCGCCATTCATGGGATGTCAGTGTTTTTAACTGAATACATTTGTCCCAACTTACTTCTTTTGTCTGAAGAGCGTCTTGCTGTGTTGATTCTATGTTCACAGATGGAGGAAAAAGTTGTATTCTTCTTTTCTACAAAGTAAAAAGTAATGTTAGCCCACTGGGTGATTGATTTCCACAGAGGGATTTTTTTTTTAGCAAAGTAAGTACAGATCTAGATATTAAGTGGTATTTTTAATATAAGAAACACTACTATCTCTGGAATAAAAAAAAAGCTGTAATCCCATTCTAAGTAAAGTGTTTTTTGTTCAGGCTATCTGTAGCTAAACGCTCAGATCAGCATTAGTTTGTTCAAGAACAGTAATACGATGATTACATTACTAAGCAAACATCACCAATAATAAAATGTGCTTTAACTTACCTTTGATTATCTCACAAGAGGCAGGGTTGAAGTGGCTCATGTTTGAGTCTGAGCTGTGTCCTCAGAGCTCAGTGACTGCAGTACAGCAGTGGACTGGGATTTTAATAACTCTCAACTGCAGGATTCAAAATTCATTCCCAGAATGCAACACAGTTTACAATATTATACAGTATTTTGAAAAAATTCCCAACAGCTCAAACATTTTCCCGGAATACATTTGCTATTAACAGCATGCTACGGTTTTAAATGATTAACACTAGGCTACTGTCATGTTTTTGTCGTTTTTTAACAGCAATTTCTTACAGTGTACAAATGCAAAAATGGCTACTTTCAAAAAAAGAATTGTCACCACCAAGCTGCATTACACATTACATTAGTGTGGTGATTGACAGGCATGCAGTTCTTGGACTATATTGGTTTATTTTAAAACAAAAAACAACAGCAAGCATGTAGCCAGTACAAGATTAGAATCTCATATAAGACACATATAAGATTATTAAAAATGATATATTAATTTAATATAAAAACTAAGTTTGTTTTTGTCTTTGAAAATGACAGGGAGGGCTTAGCCCACCCAGCCCATTGATACCAGCCTTTCCTTTTCTGCTCCTTCTGTTATTGTTCACCTCTTGCCAGTGTCAGGTTGTTAGATGATATGTATTTGGATAAAACAGTTGGGTAAGGAGCTGTTGTGCGTTGTCTGATTTGGTTTATAATTGTTGAGTTGTACCTTGAAGTTATGTGCAAGTGTTTGTGTGAGAACTTGGCATTAAATAATATTTTCTTGGTGTGGAAGTGGAACAGTTGCTGTCTGTGGCCTGGTGTTGATGGTGAGTAGTCATGTGCTATAAGCCCCTCCACCCAGAGTCACCACCAGCCGTCACTGTGTGTGTGTGTGTGTGTGTGTGTGTGTGTGTGTGTGTGTGTGTGTGTGTGTGTGTGTGTGTGTGTGTGTGTGTGTGTGTGTGTGTGTTGTATCTTATCATTTATGAAACAGACTTACTCCTCTCTACTTTAGTGGACATGTAGTGTTTCTGTTTCTGCTGCTGCATGAGGGAGAGTTGTTAGTGCAGTGGGTGATGGGGTAGATTGGCTTCTAATTGCTCAGACAATGGGCAATGCTGTGATATTGCAAAGTTGACTACAGGCTGTGAAGTTAATAAATCAAAATTTACAATGTTCTTTTCATATGGACTTAGTCTGTACACCTTACTAATCACAGAAAAAATAACACGTCTGTATGGATCTGTTTGGTTAACTGGGTGGGCACATTTCTGATCAGACACACAGACACCACATCTGTTTGATACACTCTATTTGATGTCATTTATCTAATCACCTGATCACGCCGCTACAATCAGAGCACCTGACAGTTTTTCACATATGTCCTCCAACGTGTGTGTTTGTGAACAAACTTTGTTTGGTGGATAGATTCAAAGACAACACCTGTAGCTGTTCAGTTGCTGAAAAGCAGTGACCTATCCACGATGGCGCCTACTACATCACCTGGCTCAGTATTTTTTTATAACCCATCAAAAAATAATAATAATAATAATAAATCACCAGAACCTATGCCATTCATATGGAATGTAACATTGTTGTTGGTACAGTACATGTTACCATATCACATAACTAAACTAAAACACTAAAAACACTAAAAACTACAAGCCCCAAAACAAGCTGTTATGAAGCGACACTAACACTGCTGTGTATGAGGTGGAAATCACCACAGTATACTCACTACAAAAATATAGACTACACCACTGATTTATATTGTCAGGGGCTGGTAAAGACATTTTATGAACGCCTAGAGTCCTCAGGACGTTTGAATACTACATCCTAAACTACTTCAGAGCAGATTTTTCAAGATTACCTGAAATGTTTTGAAATATAAAAAAACAATAGTTTTTTAAAAAGATGTCAAACTGGATGAGGAGCTTTACTGAGACTACAGCAGTGGTGCATGATGGGTACTGAGACTACAGCTGTGGTGCATGATGGGTACTGAGACTACAGCTGTGGTGCATGATGGGTACTGAGACTACAGCTGTGGTGCATGATGGGTACTGAGACTACAGCTGTGGTGCATGATGGGTACTGAGACTACAGCTGTGGTGCATGATGGGTACTGAGACTACAGCTGTGGTGCATGATGGGTACTGAGACTACAGCTGTGGTGCATGATGGGTACTGGGACTACAGCTGTGGTGCATGATGGGTACTGGGACTACAGCAGTGGTGCATGATGGGTACTGGGACTACAGCTGTGGTGCATGATGGGTACTGGGACTACAGTAGTGGTGCATGATGGGTACTGGGACTACAGCTGTGGTGCATGATGGGAGGATGCTCCGTCAGAAGAACTTCAAAGACTTGAACAAAAACTCCTGGATTTGTTAAGAACCAAAACAAAATAAGTGAACTTGTAACAAGTTGCCAGGTAACGACCAACACCAGGCCAAGAGTGATGCTGAGTTTACTAAAACCAAAATCACGAGCTTGACGGGCATTGAAATATATAAATAAACATCTAATAAAGAAAAAATGCTGAAATAGCATAATATGGACACCTTTTTCTTACAATAAAACAAATATATTACATATAAATATTGTTATTTTTCCAAAGTGTATAGTATCAGGCCTTGTTACTTTAAAAGCTGAGATTTCTTAACCTTTAAGTCATTTTAGACAAGTCTGGTGTTACTGTTTTTTTAGTGTGTGTATTATAATTATAATGTTTCATGTAAATTGATTAATATGACTAATTTGTGTTAAAAATGCCAACAGAACTGAATAAATCAATGAATGTTTAAAATCTTTAACATCCACATTCCTAGTGTTTGCTATAAAGGAGATTTGACTGTTGTATTAGTTGATTGTGTTAGAAGGTTATTATTTCTTTAATAAAAACTAAGAAAAAAGCTTTTGATGTCCAGCTCTATAACTGTATGTTTTTAATTTTAATTCAGGATGATGTGAACAAGCGCTAGACTATACAGATACATACTGACAAAAAGCCAAGTATATTTTTATATTGCATTTACAGAACATCTGTATAATATCTTTGAACATTTTATAAATTGTATACCAAAAATACTAATAATAAAAACCAAGCAGTAAGGAATCAGTCTTTGTATGTAAAGCTTTGCAATATTGTCTTAAATAAAATGTGTCTTAAAGTGTCTTAATATCTGTAATTGACAGACCCAGCAGGATAATGCAATAATGTGCTGCACTTAGAAAAAAAGTATTTTCACAAACATCCATTACAAGGAAAAAGTGTTAAGTGATATTATTGACTGTTTTTCTGGAAAAAGGTATTTGTATTAGCCTGCATGTAAACTGGCAAGACTTGGGACACTTGAAATAATTGGGGTTTCAAGACAACAACAAAAAAATGTGTTTGCTATGTAGTTTACCTCAGTGGCATTTGTACCCAAATAGTTAGAACTTTATAACCAACACTAATGTCCTGGCAGTAAATATGTATGCAAAGGGAAACCATAAATGACAAAAGCAGTTTGTTTTATATGAAGTATACTTAAAAATGTAACTAGTGAAAATGAGAAAAAGATTTATAAAAATAACTTAACCTAAGTTTCAATAATAAAATGAAAACATTATTATAACATTAAAAATAATACGAGTAGAACGTTGTGAACAGCTTCTGAGTTCTTTTATAAATAAATAATTAGAAACTATAGCAGAAGTCCTTTTTACAGTTATTTTGTAGACGAGTCTAACACAGTAAATTAAAATATAAATCCATAGTACTGTGAGGGTTACTGTAATATATGATAACAGAGCATTAAAATGTACAATATGTACATAATCTCTCCAACATAGAGTCTTTTCAGACGACACAGAGACAGCTAATGTCACTCAAGTCTTCACAAATGGTGACAAGCGCCATAGATCTTTCTGTTATATTAATACTTTTGTTGGGAAAAAAGAAACAAACAAAAAGCTTTGTGAACAACAATGTAGTTTTAGGGGAAAAAATAAATAAATAATAAATAATGCATTAATGCCCTCTTTAGTGGAGGTTATCTCTGCTCTGGATAATGACAAATATTCAATAGGTATACATTAATTTGGATTAAAAAATTTAAAAAAAAGTAAAATAAAAAAAATTCATACTGTCAACATAGCCAGTTAAAAAGAAATTGTGAAAATGTTTTGGTATCAGATGAACTGTTCAGTCAGACAATACATTATTAGGATTTAAGACTATAGTCTGTGGAATACCACAGGGTTCTGTGATTGCTCCAAAAATTCTTTTATTATTTTCATTAATGATGTTTTGTAACCTTTTTGCTTTGATTGAGATTTATAAAGTTGGCAGATGATAGAAAGGGAACATAAAGCTGCTCAAACCTGGTTTGATATTAACAAGTGTCTCTTAATAGACCATAATTTATGTTTTTGGTAACAAAAGCAACAAAAAAGAGATATTTTAAGAGTTTGATATGAGGTTCTTATGGGTTGTGACTGATACTATGCTAACATGGAAACAGTAGATTAATTACATAAAGGTAAAAATATCAAAGACCCATGGTATTTTTTCTAAAACTAATAAATTTACTCAATTCTAGATTCAAGAAATTCAAAGTTTATTTATTTATAAGTGTGCTTCCCTGTGCAGTAAAATTCTTTCTTTGCTGTCCACACTGAATACCACATAAATCTATGGTGTATAATAAACAATAATAATCTACCAATAGGCAAAAAGGCATTTTTAAATAGCATGCAAATACGATAGAAATATAAAATATGACAACTATGCAAAATATAATAGAAATACAAACAATGCATAAGCATATACTTTATACATAAATGTGTGAGGTACTGTGCCAGATTAGCGGTGTGCAGTCAGTGGTGAATGAATGACTTACATGTGATCACTGTCAGAACAATACATTTACATTACACAACACTGTAGAGATGAATATTTACTGTGCCAGAGATCAGAAAAGGAGTAAAACCATTTACGGAATAATGTGTAATTTTTTATTTTATTTTACAAAACTGAAATGTCCCAACTTGTTTTAAAAAGTTCTATGATCTGAATAAACCATGTGCTTTGGTTTGAAGTTCACACCTTGTATTATTCTACCTACATTAAAATAATAATAATAATAATAAGAAAAAACAGGTGAATTGTTAATAAATACACATTTGGTGTGTTATTGTCTAACATCAAGTGTTTATGTGCATTTATGACAGATATATTGTGCAGTGTGACTGAAACAAGTAAACTCATCTTGACTAAGCATATACTTTATCAAATATTTATCTAATTCCACTTGGACACATGCTCGCTGAACTGAGTCACTTAACATTTGATGAGGAAAAAAATACACCTTATAGATGCTTAGGTCTCATTTTCTAAAACTTTGTAGATGAGTGAAAAAGTTGTACTTCATACCAGTGCTGTGTACACAGTGTTAGACCGCTCACTACACAGTGATGTGTTAAAGTACACAACCCTGCACAACACTACACAAACATCACAACACTACACAAACATCACAACACTACACAAACATCACAACACTACACAAACATCACAACACTACACAAACATCACAGGAGAAGTTAACAACAGTATTACATTTATTCAGTAAAAGATCAGTTTATGTCCTCATCTAGTAAAATGTAAAAACAGTGACATACAATCAAAATAACCTTTTTTTTTTTTTTTTTTTTTTACAGGGAAAATAACTAAGAGAGAAAAGTGTCAAATTTAAGTAAAGACCTCTTTTCTGGCTAAATATAACACATCCTTAAGGTTTTTTTTTTACACAGTACACAGTTTTACACAGTTTTGTATTACTATGGGGGCTAAAGCTAGTGCTTATCTTTAACTCTTATAACTCCTTATCACTAATGTGTTTTTGTAAGATTTTTCTCATCAGATGTAACTCTACACTATGTGTTGAAAACCTTTGATTACATGGCCAACATACACCCAATTACAGATATAAAAAAAAATGTTTCATATGATCATAGCGAGTGGGTTTGTGACATCTACAACAGTCATAGTTTTAAGACTTTCATTCATTTTTTAAGACATTTGTCCTTTATAGTTTTTGAACAACTGCCATTGTCAGCATCCATCCACAGGTCACAACTACCACTTAACACTGCGGGAGGCCTTCATTAGACAGTAAACTATTGTATTCACAGCTCTCCCGCAAGCACATGGGTTATCTCTGCAGACAGAGGGCCAATGTATTGACTGTTCTCCCGCAACAACATATAATAAACCTCAAACAGTACACCATTGTATCTTTAGAGGACATCTGACTTGGGAGGATGTACTGAGGACACATGAACAAAGGGTTAGGGGTAGGGAGGGGTATGGGTCAGGGGGAGAGTCACGGGTCAAGGGGTCACTGAGAGGTCACAAGGAGGAGGGGGGGCTATCCCCCCTCCAAAAGGATATTACCATATACTACTGATAAAAGCTCCCTTTAACTTCACCGGGCCCTGCCCCCTGCAGTACACACTTTTTATCAGCAGTAAGAAGACTGAGAATTGTAAGCTAAAGGTAATCGACGCCTTTCATGATGTGTTTTATTTGACAGTGCAGTTCAGAATTCAGTTTAAGCTTCTGTTGTTTGTTTTTAACTCAATTAATGGCTATGCACCTGTGTATTTATGTGAGATTTTAAGCTTTTGTCAACCCAGTAGGGCCCTGCGTTCTGCTGGACAACATCTGCTTGAAGACCCACGCTCCAGGTGTAAACAGTGGGGTGATCGCTCTTTTGCAGTGGCAGGTCCTAAACTCTGGAACACGCTACCTATTGAGTTGTGTACCATCACAGACCTGACTCTTTTCAAGGCCAAACTTAAAACCTATTTGTACAGGCTGGCCTTCAACACATAGTATTGTGACATTTTCTGTATTAGGGTCTGTCTACATGTACTTGTGTATTTTAATGTACTTTTTTATTTCTATGTAATTATGGATTCTTTTTATGGTTTTAAATAATGTAAAGCACTTTGGGCAACGCTGGTTGTTGTAAAGCGCTATATAAATAAAGGTTGATTGATTGATTGACATAATTTAAATTGGCGTTGTTGCGGAGTTCAAAGCATTGCAAGTGGCAGTGGGACGTCCTGTCTCTGTGGCCGCTGTCAGCAGCAGCGGCGCTGACACACTCAGGGACTGAGGAGGAGCAGACTCACACTTACATGAGAGCAGGTGAAGCAGAGCAGAGGTGGGAACACGCACTGGTGCTATTCATTTGTTCACTCCGCTGTCTGTGTTGCTGTCTTATTTCTGTTAGCATAAAGCTAAAGGAAAGCTAATGAGCTAACTGCAGCCAACAGTTTATCAGAGTTTGTCCTCCTCATCTGAGGGACAGATAAATATTCAGTTTCTTCAGGGAGCTTTGTTTTTTTCTTTTTTCATTTACATTCATTTATATGTTAATGTGTGATCAGTGAAATATGACAAGTAATGTAATTATAATTTGCAAACTATAATAACTCCATAGTAACCCCCCTTCCCCACCTCCCGTCCTTTTGTCTCGTGACCTTCCACTATCACTACTGCCACACCAAGCCTCTGGAGCCAGAGGAAACTTATTTATATAAAAACTGGCTACTGCTTTTACTTAAAGAGCAATTCGACCCTAAACCACTTTTTTTAGCTGATCAGTTGTACAAACAGGGCTTTAGTGACACATCTCACTGTTTATAGTTGTATCTTTGACCATTTTGTAAAAAAAGGTCTAAACTCAGGTTTTGTGGTGAAAACCATCAGAGTGCTGCCCTCCTTGGGTCAAACGGTGGTACTTCTGCTCAATAGTTGCAGATATACATATACTTGTATATAATTGTTAGGGCTGGGGAAATTATCGCGTTAACACAGTGCGTTAATTTATTGATTTAATCGCGTTAATTTCAATTGACGCATCGATTAATTTGATCACAACAAAAATATTACGACGACACTGAGAGGCAGCAACAAGCGTAGAAGACACATTTTTGTTTCCTGTGGGTAACAATGAGCCAGAAATTCATTTGAATTATTTAAAAAAAATGATTAGTAAGATACAGTCATATGCAAAAGTTGTCACAGATGTCATTAGAAAATAAATGATATACCTCTGATCCTTTTTTTGTGAAGACAGTAAATTACACAACCTCAAACTTTTGCATATGACTGTATGAGAATTAAAACCAGAATTAATAAAAATATATTGTCATTAAACATTGTCACATGTGACAGATGCTAAGTGCATGTGATACAGATAAATGACTTACAGAGACAGATTCCTGAGGCCTGAGCCTGCACCAAGTCTCAAACTTGTAGATCAGAGGTTTATTATCAGTCCACCTCTATCTGAATGGTCCAGTCTTTCAGTTGTTGTTCCTGAAAAGTCGAAACAGAAAATACCTTTAGACTGAACAGTGTGGCATCATTTGATAACTTGTAAGACCTGACCTCCTCAGAGATGTTTCCAAGGCGGACGCCTCTTCCATACTGATCGAAATCTGTGATGGTTACAGGAGATTTTCTCTCTGAGATTTCCCTTGAACGTCTCACTTCTTGGAGCTGAGAGAAAAAACACATTTTTAAACAAACTCTTTAGAAATCTTTAATCTAGAACATCATTTTAAAGTTTGTTAATCTCAGTGTGGATCATTCTGAGAAGAGACAAAGGTTTTATCAGTGCACATATCAGAAAAGAATAAATCATAATCAATAAAATGTAAAATAGTTTGGAAAGTAAAATGAAAGAATAAATAAACGTTTTTGTGTCTTGTTCAAATTCAGTGTTTAAAAGTCTAAAAATGTACATGAACTAGTATTTAAGAGATACTCACCCTCTTTAAAAGCTCATTCTCCAGTCTGAGCCTGTCAAGCTCAGTCTGTAACAAAACAAAAACAACATAAAACTCAGACAGAAGACAAACACTGACTTCTGTAAATGTAACTTATGTAAAGTAGTGAGCCACTTCCAGCTTCCACTTTGTTGTGGCGGGACACAGCTCCTTTAAGAGTTAAAAAAAAAGCTATATTGTTACTTTGGGGCATTGTAAGACTGGTAACACCGAGGGTTGGTTTTCTTATGGTTTTATGTTAAGAATTAAAGGTACAGTCAAGCTTTGAGTAATCTGTATGTATGTATGTTATTAACACTTTGCTGGTTATACTGTAGTATTCTTCCCATATCAAGTCCGTTTAACTCCTGACAGTCAATTTCAGATTCAAAGCCGTTTTGTTGCCTTCATGTGCTGCGATTCTAGGTTGTTTAGCTTGAGGTGTTTTTTTTGTATAAAAAAAAAAAAAAAAAAAAGAGAGTAAATTTCACTGTCGTTTTGACATTTTGAGCGTTGCAGTTTTTTTTGTTTTTGGTAAATTGGTGCCTTTTTGTCTGTGTATGTGACTTACGTAAATTACCCATCAAGCATTTCTGTCTTTATCACATTTTTTTATATAAATAATGATAATCCAATTTATATTAAAGACCTGGCTTCGATAATTGTACAACTGATTTAGTCGTTCAATTTTTCTTATATTTTAGTTTTTATTCATTTTAGTTTAGCAGGCTGCAGGTAGGCGAGGAAATGAAGCTCTTGTGACAGAGATGTAAGGACGGATATCTGTGTAATTACACCTCCGACCTTCAACACAGGTTTAGGAGGTCAAAGGAGTCAAATGTAGTCAACTCTTTGTTCTGAGTTTTGTTCGAGTTACCGGATCCAAGCAAACAGTTGCCGGATCAGACCACGTCAAAATAAGGGAGTTTCCGGATCCT
This sequence comes from Bostrychus sinensis, assembly GCA_020698575.1. Classification (NCBI taxonomy): domain Eukaryota; kingdom Metazoa; phylum Chordata; class Actinopteri; order Gobiiformes; family Eleotridae; genus Bostrychus; species Bostrychus sinensis. The sequence continues at coordinate 6,786,941 of CM036252.1, forward strand.
GTTCCGGAAAGATCCGGCTCAAATTAAGCTCTGCTGAGCACTGAGTCAAACTTACCACAGCCGCTCCATTCAAATGCCCGCAAAGCTAATTGCTAACTTAGCATAAACACGGTCAGCGCGACCGATTAGCGGCCGTATTTATTAAATGGCCGACCTGTTTAAGGAGAGACAAGGAGGACAAGGAGAAAGCCCTGACTGGTTCAGAGCAAACACACCATGACAGTGAAGTCCAGCCAACTCTGAATAAGAACAAATCTACTCACCACTTTGGTCTTTAAGCTTTCATTCTGCTGAGTGATCTTTGTGTTGGAAGAATCCTGCAACAAACCAGGATCACCAGCAGTGATCAGTGGTGAACAGCGACAGGTTAACGTTAGGCCAATAAAGTTACACATCTGAATAATATATAACTCTACATAAATGTCAGAAAATGGAGAAGCTTAGCTTGATGGCCTTTTTGATTTTGTGTTTGTGCCGTCACATTAACATTAATAAGAAGACGTCTACTTACCGGCTGAGTCTTTAAGTTTTCAATCTCCTGTTCAAGCCTGGTGATCTTTGAATCCTGCAACCAAAACCCATTTATTTATAAACCCATGGACTCAGGAAGAGGTCAATTATTAGAGCAAACCTAACTATTGTCATACAAATAACTGTTATAACAATTATAGGACAGATCATGTCATCAGTGTTTTAATGTAAATAAATAGTGACCTTGGGAGTCACTTCAGAGTTTGGACATTCCAGCTGGTTTTCTGTAAAACAACAGAAGTCAAAATTAATTAGTATTCTTAAGTTTGTGAAATGTTTGTAGAACATTAAAAAAAAAAAAAAATGCCCATCATAATGTGAAACATAAGGTTAACGTACTTTGATGTTTAGTTTTACAAAGGAGAATGGACAAAATGATGGTAAGTCCAATGAAAACAGCCAAACCAACAGCCAAAGAAACTGATAACAGGAAACATCTTCACTCCAACAAAATCATCTGAAATTAAAACAAAAGTAAAATGTTCATGTAAAAATATAAAACATTATAGCTGATATTCCATCACTAATTTATGTTTGTGGTTAACCCAAACTTTGGCCCAGGTAAAAGAGGAGAGGAAAATAAATGCAACATTACCTGCACCACAGCCAACAGAAGTCATTATTTCATAAAGTAACCAATTAATTTCCTTTTCCCTGTCCTTACCTGGGACCTGAAAACTGGTGTGTGTGGTGATGTTGGTGGAGCTCTGGGACACTCTACAGGTGAAGGTGCTGCTCTGCTCCACAGTCACTCTGCTGCTCACATTATAGAGGCCATCAGGACATGTGTGTGTGTGTGTACGCTCAGCAGAGAGGAGCCTCCCCTCAGAGTCCAGCCACAACAGCTCCGGCTCCGGATACCAGGCTCCAGAGTCACACTGGAGAACCACTGCAGACCTCCACACATCTACAGAGGACACTGACACTACAGGAGGAGAGCCTGCAGCAACTGGGAAGAAACATCACACACATGAGAAGCATTTCATTAAATCCTAGCTATACAGTAAATATTCTGTACTAAAATTTCAAACATCAAAAGCCCTTTACACACAGTACCTCCAAAGCCAGATTGATATATAGCGCTTACAATATTGAGGCATGCAACGTCACTTCTCTGATGGAGTTTTGAATTAAATGGGTAAAATCAAAGTGTTTTCAGTCTGATGTCCCCAGTACCATTCTTACATAACAGTGGTTCTGTATTCTGTCTGAAAGAACTGCCACTGCCACGGAGGATTTCCTTTTAAAGATAAGCACATTACAGTGAACTTACCAATGTTTAATTTAACAAAGGTTTCTATTCCCTGCTCTGGGAGGAAACATCTGTACGTTCCACTGTCAGATGTTTTAACCTTTGTCAGTTTGAGTGAGATATTTCCAGTTTTCCAGCTCGTCTGTGAACAGAGACGTTCTGCCTGTAAAAGCTGGGTTCTTTAACACAGTTAGCTCGTCCTGAGAACGCCACACATAAACAAATCTCGGGTCCAGGTCTGGTCTGGACCACTCCAACGTGAAAGCTGCGACGTTTCTGGGAGGTTTAAAAACACACGGCAAAATGACGTCTTCACCGACTGTGGCGACTATCGGCTGAGTCGAGCCGATCAGAGACTGTCCTGGAGAAGGAAACATGTTAATATTTATGAATGTTTATCTACAGCAACGATAACAAAGAAATGAAGAACCACAGATTTTTAACCACTGATTACCTGCAGAGGCTTGGGTTTGGAGCAGACATATCAAAATAGCAAATGTTTTGAACAACATCTTCCAGATCTGAAAGAAAGTGACAATAAAAATAATTATTTTTAAACAGCTAGTCCTTATAATAGGGTGACCAGATTTTTAGTCACCAAAAACTGATACTTTTTTTTTTTTTCACTGATGACGGTGCATTTAAACTCACCACCACAACAACAACAAGCGTCCAAAATCCATACATTTTTTCTGTCATGTAAATAAAGTACACAACACTAGGGCTTAAGTTTTGAATTTTAATGGTCATTTATTAATAAAACTAATCACATCTTAAATCATTTTAGTGACAAAAGTCAGTTTAAACAAATGGGGACACATGGGGACAACTGGGACATGGTTTGTTGAAAACTGAGACATATGACTTTTTTTACACATGGGACATGGAGCCTAAAACTGGGACTGTCCCTGGTTAAATAGGGACACCTGGTCACCCTACCGTAACCTTTATGGAAATAAATAATAGTCAACATAACTTATAATAAATCACATATTAAGGGTTAGGAATCTAAAGAACTGGTCAGCCAGCCCCTTCTACTTTGTCTTCAAAAGCAGGAGGGTCTGGTTCCTCAGCCATAGAGAACCATTTCCCCTTGGTCGATTTGAACCTGACCTATCACAGCCATTTATCTGCAGTGCATCTTACAAATGCAGAAGATAATCTCCTTTCAGAAATAACCAAGATGGCGCCGGCTTATACAGAGGAAATTGAATAACTTTTCTGACCTGATTATCAGCATTTAGTGCTTTCCTTCGTCACCTGCTGGTTCTGCTAAAGTCATTGTTGTTCAGTCCTCTGTGAAATATTTGTCTTTGTCCTGTTTTCATTTTAACAACAGTAAAGTCCCACTGACGTCTGAGATAACGACCACATTCAAAACAAGCCCACTTTTTCCTCAACTTTTTCTACAACTGGCTACTGCTGCTGTCCCCATTTAGAAATAAGGGCAGTAGTAGTTCATAATACGACGTAATCTGGTGTTTGATGGCAAAACTGTCAACCAGTCACCATGTTTCTCTGATTGGTTACTCTGCCTGTGATTGTTCCGCCCCCTTGAAATGAAACTCTAAGGGATACAGAATGAGCAGGCTACTAAAGGGGACGAGTGAGTGATATCTACAGTACAGTGCATCAAATGAAAGCTTGGGAACTCTCTTTACTGACAGAACATCACAGTTCTACAAACAGCTTTGTTAGCATCTGTGTCAGTCAGGTTTCCTCTCCCATTACTGTGTTAGTTATTGTCACTCAGGCTTTTCAGATTCTAAGCCCTCGACAGCAGATTTCACTAAAACGACAGCTAAAGGTTGGTGTTGCAGTAACTTTAAGGACTTACAACTTACAACAAAACAAGTGCTTGTCCTTAATCCATTTGATATTTCTACATATGTAAAGTTTTACTTGGTGATAAATGCAAACGTACCTGTTTTACTCAGCTGTACGATAAATCCCAAAAGCCGTCTGCTCCTCTCATGCTACGAGTATGAACAAGCCACATACTTTCACTTCTGTGTCTATCTCTAGCTCCGTGTAGTTCACTTTTCTTGGCTTGTCATTTGATAGCAGGATAAAAATAGGATTCAAATGTAACTGGGCTTTACTAGCAACAGGAAGGTTTGCTGCTAAGACCGAATGTGAAAACAGGAAGGATCAGAAACTTTAGTTTGAGAAAATCAGATTTATTTCAACAAAATGTAAATTTATTTAATCAGTTATGTGGCAGAGTTTAACCAGCAGATGGCAGTATTGTGCAAAATATATTGCAGCAGAATGTTAGATTACAAATTCTTGTTGGTTTCATGGATTAAATGAAATATATTTTTTGTGTATTTTTTTGGAATCACAACAATGGGCCTGTTTAAATAACCACAAAAATCTGAGAAATAGTAATCAGATAATTGTAAAAATCAGACCTCATGTGTTTAAATGCACTTCGAAAATGTTATAATCAAAAATCCCAGGGTTACATTTTTCATAAATACACGTGAACATGTACAAATACATAAATAAATATATATGAAAATGTTAAATAGTTAATTTGAAATTTAAACCCAGATTGTATGCATTTATGTGTAAATGTATTTTGTCTTTCCACATTTCTACATTTTTTCATTTTCAGTCCACCATAAAAGTAGGCCTAGCTGTGAAACAGGCCCCTCCCAGGGTGACCTGAGGCACTACGAAAGCCCGGAGAACCCAACCTGCCCACCGAGCCAAACAGTCCCCAGTGAATACTGGCCCCTCACCCAGAGGTTCTGCTAGAGATAATTACTGTCTGTCATTTTGATGGACAGGGTCGAAAAAATTCTGTCATGAGCAATTTTTGTCTGTACTTGTATACGTCCATATGAATATCATTAATTATGTATAACCGCAGTACCATTTTATTAATAGGAATATGCTATTAATATGTACATGCCATAAAAACTACTTTAATCCATTATCTGTTTTTTAATAAATGAATGTGTCTAAAATACAGTATTCAGAGTCATTTAGGACCAGCAGAACAACACCTGATTATGCCAAAATACAAACTTTACTTACTTTTTCCACTGCTCACTGAGCTGCAGGGTACACTGCCTCAGACCAGTGGCGTCTGCAGCTGTACTGTACGACTGTACACACTGTGCATGGACCACCTTTAGATGTTGCCTGTTAAATTCTCACAGCACACAGAACAGCGCAGAGCCATAGCGAAGTGTGTATTAGCAAACGTGTGCTGAGCTCCTTATAGCCTGGACTCAGTTAAACCTGTTGACGTGTGTCCATATCTGACTTTGGGTACGCGGAGAGGACCTTACATGCATGCTCTGAATGTGCCGCTTTATTTCCCAATTGTTTTCCAGAGCGCATGCGACATAACTCACAGCGGTTTGAGTGCTGAGGGTCACAGGATGAGGAGCTTGTTTTACTTGGAGAAGACAGCGCGCTCCACGGCAGTCACTAAAAAGAAGCAAAAGGAGAAGGGTTCTGCTGTTTTGTGCTCATCTTGAGACGTTTCAGGCCCCAGGCTGCAGAGCATGGCTTAGTCTAACCCCCAATTCACACCAAAGCAGCAGTGCGTAACAGCAGCGTCACGTCAGACGCTAGTGAACTGCTTTCTGTTTTAATCAACCTGATAATTCACACATTACATGCGTCTTACGAACGACTCGCCGCATCGCTACGCTCAAATTAGGTTGGAGTTCTATTTTTCGAGCGTCTACGCGGCGATCTGCAGAGCTACAGCCGGGAAACACAGGAAACAGGCACCAAGTGTCAAAACAAACTTCTGCTACACTTTCAAAATAAAGGCTCACTGAAAACAGTGGTAACGTAAACACTACGCACCGAGAAGTTGATTCTTGAGGGGGAGAAATATAACGTAATTAGCGATGCCAAGCAGCCATTTTACAAGGACAACCTGCAGAAGTAGAAGCTCCAGGGCTCTGTAAAGACAACTTTCTGTTCAGACAAGTGAGTCGTCTGTAAAACTCAGGGACGAGAGCCGCTTGAGCAGCGTTACAGCAGCAGCTCTGACGCCCTCGCTGTGAACTGATGCTTTTAAACAGTACAAGCGTAAAACAAGCTGCTGCTGCTGTAAAGCTCTCGAGATGTTTTCAGTGTGAATACGTGGTTAGTCCATGATGTTTTAGGGTTTTTGGGTGTTTTAGTTTTAGTGTAATTTGCCTGTGTCACCCGCACACGGATAAGTCCGGTAAGACTAAGAGGAAATTATGGCAAATAGTGATTTCATTAACTTCTTCTGGACAGAACAGTGACTTGCAACTCCACCTTCCTTCTTTTTATTCTGTCAGAATGATGGGCAGCCTTCAGAATTTTCCGTCAAAGTTATAAATCTGTCAATGATGGAAAATTCTCAGTTAATGTAATCTCTGCCCTCACCCCTCTGCCCCAGGCTAAAGCCTTCTCGTCCTCCCTGTTTTGTTTTTCTTTTCCCCTTCCTTTTTCTTCCCTTTATGATGCATTAAAAGAAACAAGGAGCGATGGGCCAGGTTTTGCTCCTGGACCAGCTGCCCCCATGACATCCCTGATACTCTGTACTCCCCTTATCTTCTGTGGTGCATTAAAAACAAGGGTGTGCTGCCGGTCTGCATCCATGGTTGAGCTGGCAGCTCTAGAGGAGCAGAGGGACAACCCCGGGCTCTCCTGTCCACCCAGGTCCTACCATACATACGAACTAAAACTTGAATATTATCACCATTGTATTTCAGAAAAAACTACATAATAAAAGTTAAGAGAGGAAGAAAAAAAAGAGAAAAGAAAGGGACATGAACGATAATAATAATAATTATGAGCAACATTCTAAAAACGATGAACGAAATGAAATGTAGTAGTAGTCGGGCAGAAAAAACTATAATTGTAAGTTACTTGTGTATGTCAAGATGGGTTCTCATTTGGGTCGTTTTGATTGTTTTTAATTGTTTTCATATGGCCCCTGCTGCAGACATGCTGATTAGTTGATTGTGCTGACCTAAGAAATGCACTCCACTTTTTGTGAGTCCAGCAACTGAAAGAGACACGAAAGATGTTTAACAGATGAAAGTTTTGTTTCAATGACAGTGTGTGAGATATGAGAAGGTTTCAGACCTGTTTCTTGTGGTTGTAGATGGACACTGTTACTCTCTGTCCTTTATTCCATGGAGCTTGGTTTTCCCACTCCAGGTCAGTGTTCAGAGGATCTGGAGAGGCTGAAGTTGGACAACAACCTTCTGCCCAGATCTAAACAGCAAATGTACTCAGATTCAGATGACTATTTATCCCACCAGGGGGCAATTCATTTGAGCAGCAAGATGAGATAAATAGACAAAACACTAAACACACAACAAATACAACAAATACAGTGGAGCTCAATTACTAAATATTAATTAATACTAATTATAAACTCTAAAATAATTCAAGTAAATAGAAGTAGTATTTAAAAAAGAAAAACATTAGTAGATTACAAAGAGTTTAAAAGACAAATAGCTGTTGGGATAAAGGATTTAGAGTATTGATTTTGTTTTACAGTAGGGTAAAACATAGCCAAGACCTGAAGGCAACAAACACAATTCACATTTCAGAACAAGCCCTGATGAAGTCAAAATTGTACTGTGCTTTCTGGATGATGTGCTGGTTGCAGAAAGAAGCCAAGTACCTTTGCTGCACTCCTGTGATTTTAGAACAGATTTTAACAACACGATCAAGACTGTTCCTGTCTTTGAGTGTGAGGCAGCAAATAAAGGAAAAACAAGAGGCTTTCAATAAAAGCCTGATAAAACCGACAGAGGATCGTGGGACTGACTGAGAAAGAATTTAATTTACGCAGAAGATAAATTCTTTGCTGACCTCGTTTCACAACAGCAGCAGTGTTTACATCAATTTGAACTGGTATTTTCAAAGGGCATCACTCAAATCAAAGAGTTTTGTCTGATTAAGGCAAAACAAGAGTAGGCAGAGCTGTCAACTCTCACACATTGAGCGAGAGACTCATGCAGTCAGTCTACTTTCTCACGCAATTCTAGATTTCTCATGCTGAAAAAATATTACTGATAAAATACTGATTCACATTCAGCCACAGAGGGTTTATTCATTGTGTGGCTGTCAGAGGCCGCTTCTCTGCTCCCTCTCTGTGTGACTCTGCCCTGCTCCTCTCTGCCAGTCACACACAGACACTCATCTCTGATTGGCTGTTCTACCACAAGCCCCGCCCAGCTTGCTTTGTAATTGGTCACTGTAGTTCAGCTCGCGTGTGATTGGCTCCCTGTGGAACATAGGAGGGACCACAGACCGGTGAGCAGTGGATTCATGATAGGAGGACTGTATGTGATAACAGAGCGCAGTATGACAGATATCCACGTAAAATACAAACAATGTCGCCTTAAATCAGGATTTGGACACAAACATGAGTGTACTCTGGGGCTGACTGAACTAAAGACAGAATGGAGCCATGCAAACTGGGATTTGGGTTAAAGCCCTGCAGATGAGAGTATTTTAGTCTCAGTCTAATGTGTCTGCTAAAGGTAAGGCTGCTGTCTTTACTTAGTGCTGCTTCTCTATATGAGCATGAGAATCTAAAAATGACAAGAGGAGCCAATTTGTACTGAATGACTTCTGTAATGACAACATTGTGACTCTAGTTTATGCTTTTTATATTTTTAATTTCTGGTTCCTGGCATTCAGGCCTTGTTCAGGAGCTGCAGCACAGAGAGCAGATGTTTGTTAATAGTTGTGTTACTGCAGTGTCAGTGTGGACGCTGAGTGTACACAAATGGGATTTGTAAAGGAATGTGGTCATCTCTGACTCATGTTAAACTGCTTTCTGGCTCAGAGTGGGTCAAGTCATGGATCATAGTCTTTCTTATAAAACAATTCAACAATATAGATGTACTTTGTGTGTGCTGAAAGAAATGTTTTCTGCATCAAAGTTAACACAGCCCTCAGTGATGTGTTCTGTGCAGTAGCGTACATCAGACAGATACAAACACACCATAGACTGCAGTACCATATAAATACTGCAGTGGGGACATTTGCACTCACAGAGAGTCCCCATTGTCTTTTTCTGACCTCTGCAGCACTGTTTTTTTTCTTTCTAAAGTGTGATTGTGATTGCTATTAAAATCCCAGACCCATTACACAGCACAGTCAGCCAACATGTTCCAAAATACTCTAGGATACAGGAAATAACATCTGCTGCATCTATCACATGACTAACTACACTTAACTGTGGTACAGAACATTTAGGCTTTTACCTGATCAGCAGCCCTTCTTCACTAACTCAGAACTACCTATGGCCTGTCCTATAGTCACAACTGGGTTAGAGACACTGTAACACTGAGGAGGGCTGGATCAAAATCTCACTCTAGGTTTTGGTGAAAAGTTTACAGCCCTGAGAGTAGGGGCCTCATTTTTTAAAGCTTTCATTCACAAAAAAAGGTGGATACTCTTGTGTGTGATACTCATAACATTAAAGTTGGAATCTACTGCATACAAATAAGTAAAAGCCTTGGTGTAGCTGGCAGAGCATATGGTGCATATACAGAGCGACTACAGGTCTCTTCTTACAAAATGTCTCCCAGCTCTTGCCATGATTTCTCCATGGGCTAAATTTGACTCTGCTGTCCTTAAAGGAGCTTAACAGCTTTTTTATTTATCTTTTTAACCTAATCTTGGTCACCTCTAGAACAGCAGCACATTTTACAACCTTTAAAAAAGACATGTGACTAAAAATGAACATTTTTAATAAGTACTCTACTGGTTCCATAGAGAAACAGGTGAAGAGACCAGCAGAGGGCAGCAGAGTGCTTACAGTGTTCATTTTACCTTGTAGGGAATATTACATCCATTCATTAAGGTTATAAAGTGTTAACAGAAGTGTTGAACTCACAGTGACAGTAGATTGAGCCATCAAGAAAAAAATATTTCTGAAGTGGTAGATGTAGGATTCTCCGTTGACCAGCTCTATTTTCACAGTATAGTCACTCATTTGTTGAAGTATCTAAAGACAGTGAGAAACAGAAGGTGTTCAGAACTAAATGTATCACTGTATGAGTTTGAAAAATGTTACTCAAGCCTTATTTTGATGCAGAAGTACCACTTTGTATGTGTTTCTGAGACGGACACTTCTGCCTTTTTGATCAGTGCTGTCTATAATGATTCTTTTTGTCACCTTCATTTTGTCTGAACGTTTCTCTTCTTGAGGCTGAAACAGAAAACACATACATATTTAAAAAACACAAAAAACTCTAAACCTGAAACATTATTTTTATTTTTTATTTATTGTTGAAGTGTGTTTATTTAAATAACTTTTTAACTGTTTGCCATATTAACCCTCTGGGCACCCTAAAAATTTACATACACTTGTTACCTTAGGGACCCGTTTGGGACCTCTCATAGAATAACCATAAAAATGTCAAATATTTATTTTATTTTTTTACTTTTTTTGCATGAAATCCTTTCTACTACTTTAGCTCTAATCATAGATATGAAGTTTATTAACATTTATTTATATTTTCTATGTTTTTAAGGCCTTTTTGTCATCAAAACCCCATTTTTTTAGATAGCAAAATCACAAAATATGCCCTATTATCCAAAAATGAGTTGCAGAGTGGATCACTTGGGGTAAAGTTATTAGAGCTTTGACTAAGTCAATAATTAATAACAACACTGGTTTTGATGCATTTTTATTTTTGGAGCAAGGACAGATTATTGAAAAAACTTACACTTGTTACCTTAGGGACCCATCTGGGACCTCTCACAAAATAGCTTTAAAAATGTCAAATATTTTTTTTTTTTTTTTTTACTTTTTTCGCATGAAATCCTTTCTACTACTTCAGCCCTAATCATAGATATTAAGTTTATTTTCATTTATTAATAATTTATATGTTTTTATGGCCTTTTTGTCATCAAAAACCCAACTTTTTTAGATGGCAAAAACACAAAATATGCCCTATTATCCAAAAATGAGTTGCAGAGTGGATCACTTGGGGTAAAGTTATTAGAGCCTTGACTAAGTCAATAATTAATAACAACATTGGTTTTGATGCATTTTTATTTTTGGAGCAAAGACAGGTTTTTGTAAAAACTTACACTCGTTACCTTAAGTACGCATTTGGGCCCATTGACTTCCATTATAATGACAGATTTTTGACATACTGTAATCCTGACACATTATAATACTTTTTTCATGAAAACCTAATAAATCTAAGTCTTTACCTTCAAAATAAAGGGAAATTAGGTTTTTGGTCAGATTGACCCCCTAAACCACCAGGGGCAGCAGAGCTTTATTTTATACATTTTCATAGGAATTCTGTTAATCTACCTTGCAAAATGCATGGGAATAAAAACACTGAACACCAATAAATTGGTCTTGGTGTGTTAGGATCGATGTAACAGAGCGGTGGGAGTGTGGCTGAGAATATATTTTGTTCATGAGGTCATGAGGGAGTCTGTGAAACTCAAGTATTCAAAGGCCAAATGAGCTCTGTTTATAAACAAGTGGAGTCAGTGAACCTGAGAATACTCTTCTGTGTGTGTGTGTGGGTCTGTGTGAGATTCAAGTGATCAGAGTCAAACAGGCTGTTGACATTTTTGTTCTTGACCCAGAGAGAGCCTCCTCTCTCCCATTGGACCTTGGTACAGCAGGTTTCTGCTGAAGACTGTCAGTCAGAATCATTTCTTTTCAGACAGAGGCAGGAGTGATGTTTCCTTTATCATTTAGTGCTCCCTGAGACCATGAGAGAGTGAGAAGTTTGGTCACCTGGAAGAAGCTTGGAGTAGAGCTCCAGCTCCTCTACATTGGGACGATCCAGCTGAGGTTGATGCTCTCTCTGACCTGGGACACTTTTCTCCAGAGACCACAGGGCATCAGGATCAGTCTGAGAGACCAGCAGGGGGCGTGGTCAGGTCCTTCAGGCTGACCACAGACACGTCACAGCAGTCAGGTGACACTTCTGAGGAAGACTGTTGGTGTCAGTCGAAACATGACAAGGTAAAGGAAACATCACTCCTGCCTCTGTCTGAAAAGAAATGATTCTGACTGACTGACTTCAGCAGAAACCTGCTGTACCAAGGTCCAATGGGAGAGAGGAGGCTCTCTCTGGGTTAAGAGCAAAAATGTCAACAGCCTGTTTGACTCTGATCACTTGAATCTCACACAGACCCACACACACACACACACACACACACACACACACACACACACACACACACACACACACACACACACACACACACACACAGAAGAGTATTCTCAGGTACATTCACACCACTTGTTTATAAACAGAGCTAATTTGGCCTTTTTATACTTGAGTTTCACAGACTCCCTCATGACCACACAAACAAAATATATTCTCAGCCACACTCCCACCGCTCTGTTACATCGATCCTAACACACCAAAACCAATTTTTTGGTGTTCAGTGTTTTTATTCCCATGCATTTTGCAAGGTAGAAGAAAAACAGCCCTCCATTGAAACTGTCTGTAATAAAGCTCTGCTGCCCCTGGTGGTTTAGGGGGTCAATCTGACCAAAAACCTAATTTCCCTTTATTTTGAAGGTAAAGGCTTAGATTTATTAGGTTTTCATGAAAAAAGTATTATAATATGTCCGGATTGCAGGATGTCAAAAATCAGTGGTTATAGTGGAAGTCAATGGGCCCAAACGCGTACTTAAGGTTACGAGTGTATGTAAACTGCATATCTCCTGTTCTATACACCTTAGAACAGAGGAGGTCATGGCATTTTAAACACCAACTAAAAAAAATAATATTCTGGCCAAGTTTCACACCAACAGCTTTTAAACTGACTGATTTATTGAGGATCAAAAAAATAAAAACAGCAAAAAGTAGGCGTTTGGACCCTAGGGTGCCCAGAGGGTTAAGTTGTTTAACCCATTGTCCCACCATGGTGCTAAAGAAGAAAAAAAAAAAATGAATAGATCTGAGTCACATAGATTTACTCTTTGTTCAGCTCCTTCTCCTCTGTAACTTTCTCAACCTCAGCCTGTACAGCAACATGTTATTTCTGCATTAATATGCTGAAAATGTTTAAATCTGATTTAAAACTAAATGCACTAAATACCAAATGATTCTCTGTATTTATTTCCTGGTCCTGGGCCTCTGGAGACTCATCTCCAGTTTCTTCATGAACATCCTCCACATCCACAGCTGTCTCAGCTTCATCTGGAGAGTTTTTAGTGGGCTCTGTGTAAAATAAAATCATTCTTTTGAATCAAAGTAAAGCTGCATTGTTTTCAGAGATATTTTTTAATTAAAATATACTATGAGATGATTAAACACTTTTCTTAAACTGTCTTCTTAAAACTGAATCAGTATTAAGTTTATTAATCATAAAGGTCGCATTAACTTACGATATTTGCTGTACTTGTGTATTTTCATTCTGAAGAATATAGTCTGCGTAACGATCATTCCAAGGAAAAGAGCCGCCACAATAATCAAACTGATTATTATGAGACGAAACTTGACTGTGAAGAAATTATCTGGAAAAAGCATATAACTGTGTTTAGTTTAACAACTGGCTTTCATGGCTCTGTAGAGGGTACGCGCAGCTGGCACGTCCTCTTCATGTGAACTGAGTGGAAAAACAAGTAGCAACATGCTTCAGTGCAGGGAACAGTGAAAACGAGAATAAAACATTGCGGGTTACTTGAATGTAACCCTGTTCCCCGATAAAGCGGGAACGAGATGCTGCATAGAATATGCTATGGAAAACTTTGTTTGTCTGATCGGTTGTGAAGCTCGTGTGTCAAACATGCCAAAGAGATTTGGCCTGCTTATATACCTCGTGCTCAATCAGCAGCACCTGTGAGATTGGGCGCACCTGGTTGATTGGGCTGGAAAGGAATAAAAGGCACGTGACAGGAACAGTCTCCAGATCAAGTTTGCCTGAAGACCGCCCAGACACGCCCGCAGGGGCGGCACTGCAAATGCAGCATCTCGTTCGCGCTTTATTGGAGAATAGGGTTACATTCAAGTAACCCGAGACCTTCCCCTTCAAAAGCTAAGCTTTGATGCTGCGTAGCATATGCTATGGGAATGAGAATACCAACGCTGCTGCCCCTAAAGTGTCTGGACCCCCAAGGTAGTGAAGAGCACTAAGACCGAGGAGACTCAAACACGACTCAGGATGAAGACTCAAGGACCCGAGAGCCCGGAGTCACATGAACATCCAAACTATAAAACTTGATAAAAGTGTGCGGCAAGGACCAGCACGCCCCATCACAGATCAGGTGTAGAGGGGCCCCCTTTGCCAGAGCCAAAGAGGAGCCCACCCCTGTGGTTGAATGAGCTCTGACATCTATAGGGGGCTGACCACACGGCTCATAGGTCAGAGCAATAGCATCCCTCACCCAACAGGACAGTCTGTTTAGTGGCCGCAGCCCCCCGCTGACAACCCCCGTAGCACAAAAAGAGCTGCTCGGACTTGCACCACTGACGGTGGCGGAGGACAGAAAGCTTCAAGAATAATGGGATTTTGAACAGAGAAAGGAACTTTGGGATATAATAAGGGTGAGGATGCAAAAGAACTTTGACCAGGCCCGGGGTAAAATCCAGCAGGACGGTGAAACCGACAAAGCCTGTAAATCCCCATTTCTCTTAAGAGAGGTAATGGCTATGAGAAAAAACAAGCTTCAAAGTCAGAAACCTGACAAGCACTGACTCCAGTGGTTCAAAAGGGGCAGCCACCAGGCCCTCAAGTACAACAGCCAGGTCCCAGGAAGGGACAGTCATTCTAGTAGGCGCCTTGAATAATGTGAGAAATCAGCGAGTGTCTCCCTACTGTCACCCCATCTAGCAGAGCACGGCTAGCCAAAATGGCGGCCACAAAAACCCTGAGTGTAGTAGGGTGAATGCCCGAGGACAGTTTTTCCTGCAGAAACCCAAGCACTGAAACAATCTGGCAGTGAACAGGGTCTGCATGGTGGTAAACACACCAGGCCTCAAACACATGCCATTTGAGAGCATAACACCTCCTAGTAGAGGGAGCCCTAGCACTCAAAATAGTATTAACAACAGGCTGGGAGTCCTGCTTCCTTTAATTGGTCCCCTTCAGGGGCCAGACATACAGATTCCAAGACTCCGGCTGGGGATGAAACACAGTCCCCCGCGCCTGAGAGTAGGAGAGCCCTCCTGGATGGAATCGGGCATGGCGAGCTGTCGAGGAGAGCTATTAAGGTCTGAAAACCATATTCTGGTCGGCCAACAGAGCGCTACTAACAGGAGACGAGAGCCATGTTGACGGACCTTCGTCAGGACTCCCGGGAGGAGAGGAATTGGGGGAAAAGCATAAAGACGCATGCCGGGCCACACATGCGCCTTTGCGTCCAGACCCAGAGGAGCTGGAGGAATCTGAGAGTAACAGATATCTCCCAGAGCTGAGTCACTATGTGGGGGTGAAGTTTCCACTCTCCGTGCGTCACAGCCTGTCTGAAAAGAGTGCATAGCGACCTCCTGGTCTAGCCTGACTTCTCTCAGTGCTCTCAAAATGGATTCCACCCGAGCAGGAGATAGATGCGCCTGCATGACTGCGGAGTCCCAGACCACGCCCAGATACGTGGTTCTCTGGGCAGGAGAGAGAACACTTTTCTTGACATTGAGTCTCAGCCCCAGAGATTCGAGATGAGTTAGTACAATGTGCCGATGACGTAGGGCTAACTCCTGACACTGAGCCACAATGAGCCAGTCGTCTATATAATTCAAAATGCGGATGCCCTGGAATCGCATGCCAAACATTTTGTATAAGTCCAGGGTGACAAGGCTAGACCGAATGGCAGGACCCGATATTGGTAATATATTCAACTTTTCACCACTCTCTGACATGCTGACATAATCAACCCCAGCCACGGTGCTACATTTGAGAGTAAACTTTTATGGTTTTTGGGAAAAAGTTGCTGTATCAATGATCGATATGAAGGTGATGAATTGTATTGTTCCAAATTAGCCAATATCATTGTTGAATCGTATCGAAACACTTCTAATCAATACGTATCGTATTGCAAAAACGTATCGTTACACCCCTAATCTTTACTGATGAACTAAAAACTGACTGGCTAAAATATTTCTGACCATATTATGCAGCAAATTTTCCCTCCACTTGTATTAAAAGACACAAAGCTCATTAAAGATGTTAATATATTTGATACAAATATTTCAGAGACAGGGATGAAATATGGTGGTTCATCCAAGTTCTTAGCTGTTTGTTTAAATTGCCAAAACTTGACGTAACCACCGCTTTGACCACGCACAGCAGTCACTTCCACATCCCATGACTACAGGTGCATACCCTCTATTAGACGGGACAGTGAAGTAGTAATCACGAAATTATGGAGCAGACTGAAGAGAGGCATTTGGCTGTCTATTGTCACTCTGTATGCGCTCTATGGTCTACTAACTGAGCTTAAGCTGGCTGACACTGTGTTTTACATAAACTAAAAAGACTTTGGTCTGTTCTCACCTGGTACCTGGACACTGGTGTGTGTGGTGATGTTGGTGGAGCTCTGGGACACTCTACAGGTGAAGGTGCTGCTCTGCTCCACAGTCACTCTGCTGCTCACATTATAGAGGCCATCAGGACATGCTGCGTGTGTGTGTGTACGCTCAGCAGAGAGGAGCCTCCCCTCAGAGTCCAGCCACAACAGCTCCGGCTCCGGATACCAGGCTCCAGAGTCACACTGGAGAACCACTGCAGACCTCCACACATCTACAGAGGACACTGACACTACAGGAGGAGAGGACCAACCTGGGCAGGACAGAATCAGAGACTTTATTGTCTTTATCGTTATTCTTATACTGTTTTGTAATTGCTTGCTTTATATCACTGGTGTCCAAACTATGGCCCAGCACAGGTTTTGTTGGCCTGCAGGGTTACTGACTAAGAGGCAAAATTTGCCACTGTGGCATGGGTTGTACGGGAAAGACAAGCAGTGCTTGACCAATTAAAGCTAGAACAGAAACTGTTTAGAACTAAAATAATAAATCAAAATATATTTCCATACAGTCTTGTTTTGCTGTCCATTTCATAAAGAATCAGGGCCCAATTTATCAAAGATTTGCGTGCACGCTAAATGAAAAAGTCATGCTAAAAGTCAAGCAAACCCAGGCGCAGCTGAGGTTAAATGAGCGCACCACAGATTTTGCTCCAGTGACTCTCCAGTGATAATGTGAAACAAGTTGTTTTCATCAGAATGCGCAAAATTCAAGGAGTGGAAAATGCAGCAGCAGTGCAGGTTTAAAATGTGGGGTGGAAGCCTACTGCGGCATCTCCAAAGATAAGAATATTGTGGAATTTAAAAAGTAAAATGGATATACAGTATTTTTTTCAGAGTGAAATATTGCAAATGTTACTTTATCTGAATTGCTTTGTCATGATTATTATGCAACCTTAACACACACAACATTTGGCAGAGATGTGGCTTGGAAATGAATCATTATTATAGGCTTTCCAAATGAGAGCCAGATATGAAGCATGAATTTATATCTGGACTAATCTTAGCAGAACTCTGGCTTTGTTATGGCTAGAACCAGCAGCCTCCTCAGCTTCACTACACCAGTGTCTAGGCCCCGGGGGATAAATAACTAATCTATCATACTCTCCCTTCATTGCTGACGTCTCTACCTGACAAAGTTTATTATTTACATTCAATAAATTATTTGTTATTTCACTCATTTCTCTGTTGTTTTTAAGTCTCTACTGGTTGTAATGTACTGCACTTTACTCACCAACAGTTAAGTTGACAGAGGTTTCTGTCCCCAGTGTTGGGATGAAACATCTGTACGTTCCACTGTCCAGAGGTTTTACGTTGGTCAGTTTTAGTGAAATGTTTCCGTTTTTCAGCTTGTCTGTGAACAGAGACGTTCTGCCGATGAAACGTGGGTTTTTTACATCAGGTAGTTCTTTATTAGCACGCAACACATAAACAACTTTCGGGTCCAGGTCTGGTCTGGACCACTCCAATATTAACCCTGTGACGTCTGTAGGAGGTTTAAGGACACACGGCA
Organism: Bostrychus sinensis; assembly: GCA_020698575.1. Lineage (NCBI taxonomy): Eukaryota > Metazoa > Chordata > Actinopteri > Gobiiformes > Eleotridae > Bostrychus > Bostrychus sinensis. The sequence goes on from CM036252.1 coordinate 6,804,719, forward strand.
AAATGACGTCTTCACCGACTGTGGAGACTATCGGCTGAGATGAGCCGATCAGAGACTGTCCTGGAAAAGATTGTTTTAATATTAATATTTGATTTGGTTTACATGACAAGAAAACAAAGAGAACATAAAGATTAGGTAAATTTCCAAATAATGAACCATCCAGATGAGACTGGCAGCAGGTTAGACCACTGTAACAGTCTGCTGACAGTAAAACAGCTGCAGTGCTGCTCAGGTCCTGACTAAAGCCAGCTCTGCTCGTGTTTAAGTCTCTCCACAGCTTAGCACCGAATACATCTATGATTTCTCTTTGGTGGTTCAAATCCTGCTCTTGCCTGTTCATATGTTCCCCAGTACCTATGTTCCCTGGTCCATAAAAACTAGGAACATAGGTACACACCCAATAAAAACACATGATAAATGACAGTGTGTCTAAACCAGATGAAAGAGAGGGACAGTCCTACAGAGACTACAGCCTGAGGTAGTGGTTTCTGTGTGACCTACCTCTGCAGAGGATTGTATGGAGCAGACACAAAAGGACCACTCGCAGAAACATGTCTGATCTGTTTAACTCAGCGTCTGACAGATCTGCAAAAAGAACACATGTATTCAACCAGTGTAGTTTACTTTCACCAGGGAAGTCAGGTTTTGTCAGCTTTACTCTGAGCCATGTTGAGTTAGGCCTGTGCGCTGTGAGTAGGTTCTGCCAGTGAACATGCCCTTTTTGCACTGAACACATTCCCAAGTTTTACCGTTACACCTGCATCACATCACTTCAGATCTGTCCTCTTTCCATTGAAAACAACTCACTGAGAGCTTTTATTTGATATATAATACTCATATTCACCCAACATTGCACTGATGCTCCTTTGGCTCCAAGCCCTCAAAATGCTAAATGCCAAGATAATATTTCTTAGCTCTCATAAATACTTTGACAGCTTCAACGGCTATATTTAATAAATACTGCTTATTTCTGCCTCTTTGCAATAAATAATAATAATAATAATGATAAGAAGAAGAAGAGCCAAATTGGGTGTCATATGTCTTAATCAAAACTCTTCTAGGAACTGATCTGACAAACCTTAAAACCAGTAACCAGCTTCACAAACTGAAATATTACACTTACTTTTCAGTGTCTCTTTCAGCAATTGATGCTGCAGACCAAACAGAGACCGTCCTCTTCTCTGAGTCTGTGCTCATCGGGAATAAAGGACACAGAAATCTCACTTTCACTTTCCATATGAGTCAGCAGCACAGAGCCCTGACTGGGTGTGTACTCTGTGCAGAGCCATCACAATGGGGTGGGCAAGGTAGGCAGTTGCCTAGGGCCCAGGGCTGAATGTGGCCCCCAAGGACGGTCATTTACCCGTACAATAATGAACAAGGTGTTTCAGCGACAGAAAACAAATCACTGAACCGCTCCTAAAAGGGACACATCTAGAGAGTTGAGCAGAGTTCCTGCCTCAAGTGGAGGAGTTATCTCGGGGTCTTGTTCACAGTGAGGGAAGGATGGAGCTGAGACAGGAGGATCAGTGCAGCGTCTACAGTAATGCGGTCGTTGTATCGGTCTGTTCGCCGAAAGGCGAAGCTTTTGATTTACTGGCCGATCTACGTTCCTACTCTCACCTATGGTCATGAGCTTTGGGTCATGACCAAAAGGACAAGATCCCGGATACAAGCGGCCGAAATGAGTTTCCTCCGCAGGGTGGCTGGGCGCTCCCTTAGAGATAGGGTGAGGAGCTCGGAGTAGAGCGGCTGCTCCTCCACATCGAGGAGCCAACTGAGGTGGCTCAGGCATGTTCCTGATGCCTCTAGGACGCCTCCCTGGGGAGGTGTTCCGGGCATGTCCCACCGGGAAGGGAAGCAGTCTTGGACTTTCTCCGGTCGAGCTGGAGGAAGTGTCTGGGGATGGGGATGTCTTGGTGTCCCTGCTTAGACTGCTGCCCCCTGCAGCCCGGCCCCAGATAAAGTGGAAGAAAATGGATGGAAGTTACATATTTGAATTAAAAAACAGCATAAATGTCAGAAAATAAAGAAGCTTAGTTTAATGAAATCTGGTCTCTTTAGACCAGGGGTGTCCAAACTATGGCCCAGGGGCCAAATGCGGCCCGCAGACTATTTTTTATTGGCCCTCAGACTTCATTCACAATTGGCCCAAATTGCCACAGGTAGCACTGTTTACTGCAAGTTTTGAAATGCAGGTAAAAAAATTAATTTGTGTGAGATGTACCTGGCATTAAGAAAGAAAAAAAGGAAATTAATGGTTGGTGGCGCCAAAAAAAAGTGACAGCTTTTGTGGTGATGCAAAATATGACACCTCGACTGAGTGGCCCTCCTGCACATATATTTTTCAGTATGTGGCCCTCAAGGAAAAAAGTTTGGACACCCCTGCTTTAGACTTTGTTTCGGCTGCCAAGTTAACAACTCTAAATAAGAAGCACAAATCTACTCACCACTTTAGTCTTTAAGCTTTTATTCTCCTTACTTTGCTTTAACTAGTTACGAGTTGGGGATGCACCCAAATACTCTGTCACAGAGGGAGAGAAAAGGACTACAGACAACACACTGCTTTGGGTTCCGTCAGCTTCTCTCTCAAAGTTTATCACATTGACACAGGCAGATATACAGGATTACAGAGTTCTAGAGTCCATGTGTACGTGCTTATGTTCAGTGACAGTTCATGATTATCTAAAGTTCAAATACATCGCAGGTAGAAGACAGAAAATCAACAGAACAGAAATCCCAATACATGACAAATATCAAAGTTCATAATACAGCAGGTTTCAGTGAAAACATGCTTATACAAGGTTGGTAAATAGAGTTTGTGGTACAGGTACATCGTACACAGTCTTCTGCAAAAACATCTTTATGCAACTACAACTCAGTGAACCACACAAAGTACAGTAGGATGACATGCAAAGAATGGATTAAAACTATTTTAAACATTCCATACTTAAGTCTTTAAGCTTTTAATCTCCTGCTCGAGAGTTGTTCTTTGTTTTGGAAGATTCCTGCAACAAAACAGGATTAAAATCAACAGCAGACAGAACAGTGGTGAACAGGCACAGGTTAATGTTAATAAAGTTACACATTTGAATTATACAACACTACATATATGTCAGAAAATAAAGAAGCTTAGTTTAATGAAATACGGCCTCTTTAGACTTTGTTCCTGCTGTTAAATTAACAACTCTAAATAAGAAGTACAAATCTACTCACCACTTTAGTCTTTAAGTTTTCATTCTCCTCTTGGAGCGAACTTGATCTTTTTGTTGGAAGATTCCTGCAACAAACCAGGATTAAAATCAACAGCAGACAGAACAGTGGTGAACAGAGACAGGTTAATGTTAATAAAGTTACACATTTAAATTATAAAACGCTACATAAATGTCAGAAAATAAAAAAGTTTAGTTTAATGAAGTCCGGCCTCTTTAGATTTTGTGTTTGTGCTGTCAAATTACCATTAACAGGAAGAAATCTACTCACCAGATCAGTCTTTACGCTTTCAATCTCCTTTTCAAGCCTGGTGATCTTTGTGTTGGACGAATCCTGCAACCAAAAATCAACAGCAGACAGAACAGTGGTGAACAGCCACAGGTTAATGTTAGGCCAATAAAGTGATACATTTGTGTGGTGGTATGCTCGCACATCTGCTGGTTGGCCAATCACGTTTGGCCATACTCTATAAGACGGGGTTCTCTCACCTGTTCTGCCTGTTTGTTTCTCTGACGTCACACGCTGCTCCAGGAAGCAGAGCAGCAGCAGCAGAACTGTTTTGAGCCGTACTGTTATCAAAGTATAGTCCAAAGTCGCTGTGTACCAGGAGTAAAGCCCAGCGATTAAAACGTGCGGTGTTACATTTCTGTGTGCTACTATCACCTGAGGATCAAAAGAACGGCGCTGGACTCTCCCTGCCTGTGTTGATGTTCGTGTAAACCAGGAGCTGTGTATCTTTCTGCTGCCTGGTGGCTCTGTGTGAGGCTCGGCGTCGCCGCTGCACCTCTCACTGTTGTGCAGGTTGGCATCTGGCCACTTCATAAGAGCCTCCCTTTCTTCATGTGCTGCTTCTTCTTCTTCATGTGCTGCTTCTTCTTCTTCATGTGCTGCTTCTTCTTTTGCTTCCTCTTCGCCTGTGCGTCCATTCTGCGCTCTTTTCCCTCCGCTCTACCCAGGTTTCAGAGTTGGGTCCAAGTTGTTACAGGACGTTCCCGTTAGCTCGGGACGCCTCTTTCACCAGTTCCCAAAGACTGCTCCTGGGATCTCATTGACACTACAGTGACTGTCCTGAGGAAGAGCTAAGGTAAAGCCTTTGGTGTCTAGTTACCGCACCTGAACATCAGTCAGGTATTTCAATTCAAGCTGCTGTGTGTATAACTCCATAATTTTTTATAATAAATCATTAAATCTCCATCAGTTTGTGTGTGAGGGTATGAATGGGATGTTTGTTTTATTTTAATTGAATTGTATTGCAAATAAAAACTTTATTTTTGTATACACTGAAGCTAAATTGACTACTGGTTAATAAATGTAGCCTTTTGTAAGTAAGTTATGTCTCTGTCCCTGAGTTAAATGAACCTGTGTTTGATTTGGTGTCAGTGTGGGCTAAAGTCAGCTTCTTTTCCCTGGGATTATACCTGGGGTGGCATTACTTAAGGTTGAGTGGTGGTTAGTCTAATTTGCTAGTGGATCAAAGTTGGTAACCTGAACCCCGTTGTTCCACCACATTTGTATTATAAAACACTACATAAATGTCAGAAAATAGAGGAGCTTAGTTTAATGAAGTCCGACCTCTTTAGACTAGTGATGAGCGATAACACACGTTTTAGATTCAATACGATACTGATTATTACTTTTGGGGCGAAATTTGTCGATACTGATAGTTGATACTTTTTCATTCAAAAAATTGTTACCCTTGAAGACAAATCCCATGACTAACACTGGCCATTTAACAATTTTATTGTAGACAGTATAAAATAAATAACTGAAGTGTGCATAGAAGTGAAAACTGCTAACTTCTTGTCCCATGACATGGATGGACCAGACCAAAATGCTGTTGTTTGGGGGAGTTTTGGCACAAAAGTTACCTCCAAGTGATGCATGTGCTTTTATTTCACATGTATTATTTATTCAAGTAATCGATACTCAAATGAGTATTGTATGAGTATCAATATATCGATACCAAAGTATTGATACTCCCATCACTACTTTAGACTTTGTTTCTGCTGTCAAATTAACAACTCTATGTAAGAAGTACAAATCTACTCACCACTGTAGTCTTTAAACTTTTATTTTCCTCTTGGAGCGACTTGATATTATTGTTGGAAGAATCCTGCAATAAACCAGGATTAACATCAACAGCAGACAGAACAGTTGTGAACAGAGACAGGTTAATGTTAATAAAGTTACACATTTAAATTATAAAACGCTACATAAATGTCAGAAAATAAAAAAGTTTAGTTTAATGAAGTCCGACCTCTTTAGACTTTGTTTCTGCTATCAAATTAACAACTCTAAATCAGAAAAACAAATCTACTCACCAGATCAGTGTTTAATCTTTTAATCTCGTTTTCAAGCTTGGTGATCTTTGTGTTGGACGAATCCTGCAACCAAAAATCAACAGCAGACAGAACAGTGGTGAACAGCCACAGGTTAATGTTAGGCCAATAAAGTGATACATTTGTGTGGTGGTATGCTCGCACATCTGCTGGTTGGCCAATCACCTTTGGCCATACTCAATAAGACGGGGTTCTCTCACCTGTTCTGCCTGTTTGTTTCTCTGACGTCACACGCTGCTCCAGGAAGCAGAGCAGCAGCAGCAGAACTGTTTTGAGCCGTACTGTTATCAAAGTATAGTCCAAAGTCGCTGTGTACCAGGAGTAAAGCCCAGCGATTAAAACGTGCGGTGTTACATTTCTGTGTGCTACTATCACCTGAGGCTCAAAAGAACGGAGCTGGACTCTCCCTGCCTGTGTTGATGTTCGTGTAAACCAGGAGCTGTGTATCTTTCTGCTGCCTGGTGGCTCTGCGTGAGGCTCAGCGTCGCCGCTGCACCTCTCACTGTTGTGCAGGTTGGCATCTGGCCACTTCATAAGTGACGTACCATGACCAGTGTTAATTCTGGATTTTGTTGATGGCGAGCCTCCCATTCTTCATGTGCTGCTTCTTCTTCTTCATGTGCTGCTTCTTCTTCTTCTTCATGTGCTGCTTCTTCTTCATGTGCTGCTTCTTCTTCTTCTTCATGTGCTGCTTCTTCTTCTTCTTCATGTGCTGCTTCTTCTTCTTCATGTGCTGCTTCTTCTTCTTCTTCATGTGCTGCTTCTTCTTCTTCTTCATGTGCTGCTTCTTCTTCTTCTTCATGTGCTGCTTCTTCTTCTTCTTCATGTGCTTCTTCTTCTTCTTCATGTGCGGCTTCTTCTTCTTCTTCATGTGCTGCTTCTTCTTCTTCTTCATGTGCTGCTTCTTCTTCTTCTTCATGTGCTGCTTCTTCTTCTTCTTCATGTGCTGCTTCTTCTTCTTCATGTGCTGCTTCTTCTTCTTCATGTGCTGCTTCTTCTTCTTCATGTGCTGCTGCTTCTTCTTTTGCTTCCTCTTCGCCTGTGCGTCCATTCTGCGCTCTTTTCCCTCCGCTCTACCCAGGTTTCGGAGTTGGGTCCATGTCGTTACAGGACGTTCCCGTTAGCTCGGGACGCCTCTTTCACCAATTCCCAAAGACTGCTCCTGGGATCCCATTGACACTACAGTGACTGTCCTGAGGAAGAGCTAAGGTAAAGCCTTTGGTGTCTAGTTACCGCACCTGAACATCAGTCAGGTATTTCAATTCAAGCTGCTGTGTGTATAACTCCATAATTTTTTATAATAAATCATTAAATCTCCATCAGTTTGTGTGTGAGGGTATGAATGGGATGTTTGTTTTATTTTAATTGTGTTGCAAATAAAAACTTTATTTTTGTATACACTGAAGCTAAATTGACTACTGGTTAATAAATGTAGCCTTTTGTAAGTACGTTATGTCTCTGTCCCTCAGTTAAATGAACCTGTGTTTGATTTGGTGTCAGTGTGGGCTAAAGTCAGCTTCTTTTCCCTGGGATTATACCTGGGGTGGCATTGCTTAAAGTTGAGTGGTGGTTAGTCTAATTTGCTAGTGGATCAAAGTTGGTAACCTGAACCCCGTTGTTCCACCACATTTGTATTATAAAACACTACATAAATGTCAGAAAATAGAGGAGCTTAGTTTAATGAAGTCTGACCACTTTAAACTAGTGATGAGCGATAACACACGTTTTAGATTCAATACGATACTGATTATTACTTTTGGGGCGAAATTTGTCGATACTGATAGTTGATACTTTTTCATTCAAAAAATTGTTACCCTTGAAGACAAATCCCATGACTAACACTGGCCATTTAACAATTTTATTGTAGACAGTATAAAATAAATAACTGAAGTGTGCATAGAAGTGAAAACTGCTAACTTCTTGTCCCATGACATGGATGGACCAGACCAAAATGCTGTTGTTTGGGGGAGTTTTGGCACAAAAGTTACCTCCAAGTGATGCATGTGCTTTTATTTCACATGTATTATTTATTGAAGTAATCGATACTCAAATGAGTATTGTATGAGTATCAATATATCGATACCAAAGTATTGATACTCCCATCACTACTTTAGACTTTGTTTCTGCTGTCAAATTAACAACTCTATGTAAGAAGTACAAATCTACTCACCACTGTAGTCTTTAAACTTTTATTTTCATCTTGAAGCGACTTGACATTATTGTTGGAAGAATCCTGCAATAAACCAGGATTAACATCAACAGCAGACAGAACAGTTGTGAACAGAGACAGGTTAATGTTAATAAAGTTACACATTTAAATTATAAAACGCTACATAAATGTCAGAAAATAAAAAAGTTTAGTTTAATGAAGTCCGACCTCTTTAGACTTTGTTTCTGCTATCAAATTAACAACTCTAAATCAGAAAAACAAATCTACTCACCAGATCAGTGTTTAATCTTTTAATCTCGTTTTCAAGCTTGGTGATCTTTGTGTTGGACGAATCCTGCAACCAAAAATCAACAGCAGACAGAACAGTGGTGAACAGCCACAGGTTAATGTTAGGCCAATAAAGTGATACATTTGTGTGGTGGTATGCTCGCACATCTGCTGGTTGGCCAATCACCTTTGGCCATACTCAATAAGACGGGGTTCTCTCACCTGTTCTGCCTGTTTGTTTCTCTGACGTCACACGCTGCTCCAGGAAGCAGAGCAGCAGCAGCAGAACTGTTTTGAGCCGTACTGTTATCAAAGTATAGTCCAAAGTCGCTGTGTACCAGGAGTAAAGCCCAGCGATTAAAACGTGCGGTGTTACATTTCTGTGTGCTACTATCACCTGAGGCTCAAAAGAACGGAGCTGGACTCTCCCTGCCTGTGTTGATGTTCGTGTAAACCAGGAGCTGTGTATCTTTCTGCTGCCTGGTGGCTCTGCGTGAGGCTCAGCGTCGCCGCTGCACCTCTCACTGTTGTGCAGGTTGGCATCTGGCCACTTCATAAGTGACGTACCATGACCAGTGTTAATTCTGGATTTTGTTGATGGCGAGCCTCCCATTCTTCATGTGCTGCTTCTTCTTCTTCATGTGCTGCTTCTTCTTCTTCTTCATGTGCTGCTTCTTCTTCATGTGCTGCTTCTTCTTCTTCTTCATGTGCTGCTTCTTCTTCTTCTTCATGTGCTGCTTCTTCTTCTTCTTCATGTGCTGCTTCTTCTTCTTCTTCATGTGCTGCTTCTTCTTCTTCTTCATGTGCTGCTTCTTCTTCTTCTTCATGTGCTTCTTCTTCTTCTTCATGTGCGGCTTCTTCTTCTTCTTCATGTGCTGCTTCTTCTTCATGTGCTGCTTCTTCTTCTTCTTCATGTGCTGCTTCTTCTTCTTCTTCATGTGCTGCTTCTTCTTCTTCATGTGCTGCTTCTTCTTCTTCATGTGCTGCTTCTTCTTCTTCATGTGCTGCTGCTTCTTCTTTTGCTTCCTCTTCGCCTGTGCGTCCATTCTGCGCTCTTTTCCCTCCGCTCTACCCAGGTTTCAGAGTTGGGTCCATGTCGTTACAGGACGTTCCCGTTAGCTCGGGACGCCTCTTTCACCAATTCCTACAGACTGCTCCTGGGATCCCATTGACACTACAGTGACTGTCCTGAGGAAGAGCTAAGGTAAAGCCTTTGGTGTCTAGTTACCGCACCTGAACATCAGTCAGGTATTTCAATTCAAGCTGCTGTGTGTATAACTCCATAATTTTTTATAATAAATCATTAAATCTCCATCAGTTTGTGTGTGAGGGTATGAATGGGATGTTTGTTTTATTTTAATTGAATTGTGTTGCAAATAAAAACTTTATTTTTGTATACACTGAAGCTAAATTGACTACTGGTTAATAAATGTAGCCTTTTGTAAGTACGTTATGTCTCTGTCCCTCAGTTAAATGAACCTGTGTTTGATTTGGTGTCAGTGTGGGCTAAAGTCAGCTTCTTTTCCCTGGGATTATACCTGGGGTGGCATTGCTTAAAGTTGAGTGGTGGTTAGTCTAATTTGCTAGTGGATCAAAGTTGGTAACCTGAACCCCGTTGTTCCACCACATTTGTATTATAAAACACTACATAAATGTCAGAAAATAGAGGAGCTTAGTTTAATGAAGTCCGACCTCTTTAGACTAGTGATGGGCGATAACACACGTTTTAGATTCAATACGATACTGATTACTTTTGGGGCGAAATTTGTCGATACCGATAGTTGATACTTTTTCATTCAAAAAATTGTTACCCTTGAAGACAAATCCCATGACTAACACTGGCCATTTAACAATTTTATTGTAGACAGTATAAAATAAATAACTGAAGTGTACATAGAAATGAAAACTGCTAACTTCTTGTCCCATGACATGGATGGACCAGACCAAAATGCTGTTGTTTGGGGGAGTTTTGGCACAAAAGTTACCTCCAAGTGATGCATGTGCTTTTATTTCACATGTATTATTTATTCAAGTAATCGATACTCAAATGAGTATTGTATGAGTATCAATATATCGATACCAAAGTATTGATACTCCCATCACTACTTTAGACTTTGTTTCTGCTGTCAAATTAACAACTCTATGTAAGAAGTACAAATCTACTCACCACTTTAGTATTTAAACTTTTATTTTCCTCTTGGAGCGACTTGATATTATTGTTGGAAGAATCCTGCAACAAACCAGGATTAACATCAACAGCAGACAGAACAGTTGTGAACAGAGACAGGTTAATGTTAATAAAGTTACACATTTAAATTATAAAATGCTACATAAATGTCAGAAAATAAAAAAGTTTAGTTTAATGAAGTCCGACCTCTTTAGATTTTGTGTTTGTGCTGTCAAATTACCATTAACAGGAAGAAATCTACTCACCAGATCAGTCTTTACGCTTTTAATGTCCTGCTTGAGAGAGGTGATCGTTGTGTTGAAAGAACCCTGCAACCAAAAATCACCAGCAGACAGAACAGTGGTGAACAGCGACAGGTTAATGTTAATAAAGTTGCACATTTTAAATTATACAACGCTACCTAAATGTTAGAAAATAAAGCAGTGGTGGGACTTGATAAAAAAAAAAAAATCTAATTTTACAGGCTTTGTAATTAATGAATTATCTAATAGCAATATTTATATGTCAGAAATAAAATATAGGAGCTTATTTGTATGTTCTGGCATATTTTAACTTGATTTCAAACACACTGCGGTCAAACAGGGCAGTATTTAGCGTTCGTGCATTGATCTATGCCTCTAAATGCACGTAGTAACATGGGAGTGTGGCGCGCCTCCTTCTCTGTGCTCCGCCTGAGACCTCCGCGCGGGCCTGTCCCGTCTCCCCCTCGCATCTGAAACAAACAGACTTCAGTCTCCTCTGGGTGACTGCGTCAGTTCGTCTGTCAGCTGTGAGAACGATCAAAGATACGATGAGCGGCGTCTTGAAGCAGCGCGTTTGAAAGTGAAAGAAAAGGAGGATGCCGTGCGCTGGATGAGGTCGACCGACCTCAGAGGAAACCCCACAGTTAGCTGTAGTGCACTCATATAGGCATTAGGCACATAAACCTAACTGGCCACAGCTGAAATACACAATACACAAACTAGGTCACTGAAAAAAGTTCCATGTTGTCATAGACAAGCGCAATCAAATGCGTTAATTTTTACGTGTTAATTTCTCTGTAATTAATTAATTGTGATTAACGTGTTAAAGTCCCATCCCTAATAATTAGTTTAATGAAGTCTGGTCTCTTTAGACTTAATTTATGCTGTTAAATTAACAACTTTGAATAAGAAGTACAAATCTACTCACCTCTTTAGTCTTTGATTTTTCATCCTCCTCTTGGAGCAACTTGATATTTGCGTAGATAGATTCCTGCAACAAACCAGGATTAAAATCCCCAGCAGACAAAACAGTGGTGAACAATGACAGGTTAACGTTAGGCCAATAAAGTTACACATTTGAATTATAAAACGCTATGTAAATGTCAGAAAATAAAGAAGCTTAGTCTGGCCTCTTTAGACTTTGTGTCTGTGCCGTCAAATTACCATTAACAGGAAGAAATCTACTCACCAGATCAGTCTTTACGCTTTTAATGTCCTGCTCGAGAGAGTTGTTCTTTGTGTTGGAAGAATTCTGCAACCAAAACCCATTCATTTTTAAACCCATGGACTCAGGAAGAGCAAATCAAACAATCAAACAAATAAAAGTGACCTTGAGTTCAGAGATTTTGGTCTCTGTAAAACAAAAGAAGTCAAAATTAGTCAGCATCACTGTTTATGAAATGTTTGCAAAATTGTGGAAATTATGTTGAACCATATTATTCACTTACGAAATGCATGTCGAGTTTTACAGAAGAGAATCAAGAAAATGGTAAGTCCAATGAAAACAGCCAAAGAAAAAACAAGGAAAAAAACAGGAAACATCTTCACTCCAACAAAATCATCTGAAATTAAAATAAAAGCAAAATGTTCATGTAAAAATATAAAACATTATAGCTGATATCTATCACTAATTTATGTTTGTGGTCAACCCAAACTTTGGCCCAGGTAAAAGAGGAGAGGAAAATAAATGCAACATTACCTGCACCACAGCCAACGACAACAGAAGTCATTATTTCATAAAGGAACACTGGATTTCCTTTTTCCTGTTCTTACCTGGGACATAAACACTGGTGTGTGTGGTGATGTTGGTGGAGCTCTGGGACACTCTACAGGTGAAGGTGCTGCTCTGCTCCACAGTCACTCTGCTGTTCACAGTATAGAGGCCATCAGGACGTGTGTGTGTGTGTGTACGCTCAGCAGAGAGGAGCCTCCCCTCAGAGTCCAGCCACAACAGCTCCGGCTCCGGATACCAGGCTTCAGAGTCACACTGGAGAACCACTGCAGACCTCCACTCACCTACAGGGTACAATGACACTACAGGAGAGGACCGACCTGGGCAGGACAGAATGAGAGCATGAGCATAATTTATCTATGAATCAAATTAATTTAATTAATTAAATTTAATTATGTTATGATGTTGTGCCTGGACTAAGTATCAAGAACAGAGGATTTATTTTATGGCAGCATTAAAAAAAAATCTAACGTTATTTTTGAGGGACATGAAGACGTCTGTGGTGAGTTTTGCAACGTTTATTTGTTCTGGTGCTACTTCTTTAGCTTTCACTAAGTTAGCTACAGGCCTCGGGACACAACATCAGTTCTCTGAATTAAAACTAACTTAAAGTGGCAGTCTCTCGACCCACAGTTTACTGGTTCTCTTTAGACACTGGTTCTCTTTAGACAGGGGAATGAGGCGTGAACAAGGCGTGAATGGAACAAGTAGGCTACACGCACATAATAATAAGCCGCTAATTAGCACATTTACTCTGTAATATGGAGCTGCACTCCCCTGCATTGTTTTCATTAAGAGTGAATTAAGTTAAAATACAAATACTGCTGCTTGGAGGAGAGGGGCAAAGAGTTTATAAATCCATCTCCAGTATGATCGGAGTCTGACCAAAGTAAAAAAAAATCAGCTGCTGTTAGAGTGGAGATGAGGATTTTTTTTCCCCCCTAACAGAAATAAGCATTGTACATGTTTTACTACAGGTAAACATATACAATGTTTAAAAAAAAGAGCAATTTTAGCTGGAGACCCCTGTTATTAATGATTTATGGTTATGGTGACAAATAATTTGTATTACCAAAGTATTAGTAATTAGTAGTGCCTTTGGTGCTGGCCTAATATTCATTCATTCATTTCCTAATATTGACTAATATTTCATCTTGCTGTGAAATAAAACGTTTGACACTGAAACATTTGATGTTTATAAAATCTGGTCCAGTAGAGTTTGTAATTGAATAAGCCTGGTCTAGAAGGCTCTGGCTCTATGCCAACGTTATATTTAGGAGTGTTGTCCGTCACGTGGATAACGTAGGTTCAGGGTTTGTAACTTTGAAAACTCACTTATCAAAGAGACAAGAAGATCTTTTTACAAAATTATTATAACATAATTAGTTTTGTATATTACACTTACCAACAATTAACTTAACTGAGGTTTCTATGTCCTGTATTGGGAGAAAACATCTGTACGTTCCACTGTCCAGAGGTTTTACGTTGGTCAGTTTTAGTGAAATGTTTCCGTTTTTCAGCTCGTCTGTGAACAGAGACGTTCTGCCGATGAAATGTGGGTTTTTTTCAAAAGTTAGCTCATCTTGAGAACGCCACACATAAACAAATCTTGGGTCCAGGTCTGGTCTGGACCACTCCAATGTGAAACCTGTGACGTCTCTGGGAGGTTTAAAGGCACACGGCAAAATGACATCTTCACCAATTGTGGCGACTATCGGCTGAGACGAGCCGATCAGAGACTTGTCCTGGAAAAGAGTGTTTTAATTAATATTTGATTTGGTTGAAATGTACAAAGCCCTGGAGAGGACATGAGAAAAATAAATAAATAACACGAGGTTCCTAATGAGTGGGAACGACTTATAACACATGGGTACGAGTTTCATAATACATGGGTATGACATTAGGCTCGTTGGCATAAATTGCGCCTCGAGAGTGCACGGCCGCAATGGGAGACAGGGAAGACGTTCGTATTGAAGTCGGACAGTTTTGACTCTGATCACGCAGCATCAGCCTGAAATCCACTTCTCGCATGTGTTGGATGTGATTTTGCAAATTACTGTAATAAACTGTTTTGTGAGAACTTTTCTGTCTATGCCTTCACAGTCTCTGTGAAAATGAGCAGAACATACAACTTAAGGCACATTCAGCAGTGGCTCTTATCTTTTAAGTCTAAGTTTAGCCTACATATAACAGCTTCCTATAACAGCAGATTTTATGCACACTCTCTTTATTAACACTCCACCTCACAATGGGCAGAGGGGCAAAAAGTTTATCCATGTCAAAACTGTAGCATAAAGCCCCTTTCACAAAAAAGTACCAAAAAAGACGTTTCCATAAGAAAGTAACAATTATAGACCAGTGGCCTTAAATTCAAATGTGGCTAAGGTGCTAGAAAGAATTATAACAGAGGAGCTTCAAAGTGAAATAGGGCAACAGCTAGATCAGTATCAATTTGCGTATACCAAAAATCGCAGTACAAGCGATGCAACTTCTGCGCTACCAGGAGACAGGCCAGTACATCAGGAGACGTGGAGGAGGCCGTAGGAGGGCAACAACCCAGCAGCAGGACCACTACCTCCTCCTTTGTGCAAGGAGGAACAGGAGGAGCACTGTCAGAGCCCTGCAAAGTGACCTCCAGCAGGCCACAAATGTGCATGGGTCTGCTCAAACGGTCAGAAACAGACTCCATGAGGGTGGTATGAGGGCCCGACGTCCACAGGTGGGGGTTATGCTTACAGCCCAACACCTGTGCAGGACGTTTGGCATTTGCCAGAGAACACCAAGATTGGCAAATTTGCCACTGGCGCCCTGTGCTCTTCACAGATGAAAGCAGGTTCACACTGAGCACATGTGACAGACATGACAGAGTCTGGAGACGCCGTGGAGAACGTTCTGCTGCCTGCAACATCCTCCAGCATGACCGGTTTGGCAGTGGGTCAGTAATGGTGTGGGGTGGCATTTCTTTGGGGGCCGCACAGCCCTCCATGTGCTCACCAGAGGTAGCCTGACTGTCATTAGGTGCTGAGATGAGATCCTCAGACCCTTGTGAGACCATATGCTGGTGCGGTTGGCCCTGGGTTCCTCCTAATGCAAGACAATGCTAGACCTCATGTGGCTCGAGTGTGTCAGCAGTTCCTACAGACGAAGGCATTGATGCCATGAACTGGCCCCAGACCCAGACCTGAATCCAACTGATCACATCTGGGACATCATGTCTTGCTCCATCCACCAACGCCACGTTGCACCACAGACTGTACAGGAGTTGGTGGATGCTTTAGTCCAGGTCTTGGTGAAGATCCCTCAGGAGACCATCCACCACCTCATCAGGAGCATGCCCAGGCGTTGTAGGGAGGTCATACAGGCGTGGAGGCCACACACACTACTGAGCCTCATTTTGACTTGTTTTAAGGACATTACATCAAAGTTGGATCAGCCTGTAGTGTGTTTTTCCACTTTAATTTTAAGTGTGACTCCAAATCCAGACCTCCATGGGTTAATACATTTGATTTCCATTGATAATTTTTGTGTGATTTTGTTGTCAGCACATTCAACTATGTAAAGAACAAAGTATTTAATAAGAATATTTCATTCATTCAGATCTAGGATGTGTTATTTTAGTGTTCCCTTTATTTTTTTGAGCAGTGTATTTTCTTAGAAGACTTCGGGTTTTTGAAGTCAGTCAAAATATTATGTTGATGTTTTATAGAGCGAGTATTGAATTGGTCTTAAGGTATGGAATAGTCAACTTGTTTGGGAACCTGACTGTGAAATATAAGTCACAGATTCTCAGGCTGGTCAAACTAGCAGGTAAGATCATGGGTGTGTCCACTCCTCTGACTTTCCCTCAAGTTTTTTTTGAACAATCTGCTCTAAGACCGGCTCGAAAGATCTTAGCAGACTCCTCCCATGTATTAAACTCTGAGTATGAGCTACTACGGTCTGGCAGGAGATATAGGATTCCCAAATTGTGTTGATACAATAGATATAAAAACTCATTTGTCCCACAGTCAATTAAGCTAATTAATGAAATAGACTTAAGTGCGTAAATGTATGTAAATGTGTTATTGGTTATGTTGTAAACGGGTGTATAATTTTTGGGTTTTGTTGTGTGACTTATGTCCTTGATGTCTGTATTGTGTATGCAGCTGGCTCTGGCTCTGAGACAAATTTCTCCCTATGGAGACAAGTGAATAAAGAAATCTGAAAGGACGCAGCGGGCACCCAACTCGACGCTGAGCTGAGTGGCTGCATGCTGCCCGGCCCAGCCACGCTCTATCGCCACCTCGACACATACAAATCAATAGAATTTGCCTTTGTCCTATGTGAAAGGGCCTTCCTTTAAGGCACTTTTCCACTAGGGAGAACGGTACTGTGTTTAAAAGAAAAAGAGGCAAGGTGGAGGAGAGGAGGGATTGAAGTTTTGGCACATTTCTGATCAGCACTAAACTCAGATCCAATCACCTGTCCATTTACCGCTGACAGATGGGCGTTTTCCCATTGTTCCTGATGAACTGCGGCGGCTGGCTCAGATGGCTGGTCTCATTTGGATCTCACAGGCTTTCCATTAAAGTCCCACTCGTGACATCAGAGCAAGGGCACTTGTATATTGTGTAACTCGTACCTACGTGTTATGTTGTACCCATGTATTATGAAAAGCGTACCCACGTGTTGTCGTACCAACATAATAAAAACTCATACCCAAATGTTATGTCATACCCACATATTATGAAAAGCATACCCACATATTATGTCGTACCCACGTATTACAAAAAGCGTACCCACGTATTATGAAAAGCGTACCCACGTATTATGAAAAGCGTACCCACGTATTATGAAAAGCGTACCCACGTATTATGAAAAGCGTACCCACGTATTATGAAAAGCGTAACCACGTATTATGAAAGGCGTACCCACTTTATTATGTCATACCCATGTATTATGAAAAGCGTACTCACATATTATGTTGTACCCACATATTATGTTGTACCCACATATTATGAAAAGCGTACCCATGTATTATGTCGTACCATGTATTGTGAAATGCGTACCCACGTGTTAGATCATACCCACGTATTATGAAAAGCGTACCCACGTGTTATAAGTTGTTCCCATGAATTAAGAATTCCTGGCCTCTTGTTTATTTTTCTAATGTCCCCTCCGGGGCTGCATAGAAATGTCAAGAAGTGATGTTATTGATTTACTAATATAAGAATAAAAATCACATGTTTTATCACACAACACATACAACAACAAAAAAATATCAGGGGTAGGAATATTATAGAATTAATTATATCTTCTTGTACAGGTCTAACTATCTTTTTACTGTCATGTCTGGTGGCTCTGGTTCTATGTTAACGTTACACTGAGGAGTGTCAGTTGTCACGTGCCAACATTAGTTCAGGGTTTGAAACTTTGAAAACTCACTCCTTTCCAGGTCCTTTTACAAAATTGTTAGAAAATAATTAGTACTGTATATTACAACTACCCTGTCCTTACGTAAACTGTCCCGTGGATGAAAGAAGTGGTAGTTCACTGTAGGTTAAGTACATAAAAACATATGTTAAATTACATACTGTGTATAAAGCAGATCATTTTCTGAAGCCCCTCCTGAAAGAGAGGGATCAGCCCTACTGGGACTACAGTACATACAGAGATTACTGGGTTTACTGTGTAACCTACCTCTGCAGAGGATTGTATGGAGCAGACACAAAAGGAGCACTCGCAGAAACATGTCTGATCTGTTTAACTCAGCGTCTGACAGATCTGCAAAAAGAACACACATGTATTCAATCAGTGTAGTTTACTTTCACCAGGGAGGTCAGGTTTTTGCCAGTGTTAGGGTGAAATTCTTGGTTTGTTAGCAAGAAAATAAAAATTCCAGATATTGTCAGATACAGAAATAGATAGATCTGAGTATTTCTTGTTTTCTGCTATTTCATAGATGACTGTGATTACTAGTGCTAACATTCAGTAATCTTATTACGATACAAGTTTTTCATAATTTCGACTGCTCACTTTTTTTTTCTTTCAGGGTCACCACAGTGAACCAGTCACACAGTGCCTGGTTTTATGCCAGAAGTCCTTGCTGTCACAATCAGCCACATACTGTGACTCAAGTAGCCACGTATGCCCACAGGATAATTGATTTGGCCTGCGAAATAATTTCTAATATTATAAAAATGGCCCTGCCGTTATGTTGCACGCAACCTGTTTGAACTGCATCTCCCATAATGCACTGCAGAAGCCACGGCCGTTCATTTCAATTGGGGAAACTGATTACTCAAAACTATGAGTAATATTAACACAAATACTCAGTTTTCTTATTTCAATTCAATTTTTATTAACTTGAAATGGAAAAAAAAGTACAGTCTGAATATTACTGCACAATGACATTTATAATGACCACAAAAATGTTGAGCATTTAGTAAATGAAATACATATATCCTCCAGGTTTCCATCCATCCATCAATCTTCTCTAGGTCAATTAATTCAAATATTGTGCAAAAGCAGAATAATAATTAATGATATCAATTATATATATTTTTTAAATCAAGAATTTTGGGTTTTATGAACTGTGATAATCTAAAATATAACTATGTGTTTCACTTTGATTTAGACTTAAGAACCTTTTCCACAATATTTGATTATTGATGTGCACCTACAGCAAATACAACAATGGAAAACACCAAGGTAAAATAAAACAGTGCCACACAAAATGCAATATTTTCTGTTTGCATATTGTAAGAATATAAAATAAAATGAGCATAAAAGTGCACTGCTCAAAAGACACATTTGGCTGGTCAGCCAAAACTTACAATGCATACAAAATGTCAAGTATACATCACATCATGTTCTTGCCTTTTAAGCTGATTAATGACCTGAACAATTACAACTGTAGACTTGAAGTCGTACACCACCATCATAAACAATCAATCAGCCTATTTTTCAGTGTCTGCAGTTTTGGTAGTTGCCTTCTTGCATCGTCTAGCTTCAGCATCAATGTTTGAATGAACTCAAAAAAGCCCCTACACTTCCCAGGATAGCTCAGAGGCAGAGTACCCCCCACCCCCAAAGAACACAAAACAAAAAATAAAACAAAACTGAACAGCGCATCAGTCCATGAGTACTAAGAGATTACAACCTGCTCCTCGAGTGTGATGAACACTTGCTGTGTTGAGAAAGAAACTCCACCAGGAACATCTCATCTATTTGTCTCTACTATTATCAATAATAATGGAGAACACTTTAGTCATAAAAGATGCACATTATCAACCACTGTCAGTGTGCATTTTAAGCATTTGTCTACTAAAGGTAGAAGGTTTATTGGATAAAATAGATTTGGTAAAAGTTCATATCAAATAAAAACAATAAAAATAAATAAATTAACTTGATAAACTGGCAAATAAAACATGATATATAGTGGGGAAAATATTAATTTCATCACCTGCTCATTTTGAAAGTTTATCCTCCTGGAAAAATAATCTATTACGTGTTTGGAAAAAAGTATTTGACCCCTGCACATTGGGTTATGTGCCTTTAAAACAAACAAACTAGTCCCTTTAGTAAACTACTCCTCCTAATCTGAATTTCAAAAAAATCTAAAATTGATTCTATTATTGACTAACAAATAAAGTTCTAAAAGGATGTCAGGTACAGGATTGTAGAACAGTACCAGTCTGTAACAGGCTACATGACCATCAAGTAGAAGCTTTGTGAAAACAAGACCACTAACACATTTCACTGTAATGAACTGAGACCTGCAGAGTTTGGAAGGTCCACCTGCTCAAGAAGGCACAAGTAGAGTACATCTGAAGTTTGCCAATGAACACCTGAATGATTCAGAAAAGGCTCACAAACATAATGTCCAACTCCATATTTGACAGTGATGAATCTGGGAATGTGCTGTGATTGCAGAACTGATCAAAACTGAGCTCTATGGCATCAACCTCATCCACTGAATTTGGAGGCAGAAAAAAGCTGAAGGCAGCCTAAGAACACCATCCCCACTATCAAACATGGAGGTGGACCCATTCTGCCTTTATGCAGCAGGGCGACCTTGTGAGTTCAACAGGATCTCAATCCATTATAGACAAGTGTGTTAGTGGTCACCAGCCTTTTTTCTGATGGTCTTGTAGTCCATTCCAGCCTTGTACAGGTCTACAGTCTTGTCCCTTACATCCTCCTTAATATGTCCGTCTTTGTTTAAATACACATCATAATAACAAACGGAAATAATCAGCAGGGGAGTGAATAATTATTTTCTTCATTCTATTTTGAAAAGCTAGTTTATTAAAATAGATCAATAAATTGTATGTGTTTTGACAATTTTGACAATTGAAAATTTTATGAAAAAGACTTATTATTTTGAGACAAAAAACATTGTTACTACTGGTCACACCCTGTATATAAGTATAGTGGTTTGACTGGACCACACAACAAGAAAGTTGTTCATTATTTAATAAAAAATTATAACAAAATGTAGGACAATGTAGCCACCATTAGCCCTTTCTTCCAAGGTCTGACACTACATAGATGGTGACTGGAAATTACAAAATCAGTTTTATCAAATCCATTGACCTTTAATCATACAACCTACTTTAATTCAAACATTGTTTACTGAATTTACCCCATATCAAATGTGTCTAAAAAAACATACCTTGCATGTTTTGAAAATGTCGGATGAATCCTCCTTAAGTTATTAGGCCGACCAGGACTCCTGCTCTTGTGGCACGGCACCGGTTACTGTAGTCCTTAGGGGATCATAAAGATAAAACATGAAAATGGGAACTACCAAACAAACTATAGCAAATGTTTTTTATGTAATTACCTGCCCTTCATATGTTAGCAAAGGCTGCTCCAACTTTTCCCCGAGTTTTCTTCTTTTTGTAAAGTCCATTGAGCTGAGGACCTTATTCTTCCAGTGCAGGCATAATAAACAATAATAAAAAAGTAGCTTTAGTTTTACTTACCTGTGGCAGCTGATATATTAAAATAAAACATTATTGCACACACATAATATAAAAAACAATATTAGGATATTCTGGAGTCATAAATGGCTAAAATAAATTTCACATCAAAGTTTGCAGCATGCAGCTGGGGAGAAAAGTAAGCAAGCGAACAACAACTCATCTCAAAATGGCGCTGACCGTTAGATTTTAAATTTGTACTGGCGCGCGACAGAGGCAGACTGCGAAGTAACGGCTTTAAGCTCAGTTTTTCTACATGTCAGCCAACATGTCAAGTTATTTTACACGTAATGTTAATAAAGTAAATTCAGTAACTTTTTTTTTTTTTTACCTCAAATAAACCGTTTCGGAGTCCGTGTGAGGGTTAAATAAGCTGTTACGGAGTGAACAGAGCGTCCTGCCCCGGTGTCACGGCTCTGGCAGACCGCGGTAACGTTCATTACATCCAACAACAAGCTAGCAATGGATTTATTTCTCCAGTTTCGTCCTGGCAGAGCAACCAAATGGCAGAAAAAACGTTGCACAGATAAACGGAGGGGATAACAAAAGTCAAGCTTAACTGGACTTGGGAATTCATGTTAAACGAGGAGAGTTACAGAGGGAAAACGAGGCAAAAACAGCGAAGAAACGAGAAAAGTTACTCAGTTCCGCTTTAAAACAATATAAAAACACAAACTTACCGCACAGTTTCCAGCGTGGACAGTGGACAGAGGACCGCAGCAGGCTCAGGACAAGTCCGGTCCAGGGATGCACCGCGCTGGTGCCGTGTGCAAAGCCGTGTTCAGGACAACGGTGGCGCGCCTCGTGACCGCGGAGTTTTATGCGGTAACAGTTTAGCGTTGAAAAGTATGGGGCTATTATTGTTGCACAAAGATTTGTGTAAATAGATTTGTCTGTAATAAGTTGTGTGCGTATTACGATTTGTGTGTATTGTAAAATGATCATGTTGTAAAAGCAAACAAGCTAAAAAGTTCTAAGTCCTGCGAACAAAGCTCTAATTACACATTTTGCTACAGTCCTGCCACGTCAGATTTGTGTGTCTGTGTTTTGATTCCTGTGTAACTAAAAGTTATTTTGCCCTGAGTTTAGACTTATAGGCTGTGGGCTGGTCGATGAAACAGTGCACCAGCAGGTGGCGGTAGTGGTATGTGAGGTTCTGTAGGCATGAAGGCAGAATATACTGTATAACTCTGAGACCTAAAGTTTTATTAAAATGTCGGAAAACATAAATTCTGATGTGCTAGCAGTAAAAACAGGAACAGGAAGTTGCAGGAGACAGAGCTGATGCCATATTCCATTTAGACTCATATGACTTTTTATCTCAGTTTCAGCTAATTAATATCTTATTCATTATTTATAAGATAAACACATTTCATATGACTCATTAAGTAGGCATTATTAAAAAATTTTGGTATTTTATTATGAATACATTTATTTTATAACAAATAAATAGGCTAAATAAAAAAATGATAAATTGTGGAGAAAAAATAAACTGAAAAACGAATCAGTGCGCATAACTTAAAACAGGTCAGAACAACATTACTTAAAATATTATGAAAAACACAGTGAACCTAATGCAAATGTTATTACATCACATAGTTACGTTTGGGTTTACTTAACATTTGAAAGATGTTACCGTAACTATTCATCAGAACTGAGTCAGAATAGCTTAGTTCTTTTAGAAAGATGCACTATTGGGTTTTACAGTGTTCTCGTTAATGCACACATTTACCCTCAGCAAACAGAGCTAAACTCATGCAGACAGAGGAACAAATCAGGTCCACACTGTGTCCTGAACATATAGGCTCCAATTGTTTTGACAGAGAGGTGGACACTGGGTTGCTCAATGAAAGTAAAGTACAAGTAAAGTACACATTATTTGTGTGTATAGGAGCTCCTCTGCAGGCTTAAAGCAGTGCTAATATTTATTCACATAAAGGGCATGGCATGTACCTAAATGTTTATCTGCTTTTGTACTGTCACAGTAAAACAGAGTAGACCTGGTGAAAACATGTGGTATATGAGGAGTTAGGTAACTGTGGCATTAAACAATAATACATACATAATAATTTCTTAGTAGTTTGTGTTGTAGTCCAAGTCTGTGGCCTATTTGTTGTTATTTCTTTAGTTCTAAGTTCAGATTCAAAGCAAACAGTAAACTACTAAAAATCTACATTTGTAGTTCTGTGGAGAAGTAATATTCTCTGTTAAAACGCCTATTGCAGCCTAACTGAGAACAAAAATACAATAAGCTGGCTTTATTATTTATCCAATACTCGTATTCGGCCCACGACCAAGATTGGTAGATTGAGTGCTCGAATGATCCTAGGAGCTATGTTGTCTGGGGCTTAATGCCCCTGGTAGTTTCTCCCACGGCAAACAGGTCCTAGGTGATGGGACAGACTAAGAGCGGTTCAGAAGCCTATTATGATGAGTGAGATAGCAAGGTCCATTACGTCGCCCGGATTGGCGTCACCGGGGCCCCACCCTGGAGCCAGGCTTGTGGAGAGGGAAGTCTGGGCATTTCTGCTTAGACTGCTGCCCCCGCGACCCGGCCCCGGATAAAGCAGAAGAAGATGGATGGATGGCCCTCACTCCGATTGAGTTTGACACCCCTGATCTACACAGATCGGACTGCACCAAACTGGACACTGAACAGGGTGCAACTTACAGATTTTTAAAGTAGTAACTAAAACTGTACATAGAGTATCACATTTTTATAATAATAGGCTATATATTCGCATACAAGTTTGTTTAAGTACAGTTATGCATGTATATTTATCTTTAAAATTGTTTTATATACACACGCAATTCGACTCTCCAAAAACAAAACATTGCACCACCCTTCCTGGCATGGCACTCACACTTGCAGTATGACATCAGCATGAAAAATCTGTTTCAGACACTGATTGTGCAGCTGGACCTATCTTTACTCATCTTTAGTCATGTTGAGTTAGGCCTGTGTGCTGTGAGACAGTTCTAGCCTTTTAGTTTTTCTTAAATGACCTCTTATAGGTCATCACTACAGTTCTGCCCTTTTTACATTGAAAAGACCTCACTGAGAGCTTTTATTTGATATATAACACTCATATTCACCCAACACTGGACTGATGCTCCTTTGGCCTTTAAAATGCTAAATGCTAAGCTAACAATACTTAGCTCTCATAAATACTTTCACAGCTTCAACAGCTATAATAATAAATGTACAGCTTATTCCTGCCTTTTTGCAGTAAATAATAATATCAGCCGAATCAGATGTCATATGACTTTACCAAAACTCTTCTAGGAACTGATCTGACAAACCTTAAAACCAGTAACCAGCTTCACAAACTGAAATATTACACTTACTTTTCAGTGTCTCTTTCAGATGTTGATGCTGCAGACCAAACAGAGACCGTCCTCTTCTCTGAATCTGTGCTCATCAGGAATAAAGGACACAGAAATCTCACTTTCACTTTCCATATGAGTCAGCAGCAGATCCGACTGTGGGCAGAGCCATCACAATGGGGTGGGCAAGGTAGGCAATTGCCTAGGCCCAGGGCTGAATGGGGGCCCCCAAGGACGGTCACTTACCCGTACAATAGTCAACAAGATGTTTCAGCGACAAGAAAACAAACCAGTGAACCACTCCTAAAAGGGCCCCATCTGGAGAGAAGTCAGAACATAAATTGTCGCCAGCCTAAAATATTATTTACCATCACAATTGCACCAGAAAACAGGAAATAACTTTTTTAATCAGTTTTGTTCAAATTTTCCAATGCTTCTCTTTGCTCTATTTATCTTTGTCCTTTCTGGACTGTTTTTTTTTTTTTGTTAAAAGTGTGGACAACTAGGCACTTTCTCTGCATTATCAGCAACCCTTTAATCAATTGTTGACGAGTCGAGTGAATGGGAGTAAAAGAGAGCAGACCACATGAGAGAACCTTCATGTTATTCTCCTTATTAAAAATCATTGATAACAAAGCCTACATGACGTCAGTAAGTTTTTTACCTTACATAAACAGTTTGGGAGTCCGTGTGATGGTTGAGTGAGTTGTTGTGGGGTGAATGAAGCGTCCTGCAGCGCCCCCTGGTGTCTCTGGGCCAGAAACGACACTTGCAAGTCTGACACCATCGACCCAGTGTCACTGAAGTCTCAATTTCCCCCCCAAAAAAAAAAAAAAAAACCCCCCCCAAAAAGACTTGTGAGTAAACTTGCGATGTTTCTGGGAGGTTTAAAGACACACAGCAAGATCACACATAATCCAGTTTGAAGATTATTAAACAACCATTAAAATAAACATTAATGATCAACTGTGTATATTTTATTGTTCCGTCGATGTATCAATGTATATAAATACACAAAAATTACAGCAACAAAATTAAAAGTAGAATCGCATGGAGAGCATAGACCTCTGCTAAGACTGGTCCTGTTTTGCAGTGATAAAGATATACAGCCCACAGACATGGACTCAAACTTGTAGATCATCTAGTTGAGGGGTAAATGCTCGCCTTTTACCTCACTATGGTAAACAATCTACTGAAACTAATCATATGTTATTTTAGTGAGAGGAGTCAGTATCTGTGGTCCCTGTCTTAAATTGGACAGAAGCCTGGACCGACACAGTGACATAGATCCACAGAAGAATTAATAGTTTATTAAAAAAACAAATGTATTTATTAAAGCAGTCTTAGTTAAAAACATTTTCACATTTAAAACATGGAGACAGCTCAGATTTCAGTAGACTCTCTGGGATGGTCACTGGTGTTGACTTCATGATGGGATGGTTGAAATGAACTCCACACTCTGCTGTCATCAGCTGAAAGAGACACAGAAAGATGTTTAACAGATGAAAGTTTTGTTTCACTGACAGTGTGTGAGATATGAGGAGGTTTCAGACCTGTTTCCTGTAGTTCGTAGATGGACACTGTTACTCTCTGTGCTTTATTCCATGGAGCTTGGTTTTCCCACTCCAGGTCAGGGTTCAGAGGATCTGGAGAGGCTGAAGTTGGACAACAACCTTCTGCCCAGATCTAAACAGGAAATGTATTTTAAATGGGCATCACTCAAATCAAAGAGGTTTTTCTGATTAAGGCAAAAACAAGAGCAGGGGCCTATATTTTGGATCTCAATGAGATAACAGCAAATTAAAAACACAGTTAAAAATAAGGGTTTTTATGTGTCTGTAGCTGCAGAGAACTAAGCCAGTTTTCAGTCTTTTTATTTTGTAATTTCCTTTATGAGTGTGTGTATTTTTGGCTGTGAAATATGTCTGTGGCTTGTACAGCCCTTTGCTCCACTAAGGTTGTTTTAAATGTGCTACAGAAATAGTTTGACTTGAATTAACAAAATCACACACATCCACCAACGGCCATAAAGTGTTAAACTCACAGTGACAGTAGATTGAGGCTTCAAGAAAAAAATATTATATAAAGTGGTAGATGTAGGATTCTCCATTGACCAGCTCTATTTTTACAGTATAGTCTTTTATTTGTTCAGATTGCTTAAGAAAGTGTGAAACAGAAGTTGAATTAAATGTAATTAAATGTATTTCAGAAAATGTATTCAAGCCTAATTTTGCTGCAGAAGTTTGGTCTGTTCTTACCTCGTATCTGGACACTGGTCTCTCACACATTAGAAAGAAAAAAAAAAAAAACAGCGCTGCAGAGGTTAGAAAAAGACAATGGGGACTCTCTGTGAGTGCAAATGTCCCCACTGCAGTATTTATATGGTACTGCAGTCTATGGTGTGTGTGTATCTGTCTGATGTACGCTACTGCACAGAACACATCACTGAGGGCTGTGTTAACTTTGATGCAGAAAACATTTCTTTCAGCACACACAAAGTACATCTATATTGTTGAATTGTTTTATAAGAAAGACTATGATCCATGACTTGACCCACTCTGAGCCATAAAGCAGTTTAACATGAGTCAGAGATGACCACATTACTTTACAAATCCCATTTGTGTACACTCAGCGTCCACACTGACACTGCAGTAACACAACTATTAACAAACATCTGCTCTCTGTGCTGCAGCTCCTGAACAAGGCCTGCAGCCAGGAACCAGAAATTAAAAATATAAAAAGCATGCAGCATACAGCTCCTCTTGTCATTTTTAGATTCTCATGCTCATATAGAGAAGCAGCACTAAGTAAAGACAGCAGCCTTACCTTTAGCAGACACATTAGACTGAGACTAAAATACTCTCATCTGCAGGGCTTTAACCCAAATCCCAGTTTGCATGGCTCCATTCTGTCTTTAGTTCAGTCAGCCCCCAGAGTACACTCATGTTTGTGTCCAAATCCTGATTTAAGGCGACATTGTTTGTATTTTAGGTGGATATCTGTCATACTGCGCTCTGTTATCACATACAGTCCTCCTATCATGAATCCACTGCTCACCGGTCTGTGGTCCCTCCTATGTTCCACAGGGAGCCAATCACACGCGAGCTGAACTACAGTGACCAATTACAAAGCAAGCTGGGCGGGGCTTGTGGTAGAACAGCCAATCAGAGATGAGTGTCTGTGTGTGACTGGCAGAGAGGAGCAGGGCAGAGTCACACACAGAGAGGGAGCAGAGAAGCGACCTCTGACAGCCACACAATGAATAAACCCTCTGTGGCTGAATGTGAATCAGTATTTTATCGACGACTGCATGAGTCCTACGCTCAGTGTGTGAGAGTTGACAGCTCTGAAGAAACGCACATGAGAAGCATTTCATTAAATCCTTGCTGTACAGTGAATATTCTGTACTAAAACCTCAAACGTCAAAAGCCTTTTAAACACACACTGCCTCACAATCCTTTCCCAACCTGTAATAATAATAATAATAATAATAATAATAATAATAATAATAGGGGCTGGTAGACTGTTGGAGTATTCTAGGCTAGATTTTATTGTGCAGACAGAGGCTGCAGAAAAGACTACACAAAATGTCTAAACCCATGTTTTTAATTGCTTTTAAAAATAAAATACAGTATTTTCTGCACTATAGAGCACACTTAAAAGCCTTCGATCTTCTCAAAAATGACAGTGCGCCTTATAATCCAGAGCGCCTTATATATGAATTTATTTACGGCTACCGTAGTCAGGAGCATCGCGGAGTAACACATACTGTGCTTCACCATAATATTGCCGTAATCGCCCAACTGTTTAACTCGGACACTGAAGATGAAGAATTTGAGGGATTTGTGGACGAGGAATGAACTGAAAAAGTGAGAGTATTGTGTTGTATTTTGTTATAACGTTAACTGAACAGTTATGAGTTATTGTGAATATGCTATCGTTTGATTTAGCCGTCTCAGATTGTGTTTTTTATTCACGCGTTACAACTGAACAAGTTTGGGAGTTATGGTGAACGCGTTGAATAAAGTTTGACTGACTGACTTATCTGACTGTTTTGTTTCGCCTTTTAGTCCTGAGCGCTTTATATGTGAAAAAAGTTTGAAAATAGACCAGATCTTTCTCGGTTGGTTTGGGAACGCCTTGGACTTTCTCCGGTCGAGCTGGAGGAAGTGTCTGGGGAGAGGGATGTCTGGGTGTCCCTGCTTAGACTGCTGCCCCCTGCGACCCAGCCCCAGATAAAGTGGAAGAAAATGGATGGAAGTTACATATTTGAATTAAAAAACAGCATAAATGTCAGAAAATAAAGAAGCTTAGTTTAATGAAATCTGGTCTCTTTAGACTTTGTTTCGGCTGTCAAATTAACAGCTCTAAATAAGAAGCACAAATCTACTCACCACTTTAATCTTTAAGCTTTTATTCTCCTTACTTTTTGCTTTAACTAGTTACGAGTTGGGGATGCACCCAAATACTCTGTCACAGAGGGAGAGAAAAGGACTAGAGACAACACGCTGCTTTGGGTTCCGTCAGCTTCTCTCTCAAAGTTTATCTCATTGACACAGGCAGATATACAGGATTACAGAGTTCTAGAGTCCATGTGTACGTGTTTATGTTCAGTGACAGTTCATGATTATCTACAATACAGAACAGAAATCCCAATACATGACAAATATCAAAGTTCATAAAACAGCAGGTTTCAGTGAAAACATGCTTATACAAGGTTGGTAAATAGAGTTTGTGGTACAGGTACATCGTACACAGTCTTCTGCAAAAACATCTTTATGCAACTACAACTCAGTGAACCACACAAAGTACAGTAGGATGACATGCAAAGAATGGATTAAAACCATTTTAAACATTCCATACTTAAGTGTTTAAGCTTTTAATCTCCTGCTCAAGAGTTGTTCTTTGTTTTGGAAGATTCCTGCAACAAAACAGGATTAAAATCAACAGCAGACAGAACAGTGGTGAACAGCCACAGGTTAATGTTAATAAAGTTACACATTTGAAATTATAAAACGCTACATAAATGTCAGAAAATAAAGAAGCTTAGTTTAATGAAATACGGCCTCTTTAGACTTTGTTCCTGCTGTTAAATTAATAACTCTAAAGAAGAAGTACAAATCTACTCACCACTTTAGTCTTTAAGCTTTTCATTCTCCTCTTGGAGCAACTTGATCTTTTCGTTGGAAGATTCCTGCAACAAACCAGGATTAACATCAACAGCAGACAGAACAGTGGTGAACAGTGACAGGTTAATGTTAATAAAGTTACACATTTAAATTATAAAACGCTACATAAATGTCAGAAAATAAAAAAGTTTAGTTTAATGAAGTCCGACCTCTTTAGACTTTGTGTTTGTGCTGTCAAATTACCATTAACAGGAAGAAATCTACTCACCAGATCAGTCTTTACGCTTTCAATCTCGTTTTCAAGCCTGGTGATCTTTGTGTTGGACGAATCCTGCAACCAAAAATCAACAGCAGACAGAACAGTGGTGAACAGCCACAGGTTAATGTTAATAAAGTTACACATTTGAATTATACAACGCTACATAAATGTCAGAAAATAAAGAAGCTTAGTTTAATGAAATCTGGCCTCTTTAGACTTTGTTTCTGCTGTTAAATTAACAACTCTAAATAAGAAGTACAAATCTACTCACCTCTTTAGTCTTTAAGTTTTCATTCTCCTCTTGGAGCAACTTGATCTTTTTGTTGGAAGATTCCTGCAACAAACCAGGATTAAAATCAACAGCAGACAGAACAGTGGTGAACAGCCACAGGTTAATGTTAGGCCAATAAAGTGATACATTTGTGTGGTGGTATGCTCGCACATCTGCTGGTTGGCCAATCACGTTTGGCCATACTCTATAAGACGGGGTTCTCTCACCTGTTCTGCCTGTTTGTTTCTCTGACGTCACACGCTGCTCCAGGAAGCAGAGCAGCAGCAGCAGAACTGTTTTGAGCCGTACTGTTATCAAAGTATAGTCCAAAGTCGCTGTGTACCAGGAGTAAAGCCCAGCGATTAAAACGTGCGGTGTTACATTTCTGTGTGCTACTGTCACCTGAGGCTCAAAAGAACGGAGCTGGACTCTCCCTGCCTGTGTTGATGTTCGTGTAAACCAGGAGCTGTGTATCTTTCTGCTGCCTGGTGGCTCTGCGTGAGGCTCAGCGTCGCCGCTGCACCTCTCACTGTTGTGCAGGTTGGCATCTGGCCACTTCATAAGTGACGTACCATGACCAGTGTTAATTCTGGATTTTGTTGATGGCGAGCCTCCCATTCTTCATGTGCTGCTTCTTCTTCTTCATGTGCTGCTTCTTCTTCTTCATGTGCTGCTTCTTCTTCTTCTTCATGTGCTGCTTCTTCTTCTTCTTCATGTGCTTGTACTTCCTCTTCGCCTGTGCGTCCATTCTGCGCTGTTTTCCCTCCGCTCTACCCAGGTTTTGGAGTTGGGTCCATGTCGTTACAGGACGTTCCCGTTAGCTCGGGACGCCTTTTTCACCAATTCCTATGGACTGCTCCTGGGATCTCATTGACACTACAGTGACTGTCCTGAGGAAGAGCTAGGTCAGTCAGGTATTTCAATTCAAGCTGCTGTGTGTATAACTCCAAGTTATTTTATAATAAACTGATGGAGATTTAATGATTTGTATGTGAGGGTATGAATGGGATGTTTGTTTTATTTTAATTGAATTGTGTTGCAAATAAAAACTTTATTTTTGTATACACTGAAGCTAAATTGACTACTGGTTAATAAATGTAGCCTTTTGTAAGTAACTTATGTCTCTGTCCCTGAGTTAAATGAACCTGTGTTTGATTTGGTGTCAGTGTGGGCTAAAGTCAGCTTCTTTTCCCTGGGATTATACCTGGAGTGACTACATAAATGTTAGAAAATAGAGGAGCTTAGTTTAATTGTCACATCCAGCCCTGGGACTTAAGTTCTGTTTATGTTTGTTTACTCATTTATTATTCCCTTCCTGTTTTATTTTGGTTACTGGTCTCTTGTCTCGTTTCAGATTGGTTGACTTCCTGTCTTTGTTTGGTTTCCTGCCTCGTGTGATCACCTGACCCTCCCTGATGTGTTTCACCTGTGTCTAATTGTCTCCTCCCTGCTCTGTATATAAGCCCCTCCTTCCCTTTGTCCTGTGTAAGTTCATCAGTTCTACTTTGTGCATCTGTGGTCTTACCCTAACCTCTGTTTTTGGAATCCATTTGGATCTGGCAATTGCCTACTTATTTTGGACAGCTTTGCTTGGCTTCCTACTAATAAATTGGAGCTTCTGTCTGTGAGTCGCGCCTCATGGTCCATTCTTTGTAGCAGCATAACAGTACGAACTAACCAGTAATATGGACCCAGGCGACTCATATAAAGTTAAGACGGCTCTTCAAGCCCAGGGGCAGCGTCTCCACCAACAAGAAGAGCACGTCTCCGCTCTTAAGCATGAATTAAGGGAGATTTCTACCCGCCAGGCTGACTACTTCTCTACAATGGGTGAGCAACTTTCCTACTTGCTAAATCAAGTACAAAGACTCTCAAGTCCACCTACTGAACCACCTCCTGCTGAACCGTTGCCTGTTCAAGCTCAGTCCCCTCCAGCTCTTGTGCCAATGTTGCCTCCTCCCCATCTAGCCAGACCCGAAAAATTTTCTGGGGACTCGGGTGATTGCCGAGCATTCTTGACTCAGTGTGGGCTCCATTTTGAGCTTCAAGCTGCTGCCTATCCAACTGACCGAGCCAGAATTGCTTTTGTAATTTCACATTTGACCGGTCGAGCTGAAGCCTGGGCCACTGCTGAATGGAGTCGCAATTCCCCAGTGTGTAGCTCGTATCAGGCCTTCACTCAGACACTGACGCAGATTTTTCAGCATGTCAAACCAGGGCGTGAAGCAGCTCGAGAGCTTGTAACACTGCGGCAGGGTAAGCGGAGAGTTTCTGATTATGCCATAGAGTTTCGAACCCTTGCTGCTGATAGTGGGTGGAACCAAGAAGCCCTGTTCGATATCTTTCTGAGTGGACTCTCTTCCACACTTAAAGACCAACTAGCTCCCTTAGACCTGCCTGCCGACGTTGACTCTTTGATTGCTCTAACAATGAAGATTGACAAGCGACTTGAGGGAAGGGAGAAGGAGAGGACCAGGTTCAGCAGTTCTCCTTCTCACCTCCAGAGGCGCCTCGTTCCATCAACCTCCTCGGGCAACCACATTGCAACCTCCTCGTCACCAGTCCAGGTTTCTTCAGTTATTCCTGCTACGTCAGAGGAACCCATGTAGCTGGGAAGGACTCACCTCTCCTGAGGAGCGACAACGCCCCATAATAGAAGGACGCTGCATCTATTGTGGACAACTGGGCCACTTCATCGCCACCTGTCCTTTAAAAGGACAGGCTCATCAGTAAAGGAGAGGATACTGGTGAGCCTAACCAAACTGCCTGTAAATTCCTCCCGCTCTATGCCCCGAGTTACTCTGACCTCTTCATCGGTTTCTCTAGCTCAGGTGGTGTTGGTGGATTCTGGTGCTGATGCTAATCTGATGGACACCAGCCTTGCCAGAGACCTTTGCCTGGACTCCATGCCTCTTCCCCATGCCTCTGGAGGCCACAGCTTTAGATGGCCGACATCTCTGGCGAGGAACCCACCACACCACCCCAGTAACCCTCACTTTCCCTGACAATCATTCTGAGACATTAGAGTTTCATCTTTTCGACTCCGTTGAGCACCCCTTGGTGGCTAAGGCACCACAACCCCCAAATAGATTGGCCTACTGGGAGGATAACTTCATGAGGGAGCCATTGCCATCCGTCTTGTTTCCAGTCTGGGCCTCCCAAACTGTTTGGAAATCAGTCCTCTCAATCAGACTTTCCTGATCTATCTAAAGTCCCGTCCTGTTACCACAACCTGAGAGAGGTTTTTAACAAAGCCAAAGCCACTTCCCTCCCTCCCTCATCGCTCTTATGACTGCCCAATCGACCTCCTACCGGGCACTTCTCCTCCTAGGGGACGCTTATACTCCTTGTCATCCCCAGAGACGGCTGCTATGAAAGACTACATTGACTCAGCTTTAGCGGCGGGCATTATCCGTCCTTCCACCTCGCCAGCGGGGGCAGGGTTTTTCTTTGTGGATAAAAAGGACAAGACCCTCCGCCCCTGTATTGACTATAGCGGTTTAAACTCTATTACTATCAAGAATCGTTACCCCCTCCCTCTGATTTCAACAGCTTTTGAACTCCTGCACAGGGCGAAGGTTTTCACTCAGCTGGACCTACGCAATGCCTACCATCTAGTCCGTATTAGAGAGGGGGATGAATGGAAAACTGCCTTTAATACTCCCAGTGGTCACTACGAGCATTTGGTAATGCCGTTCGGACTCACCAATGCCCCTGCAGTTTTCCAGGCCCTTGTGAACGACGTCCTCCGGGACATGTTGGACGTGTTTGTTTTTGTTTACCTTGATGATATCCTGATTTTTTTTCTTCTGATCTTGACTCTCACATCCAGCATGTTTGCCAGGTTCTCCAGCTCCTCCTGGATCACCACCTTTATGTTAAGGCTGAAAATGTGAATTTCATGTACCTTCAGTGACCTTCCTTGACTATGTGGTATCGGAGGGTGAGATTAAAATGGATCCTGTCAAGGTCAGCGCAGTGAAGGAATGGCCCAGTCCTACCTCACGTAAGCAGGTTCAGCGTTTCCTCGGGTTCGCAAATTTTTATAGAAAGTTTATTAGGAACTTCAGTGCTATAGCTGCCCCCATGCATAATCTCACCTCTCCCAAGGTTCGTTTCCTATGGACACCCCAGGCTGATGTAGCCTTCAGGAAGCTTAAGGATGCTTTTGTTTCTGCCCCTGTTCTGATTGTTCCAGATACCTCAAGACAATTTGTGGTGGAGGTCGATGCTTCTGATGAGGGTGTTGGTGCTGTCCTCTCTCAACAGGATCCCGGAGATGGGAAATTACATCCTTGTGCCTACCTCTCCAGGAAGCTGTCTCCAGCAGAGCGAAACTATGACATCTGCAACAGAGAACTGCTGGCCATCAAAGTTGCTTTGGAGGAGTGGCGGCACTGGTTGGAGGGGGCTGAGCAGCCGTTTCTTGTGTGGACGGACCATAGGAACCTTGAATATCTTCGGACTGCCAAACGACTGAACTCGCGCCAAGCCAGGTGGGCCCTATTTTTTAATCGTTTTCTATACACGTTGTCCTATCGCCCAGGTTTGAAAAACACCAAACCGGATGCTCTCTCCAGGCTGTTTAGCCCTGTCTTACCCACGGAGTCACCGGGCCCCATTCTCCCGCCATCTTGTCAGGTGGGGGTGGTGTCCTGGGAGGTGGAGGAGAGGGTTAAACGAGCACTCAACAACTTATCTGTTCCGAGCAGCTGTCCACCGAACCGGTTGTTTGTTTCTCCTGAACTCCGATCGCAGGTCATCCACTGGGCCCATGCATCTTCTTTTTCCTGCCATCCTGGTGTTAAGAGGACTCTGTTTGTGGTGCGACAGCGCTTCTGGTGGCCTGCTATGGAGAAGGATGTGGGGGAGTACGTGGCGGCCTGTCCAGTTTGCGCCAGGAATAAGACCTCTCAAAGACCTGTATCAAGCCTCCTTCACCGTCTTCCTGTGCCTCTGCGCCCCTGGGCTGACATCTCAGTGGACTTTGTCACCGGGCTCCCAGTGTCAGAAGGTAATACTACTGTTCTTTCAGTAGTGGACAGATTTTCAAGTCGGTTCATTTTATTCCTTTGCCTAAGTTGCCCTCCGCTAAGGAGACAGCAAATATTATGCTTTCCCAAGTCTTCAGGTTACATGGATTTCCAAGAGACGTGGTATCAGATCGGGGCCCCCAGTTCATCTCCAGGTTCTGGAAGGCTTTCTGCTCCCTCCTTGGGGCTACTGTGAGTTTGTCCTCTGGTTACCATCCACAGTCGAACGGACAGACGGAACGACTTAACCAGGAGTTGGAGAAAGGGCTGCGCTGTTTAGCCTCGCACAACCCCCGGACTTGGAGTAGTCAACTCATCTGGGTGGAGTACGCTCACAACACCTTACCATGTGCCACCACAGGTCTCACTCCATTCCAGTGCGCCTATGGGTATCAGCCCCCACTGTTCCCTGCCTTGGAGAAGGAGGTTGCTGTTCCCTCGGCTCTGGCTCTGGTTCATCAATGCCGGCGCGTTTGGGCTCGCACGCGTCGGATAATGTTACAGAACTTGGCCCGCTACAAGGAAACAGCTGATCGACGCCGATCCATGGCCCCACAGTACCAGGTGGGCCAGAAGGTGTAGTTGGCAACCCAAGATCTCCCGCTTCGTGTGGACTCGCGTAAGTTGACCCCTCGTTTTGTGGGGCCTTTCCCATGTCTAAAGTTATTAATCCTGTGTCTGTGAGATTGAAACTGCCTAGGTCCATGAGAGTCCACCCCACGTTTCATGTCAGTCGAGTCAAACTCCTTCCCTTTGTCCTGTGTCAGTTCATCAGTTCTACTTTGTGCATCTGTGGTCTTACCCTAACCTCTGTTTTTGGAATCCCTTTGGATCTGGCAATTGCCTACTTATTTTGGACAGCTTTGCTTGGCTTCCTACTAATAAATTGGAGCTTCTGTCTGTGAGTCGCGCCTCATGGTCCATTCTTTGTAGCAGCATAACATTAATGAAGTCTGCTGTCAAATTAACAACTCTAAATAAGAAAAACAAATCTACTCACCAGCTGAGTCTTTAAGCTTTTATTCTCCTGTTCAAGCTTGGTGACCTTTGTGTTGGAAGAACCCTGCAACCAAAAATCACCAGCAGACAGAACAGTGGTGAACAGCGACAGGTTAACGTTAATAAAGTTACACATTTGAATTATACAATGCTACATATGTCAGAAAATAAAGATAATTAGCAGTGGTGGGACTTGATAAAAAAAATTAATCTAATTTTACAGGCTTTGTAATTAATGAATTATCTAATAGCAATATTTATATGTCAGAAATAAAATATAGGAGCTTATTTGTATGTTCTGGCATATTTTAACTTGATTTCAAACACACTGCGGTCAAACAGGGCAGTATTTAGCGTTCGTGCATTGATCTATGCCTCTAAATGCACGTAGTAACATGGGAGTGTGGCGCGCCTCCTTCTCTGTGCTCCGCCTGAGACCTCCGCGCGGGCCTGTCCCGTCTCCCCCTCGCATCTGAACCCAACAGACTTCAGTCTCCTCTGGGTGACTGCGTCAGTTCGTCTCAGCTGTGAGAACGATCAAAGATACGATGAGCGGCGTCTTGAAGCAGCGCGTTTGAAAGTGAAAGAAAAGGAGGACGCCGTGCGCTGGATGAGGTCGACCGACCTCAGAGGAAACCCCACAGTTAGCTGTAGTGCACTCATATAGGCATTAGGCACATAAACCTAACTGGCCACAGCTGAAATACACAATACACAAACTAGGTCACTGAAAAAAGTTCCATGTTGTCATAGACAAGCGCAATTAAATGTGTTAATTTTTTTATGTGTTAATTTCTCTGTAATTAATTGTGATTAACGTGTTTCCCATCCCTAATAATTAGTTTAATGACGTCTGGTCTCTTTATACTTCATTTATGCTGTTAAATTAACAACTTTGAATAAGAAGTACAAATCTACTCACCTCTTTAGTCTTTGATTTTTCATCCTCCTCTTGGAGCAACTTGATATTTGCGTTGGAAGGTTCCTGCAACAAACCAGGATTAAAATCCCCAACAGACAGAACAGTGGTGAACAGTGACAGGTTAACGTTAGGCCAATAAAGTTACACATTTGAATTATAAAATGCTTCATAAATGTCAGAAAATAAAAAAGCCTAGTTTAATGAAGTCCGATCTCTTTAGACTTTGTTTCTGCTGTTAAATTAACAACTCTAAATAAGAAAAACAAATCTACTCACCACTTCAATATTTAAGCTTTTATTCTCCTGTTCAAGCCTGGTGACCTTTGTGTTGGAAGAATCCTGCAACCAAAACCCATTCATTTTTAAACCCATGGACTCAGGAAGAGCAAATCAAACAAACAAATAAAAGTGACCTTGAGTTGAGAGATTTTGGTCTCTGTAAAACAAAAGAAGTCAAAATTAGTCAGCATCACTGTTTATGAAATGTTTGCAAAATTGTGGAAATTATCTTGAACCATATTATTCACTTACGGTATGTGTGTTTAATTTTACAGAAGAGAATCGAGAAAATGATGGTAAGTCCAATGAAAACAGCCAAAGAAATGATAACAGGAAATATCTTCACTCCAACAAAATCATCTGAAATTAAAATAAAAGTAAAATGTTCATGTAAAAATATAAAACATTATAGCTGATATCTATCACTAATTTATGTTTGTGGCCAAACCCAAACTTTGGCCCAGGTAACAGAGGAGAGAAAAATAAATGCAACATTACCTGCACCACAGCCAACGACAACAGAGGTCATTATTTCATAAAGGAACACTGGATTTCCTTTTCCCTGTCCTTACCTGGAACCTGAAAACTGGTGTGTGTGGTGATGTTGGTGGAGCTCTGGGACACTCTACAGGTGAAGGTGCTGCTCTGCTCCACAGTCACTCTGCTGCTTCACATTATAGAGGCCATCAGGACGTGTGTGTGTGTGTGTACGCTCAGCAGAGAGGAGCCTCCCCTCAGAGTCCAGCCACAACAGCTCCGGCTCCGGATACCAGGCTCCAGAGTCA
This sequence comes from Bostrychus sinensis, assembly GCA_020698575.1. Taxonomy (NCBI): domain Eukaryota; kingdom Metazoa; phylum Chordata; class Actinopteri; order Gobiiformes; family Eleotridae; genus Bostrychus; species Bostrychus sinensis. The sequence goes on from CM036252.1 coordinate 6,842,840, forward strand.
CACTGGAGAACCACTGCAGACCTCCACACATCTACAGAGGACACTGACACTACAGGAGGAGAGGACCAACCTGGGCAGGACAGAATGAGAGCACTACAATCATTTATTTGTCAATCAAAAAAACTAAACCTCTGATTTATAATGAGACAATTTCATGTGAATACTAAAAATACATCTCTGGTGGACTGTAGCATTCAGTTCAGTTGAAAATATTTCAGCACTTCCATCTTTTAGTGGGAAAATGCCTGCACACTTACTCCCACTGTTGTATATTGTTATTGAGAGCTCTTCTGTCCTTTCTAGTCACTGAGATGTCTGGAGGTTGTGGCTAAAAGCTAAAGTTACATTAAAGACTGTTGTCCATCAAAGATTTTAACTATAAAAACTCAATTACCATAAAGACAAGGTTGTTTAACAAAATTATAAGAAAATAATTAGTACTGTATATTGTACCTACAACTTACCGACAGTTTAACTGAACAAAGGCCTCTGTCCCCAGTGTTGGGATGAAACATCTGTACGTTCCACTGTCAGATGTTTTAACCTTTGTCAGTTTGAGTGAGATGTTTCCAGTTTTTCATTTCGTCTGTGAACAGAGACGTTCTGCCACTGAAACGTGGGTTTTTTACAGATGTTAGTTCTTCATTAGCACTGCCACACATAAACTAAATCTTGGGTCCAGGTCTGGTCTGGACCACTCCAACAGTAAACCTGTGACGTCTGTGGGAGGTTTAAGGACACACGGCAAAATGACGTCTTCACCGACTGTGGAGACTATCGGCTGAGACGAGCCGATCAGAGACTGTCCTGGAAAAGATGTTTTTAAAGATTAATATTTGATTTGGTTTACATGACAAGAAAACAAAGAGAACATAAATATTAGGTAAATTTCCAAATAATGAACCATCCAGATGAGACTGCAGCAGGTTAGACCACTGTAACAGTCTGCTGACAGTAAAACAGCTGCAGTGCTGCTCAGGTCCTGACTAAAACCAGCTCTGCTCGTGTTTAAGTCTCTCCACAGCTTAGCACCAAATACATCTATGATTTCATCTATGGTTCAAATCCTGCTTTTGCCCGTTCGTACTGTTGTCGTGTCCTTGGGCAAGACACTTCACCCACCTTGCCCCCAGCTTCTGTGTGCACCAGAGTTGTCAGGTTCGTGGTTTTCCTGCACAATTGGGCTATTTTGAAACTGCTGCTGCGGGGGAATTTTTTGAGCTACGGGTTGCGGTTTTGTTGGGCTAATTTTTAAACGTGTTGCGGCCATGGAAATATCTCTAGACAATCAGGAAAAAGTGGGGGAAACTTTTTACTTCTTCACAGTTCACTCTGGTTTTGCTGTGCCTGTCCCTCTGCTGTGTCTGTGCTCCCCCTCCCCCTCCCCTCACACAGAGCAGAGCTCCTTCACAGCTGTGAGGTCTGTGATCAGCGGCTGCTCTCACCTCGCTGCCGTTTCCACCTGGCGCATCACAGACATGACACCTGTAGGTTTATAATAGAAAGAGCTGGAGGGAAGCGCCATCAGTCTTAAAAACAGTCTTAAGAAATGCAGCTGTTTAATAGAAGACTTCACCCTCTGACAGTTTTTACTCTGACATTTTTCTTCACGTTAATAAGTGCAGAAATATCCTTGATTTTAAAATCTTTAGGCTAAAAATATTAAATATAATAGTCTAATAACATTTAAAGACGTGCATCTAGCTCAGGATACACGAGCAGGGAGCGCAGAGGGGAGGGGCTGCTGGGGAAGAGACAGCAGTGACTTCACAGGACGTCCCGAGAGGTTCAGGGGAGATTAGACTCGAATAAATAAACAGTGTGGAACAAACAAATAATTATACTACTATACATTATGTTTGACATTTTCTAAAGTGGTATAGCATATATGAGGGTAAATTTAAAAAATATTTCTATTTTTATATGTATTTCTTGAAAATATTTTGGCAACAGTCCAACTGTTGAAATATTTTTAATTATAATTATTTTATTGCTATTAACTATATTGTATAGCATAGACCTTTGAATTTCATGAGAACCTTTTCATTCATCTGGGTTAAAATCAATCAAATCAATATTAAAGAGAATTGTGACATAATCAGTAAACTTGAAGACGTTTTGTTATTAATAGTACAAAAGTACTTATTTTAGGTTTACTTTAGTAACACTGTCTGATCTAGACAAATAAGGCTATTTTTCTTCCATGTTTTTGAGTTCTCATTGGGCTGGAAATTTTTCTGGGAGTTGGCAACCCTGGTGTGCACTGATGTATGAATGTGTGAGAGTTTTTTTCTTTCTGTGCCCCTGGAGGTAGAAAAGTGCTGTATAAATGTGAATATGTTCCCCAGGACCTATGTTCCCTGGTCCATAACAACTGGGAACATCGGTACACACCCAATAAAAACACATGATAAAATCCACACACTAAAAAATGCTGGGTTATTTCAGTGACCCATTTTCTGGGTTGACACTGTTGGGTCAGAGGTTGGGTTGCTATAACCCAAGATTGGGTTAGAAATAACAACCCAACCAACTGGGTCAGGGTTCAGTCTGTCAGCAGTGTTGCCAGATTGGGCGGTTTCCCACCCAATTGGGCTACTTTTGCTCTCTCTTGGCGGAAAAAAATAGCGGTGGGCGGGTGTATAATATTTGGGCTATTTTTAGACTTATGGGGCGGGATTTTGAAAATGTAAAATAAACTTATTTTAATAATATTTGTACATTTTCTGATCAATAATTGTATATATTTGCTGGTTATTGATGAATAAAATTCATTTGTAAAATAGAAGTAGTAATATTAGTGTCATTAGTTGTCAATCACATGTCTAAAAGTAAACACTCTGCAGCCCTGTGAGCGCCAACAGTGTTTCCTCTCAAGCTTGGAGTTTTAGCGTTTAGCAACCTGCCGAAGTGGAGGAAATACAAGAAATCGTACAGGAAGGAGACTGACCCAGAGCTAAAAATGTAGATCGCCCCTGTCCCTGAGGAGTGCAAGCATTTTGTATTTCTGATTACACTCATCGTGGAGTTTATTACTTTTTCCATTGGCAGTTGTGAAGTTTTGTGTGCTCAAAATATGCTATTTCATATGTATTACAGTTTTAACATTAAGATTGTAGAATGGTTGTGATTTGGGCGGGGTTTTATTGCATTTGGCGGGTTTTACGTTATATTTGGGCTGGAAACTGTCAGTCAGATCTGGCAACCCTGTCTGTCAGAGTCAAACTTTAACTGTCCTCAGCTCCAAAGCCAGGAGTTAGCTCAGTCTGAGAGAAACCTAAAATAAAAGGTCTGTACACACATTTTTATCTCATTATTCTGTCATTATGATTTAGTTTAAAGCTTTCTGTGACTGAATGTACTGTCATTGTTATTATTTTAGCATTAATTTTGTCCTGGCCTAAGTTGTAGCTTTACTAGCTAGATATTAAAATCACTTTTATATTTGGCGTAAATGACAAACATTTAATAATAGTTTTTTCTACAGGTGCAGTGTTAAAAATGCACTCAATCTGCCATCTGAGCTCTACCAGACTTTTACAAAATGTAAAGTACAAGTAAGTACAAGCTGTGTATTTAATGTTTTTATAGCCTTATGAAAAACGTGTCTCTCTGATAGAGAATGTACATATTTTAGCTGTAAATGTGACTCTTTTTCTCTTTTCCTTTCTTCCCCACAGCAGAATTTCCAGCAGCAGACTGAAGTGTCCACACCAGAACAAGATCCTGACTGTGGAGAGTGTTCAAAACTGTTTTGTTGCTCTCTTAAAAAGAGTAGCTGTAGTGCACAAGCACAATCAATATTATAACACTGACTACAATACAAATAGAACCCCCTCTCCTATCTATAAACATTGCAGGTATCCCAGGTTTTGTAGATTTTTCAAGAGGCAAAACCCAACATGCTGGGTCAAACATGTAACCCAGCTTAAAAGTTAGAATTAACCCAGCACTGGCTCGGTCCATATTTGACCCAGCACTGGGTGACAAATTGAGTTTTTAATCCAGCATTTTTTAGTGTGCAGTGTGTCTAAAGCAGATGAAAAGAGGGACAGTCCTACAGAGACTACAGCCTGAGGTAGTGGTTTCTGTGTGACCTACCTCTGCAGAGGATTGTATGGAGCAGACACAACAGGAGCACTCGCAGAAACATGTCTGATCTGTTTAACTCAGCGTCTGACAGATCTGCAAAAAGAACACACATGTATTCAACCAGTGTAGTTTACTTTCATCAGGGAGGTCAGGTTTAAGTTTCTTAGTTTGTCTGTTAGACATTGTGCACCTGACTCAGTCAAAGCAAGATGCACAGGACCACCTTTTTTCCACGTTTTCTTTTTTCCCCGCTTTATTCATTCATTCATTCATTTTCTTCTGCTTATTCCCGTTAGAGGTCGCAGTTGACTGGAAGCCTATCCCAGTAGGCCAAGTTGTTCACTTATTCTCCTGTTATTACAATGATGTGAGTACAAATAGACCCAAACAGTGACTGGCCACGCACGGTTCCGGAGGTAAAATTCCCATTCATTTTTCCCATTGACTTTTTGGAAAATCCGTATTTTAATTAAAATTAATTAAATCCGTATATATTAGTCAGGCATTTGATGTTCCGCAATCTGAGCTCAGTGAAGACGTTACTCATACTTAAGCAGACGTTTCTCAGACGTATTTAGATATTACTCATGCTGTTCTATGTACCGTCAAAAAATTGGAATTTGCCGGTCATACACTGCCTGACCAAAAATAAAAAAGTCACCACCTGGATTTAACAAAGTAAATAGGTAAAAAAAGCCTCCCTGCAGTTGGTCAGGTCTGGGTTCAGCAGCGTTATGCGCCCAAAGAATGAGGTCAGCATATACTGCATATATATGGGGCGGCAGTAGCGGTAGAGCCGCTTGTCCAATAACCAGAAGGTTGGCGGTTCAAACCCCACTTCCACCGTTGCATACTGTCGTTGTGTCCTTGGGCAAGACACTTAACCCACCTTGCCTCCGGTGTCTGCGCACACTGGTGTATGAATGTGAGTGTGAATGGGTGAACGGTTCCTTGTTGTAAAGCACTTTGAGTGCCCATGAAGGTGGAAAAGCGCTATATAAAAATGTGACCATTTACCATTTACTGCATGATCAGGTTACTCCATCAATGATTTTTTTTCTTTCCTGATGGCACGGACTTATTCCAAGACAATGCGAGGATTCATCAAACTAAAACTGTCAAAAAGTGATTCAGGAAGCATGAAAAATCATTTTCAGACACACCCAACACTGGACTGATGCTCCTTTGGCCTTTAAAATGCTAAATGCTAAGCTAACAATACTTAGCTCTCATAAATACGTTCACAGCTTCAACAGCTATAATAATAAATGTACAGCTTATTCCTGCCTTTTTGCAGTAAATAATATCAGTCAAATAGGATGTCATATGTTTTAACCAAAACTCTTGTAAGAACTGATCTGACAAACCTTAAAACCAGTAACCAGCTTCACAAACTGAAATATTACACTTACTTTTCAGTGTCTCTTTCAGTGATTGATGCTGCAGACCAAACAGAGACCGTCCTCTTCTCTGAGTCTGTGCTCATCAGGAATAAAGGACACAGAAATCTCACTTTCACTTTCCATATGAGACAGCAGCAGAGAGCTCCGACTGTGGGTGAGAGCCTGCAACAACAGGGAAGAAACAGGGCTGTCAACTTTTCACCAGAACCTAGAGTGAGATTTTGATCCAGCCCTCCTCAGTGTTACAGTGTCTCTAACCCAGTTGTGACTATAGGACAGGCCATAGGTAATTCTGAGTTAGTGAAGAAGGGCTGCTGATCAGGTAAAAGCCTAAATGTTCTGTACCACAGTTAAGTGTAGTTAGTCATGTGATAGATGCAGCAGATGTTATTTCCTGTATCCTAGAGTATTTTGGAACATGTTGGCTGACTGTGCTGTGTAATGGGTCTGGGATTTTAATAGCAATCACAATCACACTTTAGAAAGAAAAAAACAGCGCTGCAGAGGTCAGAAAAAGACAATGGGGACTCTCTGTGAGTGCAAATGTCCCCACTGCAGTATTTATATGGTACTGCAGTCTATGGTGTGTTTGTATCTGTCTGATGTACGCTACTGCACAGAACACATCACTGAGGGCTGTGTTAACTTTGATGCAGAAAACATTTCTTTCAATTTCTTTCATCTATGTTATTGAATTGTTTTATAAGAAAGACTATGATCCATGACCCACTCTGAGCCAGAAAGCAGTTTAACATGAGTCAGAGATGACCACATTACTTTACAAATCCCATTTGTGTACACTCAGCGTCCACACTGACACTGCAGTAACACAACTATTAACAAACATCTGCTCTCTGTGCTGCAGCTCCTGAACAAGGCCTGAAGCCAGGAACCAGAAATTACAACCAGCGATGATTATAATAAGTAAATGGCATAAACTAGAGCCACAATGTTGTCATTACAGAAGTCATTCAGTACAAATTGGCTCCTTGTCATTTTTAGATTCTCATGCTCATATAGAGAAGCAGCACTAAGTAAAGACAGCAGCCTTACCTTTAGCAGACACATTAGACTGAGACTAAAATACTCTCATCTGCAGGGCTGTAACTGTTCTGTGGCCAGAGCTTCTGCAGGAGAGTCTGAGCTTCAGACTTTTCTAACCTGACAGGAAAAATGACACAACCATTTTATTATAAATATTTTCTCTCTTGTCGTCTCTTTGTAATCCACATTGCTGTCAGTCACTTAGCAAAGAGACTTACATTTAATCTGCTGCACAAATGTCCAAATCCCAGTTTGCTTGGCTCCATTCTGTCTTTAGTTCAGTCAAACCTCAGAACACACTCATGTTTGTGTCCAAAACCTGTTTCAAGGCGATATTGTCTGTATTTTACGTGAATATCTGTCAATCCAATAGATTTTTTATTTCTCTTTCTAACTGATGATATTTGGAACTTCCTTACAAATGAGATTAACAGATACGCTCATCAAGTTTTATCCTCAACACAGCTCAAGCCAAAGTCCAGATTCATGCATGGTGCGATGTATCAGTCTCTGAAATGAAAGCATTCCTTTCTTTACATTTGTCTATGAGCCTGGTAGAGAAGCCAGAGATTGAGGATTATTGGGCAACATACACCCCTGGTTTTGGCAGAGTAATGTCTAGAAACAGATTTTAACTGATTTTGTCATTCTTGCATTTTGCCAATAATAGTGAGTATGTGAAAGTTGGTCAGCCAGGATATGATCAGCTCTTCAAAGTGCGTCCAATAATAAAAATCATAATACCTCACTTTGCAGAAGTCTATAGCCCACTCAGAGAACTTTCATTAGATGAAATGACAATAGCATTTAACGGAAGATCAGCTCTAAAATGTTATAATCCCAAGAAACCAGATAAATATGGCTACAGAGCATATGTTTTGAGTGAAAGTCGGTCAGGCTATGTTTTGCAGTGGTCCATGCACACTGGTCAGCGTAGTGAAGAATCCAGCTGCAACAGTGCCACCTACTGTGTTGTTCGTGAACTCAGTGCCCCATACACAGACAAGGGACATGAAGTTTACATGGATAGTTATTACACATCACCAGCCTTTGCCTGTGAATTAGCCGAAAGTAACACTGGATTGTGTGGGACAGTGAGAAGCACAAGGCAAGGAATGCCAAAATGCCTAAGACCCAAAACCCTGAAGTTGAAAAGTGGAGATGACCCAGTGTTTCTGAGGAAGGGAAAGTTGTTGGCTTGTGCATGGCACGACTGTCAAGGCCAGTAACGGGGAGGACACAAACGCAGCACGCAGAATTGTCCCAAGAACGTACCTTTATTTAAAGTGCACAACAAAGCCACAAAAAAAGCGAGATCCAGAAAATCCTGCACATACAAACAAAGAACAAAACCCCAAGGTCGGCTGGAACTCAAGCTTGGACCCGTGAAGTGCACAAGACGATCTGGTGACGAGTGTGGGAAACACGCAGACTATAACAGCAGGGGGAAGGGCGAGACAATTATACACAGGTGAAACACATCAGGGAGGGCAGGTAATCAGGGTAAGGGAGGGAACACACCGGGAAAGGGGAAGTCAAGACACCTGAAACGAGAGGGAACAGTGAATAATCGGAAACAAAACAATTACCAAAATAAAATACCGGAAACCAACTTCAAAATAAACACAACAACAACCGCCCTGGCCCCAAAACCTGACAACGACACTAAACGTCTCACAATGTTATCAACCATTCATGGGAATGCCTATGTTCAGAAAAGAATCAGGACAAAGAAAAATGAGATTGGGTTTTGCACAATAAATAGAGCTGTGTGTGTTGACAGTACAACAGTTTCATGTGGGGAGTGGATAGATCTGACCAGAGAATGAAAACCTACCTATTTCTACACCGGTCAAGGAAGTGGTACAACCGCATTTTCAATGCCATAAGTGTTGTCAACTCACATGTCATTTACACTAAGTGCACCCCAGCCCCACACAAGTCACTAATGGCCTATATTCAGGACATTATAACTGGATTACTATATGGTTACATGAAAAAAGAAAGTGGAAAAGGGGGGCGGGCTTCAGCAGAAGGGGGAGAGCTGCCTACAAGGTTGACTGAACACCACTGGCTTCATGAAACTGAAAAATGTCCAGATTGTGTTGTTTGTTCTGATCGCTCTCGCCCTAAAGGCAGGCACCAAATGAAGTACAGGTGCCAACAGTGTGGAGTAGGTCTGTGTGCTGTACCTTGCAATGAGAGGTACCACACTTTACAAAAAACTACAAAAACTGAAAATCAAAAATAAAGATCTATGTCCACATCTGCAGCCATAATCAGTGCCTAATAACTGGGCAAGATAGAACTGCTGGCCGGTGCGAGACTCAAACCCAGCTCTCCCTGTTGTGAGGCGGCAGTGAAAACCACTGCACTAACATACCATGCAAAGTTAGATAAAAAGAAAAAAGTATCATAAAATAAAAACTGAAGTCCAGAAAAAAGAACCTCCATAAACACCCAGCTGATATGAACTGATACCCAGGGATAGTTCACTTTCACTGGGTAAACAGAAGCAGAATGTGGCCCTCCGTTATCCATAAAAATGGACCTCCGTAAACACCCAGCTGATATGAACTGATACCCAGGGATAGTTCACTTTCTCTGGGTAAACAGAACCAGAATGTGGCCCTCCGTTATCCACAAAAATGGACCTCCGTAAACACCCAGCTGATATGAACTGGTACACAGGGACAGTTCACTTTCTCTGGGTAAACACAACCAGAATGTGGCCCTTGGTTTTACACAAAAATGGACCTCCGTAAACACCCAGCTGATATGAACTGGTACCCAGGGACAGTTCACTTTCTTTGGGTAAACAGAACCAGAATGTGGCCCTCCGTTATCCACAAAAATGGACCTCCGTAAACACCCAGCTGATATGAACTGGTACCCAGGGATAATTCACTTTCTCTGGGTAAACAGAACCAGAATGTGGCCCTCATTTATGCACAAAAATGGACCTCCGTAAACACCCAGCTGATATGAACTGGTACCCAGGGACAGTTCACTTTCTCTGGGTAAACAGAACCAGAATGTGGCCCTCCTTTATCCACAAAAATGGACCTCCGTAAACACCCAGCTGATATGAACTGGTACACAGGGACAGTTCACTTTCTCTGGGTAAACACAACCAGAATGTGGCCCTTCGTTTTACACAAAAATGGACCGCCGTAAACACCCAGCTGATATGAACTGGTACCCAGGGACAGTTCACTTTTTCTGGGTAAACAGAATCTGATAGTGGCCCTACTTTATTCACAAAAATGGACCTCCGTAAACACCCAGCTGATACGAACTGGTACCCAGGGACAGTTCACTTTCTCTGGGTAAACAGAACCAGAATGTGGCCCTCCGTTATCCCCAAAAATGGACCTCCGTAAACACCCAGCTGATATGAACTGGTACCCAGGGACAGTTCACTTTCTCTGGGTAAACAGAATCAGATTGTGGCCCTCCTTTATGCACAAAAATGGACCTCCGTAAACACCCAGCTGATATGAACTGGTACCCAGGGACAGTTCACTTTCTCTGGGTAAACACAACCAGAATGTGGCCCTCCGTTATCCACAAAAATGGACCTTCGTAAACACCCAGCTGATATGAACTGGTACCCAGGGACAGTTCACTTTCTCTGGGTAAACACAACCAGAATGTGGCCCTCCGTTATCCACAAAAATGGACTTCCGTAAACACCCAGCTGATATGAACTGGTACCCAGGGACAGTTCACTTTCTCTGGGTAAACAGAACCAGAATGTGGCCCTCCATTAACCACAAAAATGGACCTCCATAAACACCCAGCTGATATGAACTGATACCCAGGGATAGTTCACTTTCACTGTGTAAACAGAAGCAGAATGTGGCCCTCCGTTATCCATAAAAATGGACCTCCGTAAACACCCAGCTGATATGAACTGATACCCAGGGATAGTTCACTTTCTCTGGGTAAACAGAACCAGAATGTGGCCCTCCGTTATCCACAAAAATGGACCTCCGTAAACACCCAGCTGATATGAACTGGTACACAGGGACGGTTCACTTTCTCTGGGTAAACAGAACCAGCATGTGGCCCTCAGTTATCCACAAAAATGGACCTCCGTAAACACCCAGCTGATATGAACTGGTACCCAGGGACAGTTCACTTTCTTTGGGTAAACAGAACCAGAATGTGGCCCTCCGTTATCCACAAAAATGGACCTCCGTAAACACCCAGCTGATATGAACTGGTACCCAGGGATAATTCACTTTCTCTGGGTAAACAGAACCAGAATGTGGCCCTCATTTATGCACAAAAATGGACCTCCGTAAACACCCAGCTGATATGAACTGGTACCCAGGGACAGTTCAATTTCTCTTCGTAAACACAACCAGAAAGTGGCCCTTCCTTTTACACAAAAATGGACCTCCGTAAACACCCAGCTGATATGAACTGGTACACAGGGACAGTTCACTTTCTCTGGGTAAACACAACCAGAATGTGGCCCTTCGTTTTACACAAAAATGGACCTCCGTAAACACCCAGCTGATATGAACTGGTACCCAGGGACAGTTCACTTTTTCTGGGTAAACAGAATCTGATAGTGGCCCTACTTTATTCACAAAAATGGACCTCCGTAAACACCCAGCTGATACGAACTGGTACCCAGGGACAGTTCACTTTCTCTGGGTAAACAGAACCAGAATGTGGCCCTCCGTTATCCCCAAAAATGGACCTCCGTAAACACCCAGCTGATATGAACTGGTACACAGGGACAGTTCACTTTCTCTGGGTAAACAGAACCAGAATGTGGCCCTCCGTTATCCCCAAAAATGGACCTCCGTAAACACCAAGCTGATATGAACTGGTACCCAGGGACAGTTCACTTTCTCTGGGTAAACAGAATCAGATTGTGGCCCTCCTTTATGCACAAAAATGGACCTCCGTAAACACCCAGCTGATATGAACTGGTACCCAGGGACAGTTCACTTTCTCTGGGTAAACACAACCAGAATGTGGCCCTCCGTTATCCACAAAAATGGACCTTCGTAAACACCCAGCTGATATGAACTGGTACCCAGGGACAGTTCACTTTCTCTGGGTAAACAGAACCAGAATGTGGCCCTCCGTTATCCACAAAAATGGACTTCCGTAAACACCCAGCTGATATGAACTGGTACCCAGGGACAGTTCACTTTCTCTGGGTAAACAGAACCAGAATGTGGCCCTCCATTAACCACAAAAATGGACCTCCATAAACACCCAGCTGATATGAACTGGTACCCAGGGACAGTTCACTTTCTCTGGGTAAACAGAATCAGATTGTGGCCCTCATTTATGCACAAAAATGGACCTCCGTAAACACCCAGCTGATATGAACTGGTACTCAGGGACAGTTCACTTTCTCTGGGTAAACACAACCAGAATGTGGCCCTTCGTTTTACACAAAATTGGACCTCCGTAAACACCCAGCTGGTATGAACTGGTACCCAGGGACAGTTCACTTTCTCTGGGTAAACAGAACCAGAATGTGGCCCTCCGTTATCCACAAAAATGGACCTCCGTAAACACCCAGCTGATATGAACTGGTACCCAGGGACAGTTCACTTTCTCTGGGTAAACAGAACCAGAATGTGGCCCTCCGTTATGCACAAAAATGGACCTCCGTAAACACCCAGCTGATATGAACTGGTACCCAGGGACAGTTCATTTTCTCTGGGTAAACAGAACCAGAATGTGGCCCTCCGTTACGCACAAAAATGGACCTCCGTAAACACCCAGCTGATATGAACTGGTACCCAGGGACAGTTCACTTTCTCTGGGTAAACAGAACCAGCATGTGGCCCTCAGTTATCCACAAAAATGGACCTCCGTAAACACCCAGCTGATATGAACTGGTACCCAGGGACAGTTCACTTTCTCTGGGTCAACAGAACCAGAATGTGGCCCTCCGTTATCCACAAAAATGGACCTCCGTAAACACCCAGCTGATATGAACTGGTACCCAGGGACAGTTCACTTTCTCTGGGTCAACAGAACCAGAATGTGGCCCTCCGTTATCCACAAAAATGGACCTCCGTAAACACCCAGCTGATATGAACTGGTACCCAGGGACAGTTCACTTTCTCTGTGTCAACTGAACCAGAATGTGGCCCTCCGTTATCCACAAAAATGGACCTCCGTAAACACCCAGCTGATATGAACTGGTACCCAGGGACAGTTCATTTTCTCTGGGTCAACAGAACCAGAATGTGGCCCTCCGTTATCCACAAAAATGGACCTCCGTAAACACCCAGCTGATATGAACTGGTACCCAGGGACAGTTCACTTTCTCTGGGTAAACAGAACCAGAATGTGGCCCTCCGTTATGCACAAAAACGGACCTCCGTAAACACCCAGCTGATATGAACTGGTACCCAGGGACAGTTCACTTTCTCTGGGTAAACAGAACCAGAATGTGGCCCTCCGTTATGCACAAAAATTGACCTCCGTAAACACCCAGCTGATATGAACTGGTACCCAGGGACAGTTCACTTTCTCTGGGTCAACAGAACCAGAATGTGGCCTTCCGTTATCCACAAAAATGGACCTCCGTAAACACCCAGCTGATATGAACTGGTACCCAGGGACAGTTCACTTTCTCTGGGTAAACAGAACCAGAATGTGGCCCTTCGTTATGCACAAAAATGGACCTCCGTAAACACCCAGCTGATATGAACTGGTACCCAGGGACAGTTTACTTTCTCTGAGTAAACAGAACCAGAATGTGGCCCTCCGTTATCCACAAAAATGGACCTCCGTAAACACCCAGCTGATATGAACTGGTACCCAGGGACAGTTCACTTTCTCTGGGTAAACAGAACCAGAATGTGGCCCTCCGTTATCCGCAAAAATGGACCTCCGTAAACATCCAGCTGATATGAACTGGTACCCAGGGACAGTTCACTTTCTCTGGGTAAACAGAACCACAATGTGGCCCTCCGTTATCCGCAAAAATGGACCTCCGTAAACACCCAGCTGATATGAACTGGTACCCAGGGACAGTTCACTTTCTCTGGGTAAACAGAACCAGAATGTGGCCCTCCGTTATGCACAAAAATTGACCTCCGTAAACACCCAGCTGATATGAACTGGTACCCAGGGACAGTTCACTTTCTCTGGGTCAACAGAACCAGAATGTGGCCTTCCGTTATCCACAAAAATTGACCTCCGTAAACACCCAGCTGATATGAACTGGTACCCAGGGACAGTTCACTTTCTCTGGGTAAACAGAACCAGAATGTGGCCCTCCGTTATCCACAAAAATGGACTTCCGTAAACACCCAGCTGATATGAACTGGTACCCAGGGACAGTTCACTTTCTCTGGGTAAACAGAACCAGAATGTGGCCCTCCATTAACCACAAAAATGGACCTCCATAAACACCCAGCTGATATGAACTGGTACCCAGGGACAGTTCACTTTCTCTGGGTAAACAGAATCAGATTGTGGCCCTCATTTATGCACAAAAATGGACCTCCGTAAACACCCAGCTGATATGAACTGGTACTCAGGGACAGTTCACTTTCTCTGGGTAAACACAACCAGAATGTGGCCCTTCGTTTTACACAAAATTGGACCTCCATAAACACCCAGCTGGTATGAACTGGTACCCAGGGACAGTTCACTTTCTCTGGGTAAACAGAACCAGAATGTGGCCCTCCGTTATGCACAAAAATGGACCTCCGTAAACACCCAGCTGATATGAACTGGTACCCAGGGACAGTTCATTTTCTCTGGGTAAACAGAACCAGAATGTGGCCCTCCGTTACGCACAAAAATGGACCTCCGTAAACACCCAGCTGATATGAACTGGTACCCAGGGACAGTTCACTTTCTCTGGGTAAACAGAACCAGCATGTGGCCCTCAGTTATCCACAAAAATGGACCTCCGTAAACACCCAGCTGATATGAACTGGTACCCAGGGACAGTTCACTTTCTCTGGGTCAACAGAACCAGAATGTGGCCCTCCGTTATCCACAAAAATGGACCTCCGTAAACACCCAGCTGATATGAACTGGTACCCAGGGACAGTTCACTTTCTCTGGGTCAACAGAACCAGAATGTGGCCCTCCGTTATCCACAAAAATGGACCTCCGTAAACACCCAGCTGATATGAACTGGTACCCAGGGACAGTTCACTTTCTCTGTGTCAACTGAACCAGAATGTGGCCCTCCGTTCTCCACAAAAATGGACCTCCGTAAACACCCAGCTGATATGAACTGGTACCCAGGGACAGTTCATTTTCTCTGGGTCAACAGAACCAGAATGTGGCCCTCCGTTATCCACAAAAATGGACCTCCGTAAACACCCAGCTGATATGAACTGGTACCCAGGGACAGTTCACTTTCTCTGGGTCAACAGAACCAGAATGTGGCCCTCCGTTATCCACAAAAAAGGACCTCTGTAAACACCCAGCTGATATGAACTGGTACCCAGGGACAGTTCACTTTCTCTGTGTAAACAGAACCAGAATGTGGCCCTCCGTTATCCACAAAAATGGACCTCCGTAAACACCCAGCTGATATGAACTGGTACCCAGGGACAGTTCACTTTCTCTGGGTCAACAGAACCAGAATGTGGCCCTCCGTTATCCACAAAAATGGACCTCCGTAAACACCCAGCTGATATGAACTGGTACCCAGGGACAGTTCACTTTCTCTGGGTAAACAGAACCAGAATGTGGCCCTCCGTTATGCACAAAAATGGACCTCCGTAAACACCCAGCTGATATGAACTGGTACCCAGGGACAGTTCACTTTCTCTGGGTAAACAGAACCAGAATGTGGCCCTCCGTTATGCACAAAAATTGACCTCCGTAAACACCCAGCTGATATGAACTGGTACCCAGGGACAGTTCACTTTCTCTGGGTCAACAGAACCAGAATGTGGCCTTCCGTTATCCACAAAAATGGACCTCCGTAAACACCCAGCTGATATGAACTGGTACCCAGGGACAGTTCACTTTCTCTGGGTAAACAGAACCAGAATGTGGCCCTTCGTTATGCACAAAAATGGACCTCCGTAAACACCCAGCTGATATGAACTGGTACCCAGGGACAGTTTACTTTCTCTGAGTAAACAGAACCAGAATGTGGCCCTCCGTTATCCACAAAAATGGACCTCCGTAAACACCCAGCTGATATGAACTGGTACCCAGGGACAGTTCACTTTCTCTGGGTAAACAGAACCAGAATGTGGCCCTCCGTTATCCGCAAAAATGGACCTCCGTAAACACCCAGCTGATATGAACTGGTACCCAGGGACAGTTCACTTTCTCTGGGTAAACAGAACCACAATGTGGCCCTCCGTTATCCGCAAAAATGGACCTCCGTAAACACCCAGCTGATATGAACTGGTACCCAGGGACAGTTCACTTTCTCTGAGTAAACAGAACCAGAATGTGGCCTTCCGTTATCCACAAAAATGGACCTCCGTAAACACCCAGCTGATATGAACTGGTACCCAGGGACAGTTCACTTTCTCTGGGTAAACAGAACCAGAATGTGGCCCTCCGTTATCCACAAAAATGGACCTCCGTAAACACCCAGCTGATATGAACTGGTACCCAGGGACAGTTCACTTTCTCTGGGTAAACAGAAGCAGAATGTGGCCCTCCGTTATGCACAAAAATTGACCTCCGTAAACACCCAGCTGATATGAACTGGTACCCAGGGACAGTTCACTTTCTCTGGGTAAACAGAAGCAGAATGTGGCCCTCCGTTATCCACAAAAATGGACCTCCGTAAACACCCAGCTGATATGAACTGGTACCCAGGGACAGTTCACTTTCTCTGGGTAAACAGAACCAGAATGTGGCCCTCCGTTATGCACAAAAATTGACCTCCGTAAACACCCAGCTGATATGAACTGGTACCCAGGGACAGTTCACTTTCTCTGGGTAAACAGAACCAGAATGTGGCCCTCCTTTATCCACAAAAATGGACCTCCGTAAACACCCAGCTGATATGAACTGGTACCCAGGGACAGTTCACTTTCTCTGGGTAAACAGAACCAGAATGTGGCCCTCCTTTATCCACAAAAATGGACCTCCGTAAACACCCAGCTGATATGAACTGGTACCCAGGGACAGTTCACTTTCTCTGAGTAAACAGAACCAGAATGTGGCCCTCCTTTATCCACAAAAATGGACCTCCGTAAACACCCAGCTGATATGAACTGGTACCCAGGGACAGTTCACTTTCTCTGAGTAAACAGAACCAGAATGTGGCCCTCCGTTATCCACAAAAATTGACCTCCGTAAACACCCAGCTGATATGAACTGGTACCCAGGGACAGTTCACTTTCTCTGGGTAAACAGAACCAGAATGTGGCCCTCCTTTATCCACAAAAATGGACCTCCGTAAACACCCAGCTGATATGAACCCGTGCCCAGGAATAGTTCACATTCTACCAGGGGCATGGACTTCTAGGGCCTGCAGCCATGGCTTTTACCCAGGGAAGAGTGCTTAAGAGTGGGTCACCGGGTACAAGAGGTGAGCCTGGTACTTCTGTTACTCCTAGGACACAACCTGGGCAGGACAGAATGATGTAAGCTAAAGTTCTGTTTTATAAAAAGACAATTCAATGTGAATACTAAAAATACATCTCTGGTGGACTGTAGCATTCAGTTCAGTTGAAAATATTTCAGCACTTCCATCTTTTAGTGGGAAAATGCCTGCACACTTACTCCCACTGTTGTATATTGTTATTGAGAGCTCTTCTGTCCTTTCTATCACTGAGATGTCTGGAGGTCGTGGCTAAAAGCTAAAGTTACATTAAAGACTGTTGTCACAGTTTGTAATGTTAACTCATTAAACACAGAGACAACAAGGTCTTTTTTTATAAAATTATAAGAAATGTATATTGTACCCACAACTTACCAACGTTTAACTGAACAAAGGCCTCTGTCCCCAGTGTTGGGATGAAACATCTGTACGTTCCACTGTCAGATGTTTTAACCTTTGTCAGTTTGAGTGAGATGTTTCCGTTTTTCATTTCGTCTGTGAACAGAGACGTTCTGCCACTGAAACGTGTTTTTTTTTACAGATGTTAGTTCTTTATAAGAACGCCACACATAAACAAATCTTGGGTCCAGGTCTGGTCTGGACCACTCCAACACTAAACCTGTGACGTTTCTGGGAGGTTTAAGGACACACGGCAAAATGACATCTTCACCGACTGTGGAGACTATCGGCTGAGACGAGCCGATCAGAGACTGTCCTGGAAAAGATTGTTTTAATATTAATATTTGATTTGGTTTACATGACAAGAAAACAAAGACAACAACATAAATATTAGGTACATTTCCAAATAATGAACCATCCAGATGAGACTGCAGCAGGTTAGACCACTGTAACAGTCTGCTGACAGTAAAACACCTGCAGTGCTGCTCAGGTCCTGACTAAAGCCAGCTCTGCTCGTGTTTAAGTCTCTCCACAGCTTAGCACCGAATACATCTATGATTTCTCTTTGGTGGTTCAAATCCTGCTCTTGCCTGTTCATACTGTTGTTGTGTCCTTGGGCAAGACACTTCACCCACTTTGCCTCCAGCATCTCTGTGCACTGATGGGTGAATATGTGAGTGTTTGTGAGTGTGAATGGGTGAATGGTTCCTTGGTGTAAAGAGCTTTCTGTGCCCCTGGAGGTAGAAAAGTGCTGTATAAACATGAATATGTTCCCCAGGACCTATGTTCCCTGGTCCATAACAACTGGGAACATAGGCACACACCCAATAAAAACACATGATAAATGACAGTGTGTCTAAAGCAGATGAAAGAGAGGGACAGTCCTACAGAGACTACAGCCTGAGGTAGTGATTTCTGTGTGACCTACCTCTGCAGAAGATTGTATGGAGCAGACACAAAAGGAGCACTCGCAGAAACATGTCTGATCTGTTTAACTCAGCGTCTGACAGATCTGCAAAAAGAACACACATGTATTCAACCAGTGTAGTTTACTTTCACTAGGTTTAAGTTTCTTAGTGTGATGGTCTGTTAGAAAGATAAATCTAATTAAAAGGTCAAAGTTTATGACATTTTCAGGAAATGTTTTGTTTTGAGTTGCACTGCTGTTCTCACTGCAGCTGATGGAGAACATAACATTGCTGTGTTTGTAACTGGTCACACCTGAAGTAAATACAGACGTCTTCTTCCTGGTTGTCCTCTGTCCGTCTTATATTCTGGATTATCTTTTACCTGAGCTTTACCTGGGCCTCAGGTAGATCCCCTCCTAAATTAAAAATATTTAGCCATGTTGAGTTAGACCTGTGTGCTGTGGTAAAGCAGGAGAACATACAAACTTTTTGGAACTGAACACAAACCCACTTTCACCGTTACACTTACATCATGTAAGTTCTGCCCTTTTGCCATTGAAAACAACTCACCGAGAGCTTTTATTTGATTTATAACACTGCACTTAATGCTCCTTTGGCTCCAAGTCCTCAAAATGCTAAATGCTAAGCTAATATCTTTCTGGCTCTCACAAATGCTTTGACAGCTTCAATGGCAAAATAAATGAACTGCTTATTCCTACATCTTTGCTAGCTCTGACTGTAGGTTTTCTGACTGACAACTTTTTCTTTTTTTTCCTAGCAATTATCTTTTAAATATTTCTTGACCATATTTATACTCTCTTCACTCTATTTATCTTTGAACTTTCTGTATTGTTGCATAAAGTATGGATGACACTTTCTCTGTATTATCAGTGAGCCTTTTGTTTGTTTGTTTATGCAAAATGAGCATTTGTGCGCAATAGCTTTTTTTAGATAATACCGTATTTTCCACGCTATAAGGCACACTTAAAAGCTTTCAATCTTCTCAAAAAACGACATCCACAGCGCCTTATAATCCAGAGCGCCTTATATATGAATTTATTTGATGAGATATATAATTTATAATGAGATTATAATGACAGAGGGATCTGGGCTGGATGCCGTAATCGCCCAACTGTTTAACTCGGACACTGAAGATGAAGAATTTGAGGGATTTGTGGACGAGGAATGAACTGAAAAAGTGAGAGTATTGTGTTGTATTTTGTTATAACGTTAACTGAACAGTTATGAGTTATTGTGAATACACTATCGTTTGATTTAGCCGTCTCAGATTGTGTTTTTTATTCACGCGTTACAACTGAACAAGTTTGGGAGTTATGGTGAACGCGTTGAATAAAGTTTGACTGACTGACTTATCTGACTGTTTTGTTTCGCCTTTTAGTCCGGAGCGCTTTATATGTGAAAAAAGTTTAAAAAATTAGACCGTTCAATGACAGTGCGCCTTATAATCCGGAGCGCCCTATAGCGCAGAAAATACAGTACACTTTTTTAGGCCTAAAGTTTATTATCTACAAACCCTACGACGTCTCTGGGAGGTTTAAAGACACACAGCAAAAAGACGTCTTCACCGACTGTGGAGACTTTCGGCAGAGACGAGCCGATCAGAGACTGTGCTGGAAAACAAGAGACAAGTTTTATTTTTGATTTGTGGTCATGCTTTCATTCTCACATAATCCAATTATTCAATAATCACTGAACAATGAACATCAGTGATTAATTACAGCAACAGACGGTGAATGAAGCTCCACACTTTCACTTTAGAGAATAAACACGTCCCACTTGTTTCTGTCCCACAGTTGGTTTGACATCTGACATCTGAGAGAGGAGATAAAAATCACCTGGAGCTCAGTGCCATTGGTGCAGAGAAACAGACTCAGAGACAACAGGAGAGGCTTTGACAAATTATTTTAATTAATAAGTTACAAAGACAACAAAGTTCACAGGATTTTGTATTTACATGTTACACACCGGGACCGTCCCATATAAGAGTTTAAAGTTTTCCACAACATAACATCACAAGTACACAGTGTTGTGCATGAATGCGTTCATTTAACATGTGAACTGGTTTAGAAAGAATATCAGAGTGATTGATCTGCGTGTCATTAAAATGCCATAGGCATGACTTTTTTTGGAAAGACAGGCCTCCGCGATCTACAGAAACAGAATAGATCTGAGTCACATAGATTCACCTCTTTGTTCAGCTCCTCCCAACATCAGCCTGTACAACAACATGTTATTTCTGCTTTAAGACACTGAAAATGTTTAAATCTGATTTCAAATAAATGCACTAAATACCAAATGATTCTCTGTATTCATTTCCTGGTCCTGGGCCTCTGGAGACTCATCTCAAGTTTCCATAGGAACCTCCTCCACATCTGCCTTAGCTTCATCTGGAGAGTTTCTAGTGGGCTCTGTGTAAAATAAAATTATTCTCATGTATCAAAGTAAAACTGCATTATTTTCACAGATGAATCTTATTATAATATACTGAAATATAAGTTTACTGCTTAAAACTGTGCTGTTTTGCTGGGTTTCAGTCTCGTGACTCTGGTGATGTGCAGAATCCAGAGGGAGGTCAGGAAGTGAACTCTGGTTTAACACAGTGTGTGATGGAGGAGAGAGTGGACGCCCAGGCTCTGGATGGACCTGCACAGAGCAGATATCAACAAAAGATCACTAAACACACTGAGTCTGACCTGAACAGTTTACAGAAAACTGACCCATCCCACATTCCTCCGTGCTCAGCCTGACGTTGGTATTTTAATGTGTGTGCGTCTGTGTGTGTGTCTGTGTGTCTGTGTGTGTATCTGTGTGTGTATCTGTGTGTGTGTGCGCGTGTTGATGGGTCTGTATACATTGGTGTGTGAGGGGATGTGGGGACTGGGGGTGTGGGGAGGGGGTGTTTTGCGTTTAACCTTGTGAAGCACTTTGTGCTGCATTACTGTATGAAAAGTGCTTTATAAATAAAGTTTGATTGATTGATTGATTAAAGTGTTTCAGCTGTGCCCCATGTGCAGGGGCGGACTGGCCATCTGTGCGTTCTGGAGGATCACAGAACGGCCGGTCGCTGAGACGGCCGTGGGCCGTTTTACACAGACTCCATAAACACACACACAACCAGGCCAGAGAGGGCGCAGCCGC
The DNA here is from genome assembly GCA_020698575.1 of Bostrychus sinensis. Taxonomy (NCBI): domain Eukaryota; kingdom Metazoa; phylum Chordata; class Actinopteri; order Gobiiformes; family Eleotridae; genus Bostrychus; species Bostrychus sinensis. The sequence continues at coordinate 6,864,373 of CM036252.1, forward strand.
GCTGATGCACAACAGCAGAGTAGAAGAAGAAAGCAGAACAGCTGCAGCCACTCAATGCAGCCAGGCACTCGAACAAACCATGGATGTATTATTAGACCATGGAACAAACCTGCAAGAAGCGGCCGACAGGCGGCCGTGAAGACGGCGGTGGCGCGTGAGCAGAGGCTGCGGTGCGTTTACGTCATGGATAAAAAATGGTTAATAAAATGAAAGGAGAAGGGCAGAGCAGAGAAAGTCAGGGAAAAGAAGCTTAATCTCTGTCTGAGATGATCTCTGCCTGTTCCTGTTCAGGGACAGAAACAGAAAAATCTCTCAGAATAGATCTGAGTCACATAGATTCACCTCTTTGTTCAGCTCCTCCTCTGTAATTCTCTCAACATCAGCCTGTACAACAGCATGTTATTTATGCTTTTAACGGTTAAATGAAATGTTAAATGAAATGTTAAAATCTGATTTAAAATAAATGCGCTGCATACCAAATGATTCTCTGTGTCCATTTCCTGGTCCTGGGCCTCTGGAGACTCATCCCCAGTTTCCATAGGAACCTCCTCCACATCTGCCTCAGCTTCATCTGGAGAGTTTCTAGTGGGCTCTGTGTAAAATAAAATAATTCTCATGTATCAAAGTAAAACTGCATTATTTTCACAGATGAATCTTATTATAATATACTGAGATAAAGGTTTACTGCTTAAAACTGTGCTGTTTTGCTGGGTTTCAGTCTCGTGACTCTGGTGATGTGCAGAATCCAGAGGGAGGTCAGGAAGTGAACTCTGGTTTAACACAGTGTGTGATGGAGGAGAGAGTGGACGCCCAGACTCTGGATGGACCTGCACAGAGCAGAAATCAACAAAAGATCACTAAACACACTGAGTCTGACCTGAACAGTTTACAGAAAACTGACCCATCCCACAGTTTTTACTGGATTTACAAAAACTACCTGATCCTGTCTCTGTCCTGTTTCCCTATTTTGTAGTCTTCGCATCTCCTTGTATTTTTCTGTTTTACTTTCTCCTGTGATTGCCTTCCCCGCCCTAAAGTGTTTCAGCTGTGCCCTGTGCCCCATGTGCAGGGGCGGACTGGCCATCTGTGCGTTCTGGAGGATCACAGAGCGGCCGGTCGCTGAGACGGCCGTGGGCCGTTTTACATAGACTCCATAAACACAACACAACCAGGCCAGAGAGGGCGCAGCCGCGCTGATGCACAACAGTGGAGTAGAAGAAGAAATGCAGCCAGGCACTCGAACAAACCATGGATGTATTATTCGACCATGGAACAAACCCGCAAGAAGCAGCCGACAGGCGGCCGTGAAGACTGCGGTGGCGCGTGAGCAGAGGCTGCGGTGCGTTTACGTCATGGATAAAAAACGGTTAATAAAACGAAAGGAGAAGGGCGGAGCAGAGAAAGTCAGGGAAAAGAAGCTTAAGTCGCTTGCATGTGAGGCGTCCAAGTGTAACAAAATAACAGAAGTGTTTGACAGCAGCAGTGCTACAGCCACATCCACCAGTACAGCACAACATGAGGATGAAGAGGCTGAGAGTGCGGTGGTGGGGGCCCAGCGCTGCTCAGGCTCAGGGACCCACAGAACCAGATGAAGTTTTACCTCAGTTAGAGCCGTGCACAGAGCAAGTGGTGAGTATAGATTACTGTATGAAACACAGGGCTTTCATAGCTATTTAGGCTACGAAATATTTATTCCACTTCCTATACATAGCTCTAAAACACTTTCATAACAGTAACAATATGAATAATAAGAATAATATTCTATCTAATATGGCTGTGAAGACTCTCATTCATCCAGGCTGATTCCATTGCAATCATAGGTTTAAAAGCTGTCATCTGGACTTGGTTTTAAAGAGAGCTCTCTTACAGTCAAATCAAATTTCAGAATTGAGAAAGCCTCTTGGATAAAAGGTGAAACGTCTTTAAAACTAAGTCCAGATGACAGCTTTTAAACCTACTATTGCAATTATATCTAATGTGAATTAAATCCAGGGATGTTCCCAAGCCCTCCAATAATAAGTCATAGTGTAATCCAGGACTAAACTATATCTAAAACATGACACAACCAGGTCTAACCAAGACTAAACCCTAACTAAAATAGGTATACGCTGTCCAAAACTATAGCTAAACCAGGTTTAAACTAGGTCTAAACAGGGACAAAACCAGGTCTTAATCAGGTCTGTGCCAGGATCAAATCAGATTCAAATCCGGGACTAAACCTGTACAAAACCAGGTCTAAACCAGGACCTAATCAGGTCTAAACCCGAGTGATGTCCCTGTATGAATCTAAAGGTAAGCTTTGATAGGAAAAGGGATGAAGTAGATTACATATTGACCTCTCTGACATTTAATTAACACTACAGTTTATATTGTTTACCCAGGTTGAGACCCAAAAACAATTTCCTAAAGTCTTGAAATTATGTTTTTTTATTTTATACGATCATATTTTTAGAAGACTTTAGAAGATCTAAAGATTTTTGATTTTTAGTTTACTATCATAAACAACTTCTAATTGAAATTGTGCTTTTTGTTTTATACAATCCAAGACAACTTTGTAAAGTTTAGTTTTCTCCAGGGTTGTTTTGCAGTCCCAGTCCGCCCCTGCCCATGTGTATATAATCCCTGTGTTCTCCTCTGTCCTGCAGCAGCCTGCATGTCGCCCACTTCATGTGTAAGTCTGTTTTTGTGTTTTGCTCTGCCTTTGGATTTTGACTTTTGTGTTTCTCCTTTGGTTTTTTGTGTGGAGGATTTTTGGATTTTGGACTCAGTTTTGTTTTTGGATGTTTTTCCCCTTGTGTATTTTGGATTTGTTCATTAAAATAACTTTAAATGTTCACTGCCACAGTCCTGTTTTTTGTGTCTGTTTCCCCTGTGTTCCACCACATCATGACAGAATGAACCAACCAAACTTGGACCCAGCAGACTGCTCTGTGGAGACAGAGTCTGCTTTTTTTATTTAAAAGTGGGGCTGCTTAGGCCCAAGACTATGCCTGTTTGTAGGCAGTCACTAACCGAGAACATGGCAGGAGACGAGGGGTTTGCACTTTTCGGCTGGGCCCCACCAGTTCCTCTTCTGCTCATTATCCTCCATCTGTGTCCCACCTGTTCTCTCTTCACCTGTGTCTGCAGCTCTGCCCTGAGCTTCACCCTTGGTTTTAGGTCCTTCCGTCGCCCTTGGGTTGTTCCCACCTCCGGATTCAGTCTCCTTTTCTTTGCCGCAGTGGCAGCCACTGGACCTAGACCTTCCTCCGCCTGATTGGCCGTTATTGCAGGACCCTGTTCCCGGTCCTGTCCCGAGGCCTCCTCCAGACACTGATCTCTTTCCGGAGTGGTCAATGCCTTGTCCTGTCCCGAGACCGCCACTGGACACTGATCTCTGTCTGAGATGATCTTTGCCTGTTCCTGTTCAGGGACAGAAACAGAAAAATCTCTTAGAATAGATCTGAGTCACATAGATTCACCTCTTTGTTCAGCTTAGGAAACGAACTCTGGTTTAACACAGTGTGTGATGGAGGAGAGAGTGGACGCCCAGACTCTGGATGGACCTGCACAGAGCAGATATCAACAAAAGATCACTAAACACACTGAGTCTGACCTGAACAGTTTACAGAAAACTGACCCATCCCACAGTTTTTACTGGATTTTTTTTACTGGATTTACAATATAATGTCTGTGTCAAAAACTACCTCCTTCAGACCTCGTACTGTACAGCTGTAGTTGTCATGATCCTGTCTCTGTCCTGTTCTGTGTGTTTTGTTTCCCTTGTTTTATTTTGTAGTCTTCGTATCTCCTTATCCCCGCCCTAAAGTGTTTCAGCTGTGCCCTGTGCCCCATGTGTATATAATCCCTGTGTTCTCCTCTGTCCTGCAGCAGCCTGCATGTCACCCACTTCATGTGTAAGTCTGTTTTTGTGTTTTGCTCTGCCTTTGAATTTTGATTTTTGTGTTTCTCCTTTGGTTTTTTGTGTGGAGGATTTTTGGATTTTGGTCTCAGTTTTGTTTTTGGATGTTTTTCCCCTTGTGTATTTTGGATTTGTTCATTAAAATAACTTTAAATGTTCACTGCCACAGTCCTGTTTTTTGTGTCTGTTTCCCCTGTGTTGCACCACATCATGACAGAATGAACCAACCAAACTTGGACCCAGCAGACTGCTCGGTGGAGACAGAGTCTGCTTGTTTTATTAAGAAGTGGGGCAGAGGACTTTCTCCTGTGGCTGCTTAGCAGCAGGCCCAAGACTATGCCTGTTTGTAGGCAGTCACTTTTCGCCTGGGCCCCACCAGTTCCTCTTCTGCTCATTATCCTCCATCTGTGTCCCACCTGTTCTCTCTTCACCTGTGTCTGCAGCTCTGCCCTGAGCTTCGCCCTTGGTTTTGGCTTCTTCCGTCGCCTTTGGGTGGCTCCCACCTCCAGATTCAGTCTCTTTTTCTCCACCGCAGTGGCAGCCACTGGACCTAGACCTTCCTCCGCCTGATTGGCCGTTATCGCAGGACCCTGTTCCCGGTCCTGTCCCGAGGCCTCCTCCAGACACTGATCTCTTTCCGGAGTGGTCGATGCCTTGTCCTGTCCCGAGACCGCCACTGGACACTGATCTGTGTCTGAGATGATCTCTGCCTGTTCCTGTTCAGGGACAGAAACAGAGAAAACTCTCAGAATATATCTGAGTCACATAGATTCACCTCTTTGTTCAGCTCCAGTTCAGTAAAACGCTCAGAAATGTTCAAATATGATTTAAAGAAGTGCAGCATACCAAATGATTCTCTGTATTTATTTCCTGGTCCTGGGCCTTTGGAGACTCATCTCCAGTTTCTTTAGGAACATCCTCCACAGCTCTCACAGCTTCCTCTGGAGAGTTTCCAGTGGGCTCTGTGTAAAATAAAATCATTCTCATGTATCAAAGTAAAGCTGCATTATTTTCACAGATGATTCTTATTACAATATTCTATGAGATAAAAAGTTTCCTACCTAAAACTGTACAGTTTTGCTGGGTTTCAGTCACATGACCCCAGTGATGTGCAGAATCTACTTTGTGTGATGGAGGAGAGAGTGTACACTCGAACTCTGGATGGACCTGCACAGAGTGGACATTGGCAAAAGATCACTAAACACACTGGACCTGTACAGTTTACAGAAAACTGACCAATCCCAGTTTACTTGGCGTTGATCCAACTGATGTCACAAACTACTACTACCTCAAACTGCACAACAATAGATATTGTGCATAAGATAAGCGCCTGCAGTCTTCTTTTGACAGCATTCAGTCTCAACTTTTACAACTCAGGTTGCTGCTGGATGCAGGCAAAACAAAGGGCATGCTATTTTCCAACAGGAAGAAGGTGCCCACACCTCTCCCAACAATCACCACCAAACAAGGACTGCCTATCTTCTGCCTAACATCTTATAAAAACCTTGGGATAATAAACATGCGCAGACTCCTAGAGTCCCACTGAGATTCAGAATCTCATTTACAGGGAGTCCTGGCCCCATGGGGGACCTGTTGTACATGTTTTTAGTGGTAGGGGAAACCAGAGCACCCGGAGGAAACCTACGCAGACACAGGGAGAACATGCAAACTCCACACAGAAAGGCCCCACCCGGTCCAGGAATCAAACCCTGTTCTCTGTGGTCGATTAGGAACTGGCCAATCACAGCTGGGATCGTTCTACCAATTTGTTCTGTTGCAACAGCCGCAAGCCGCACAAATATTGTGCCTTTTTGATCAATGCTGTCTATAATGATGTTACATTTGTTCACCTTTATTTTGTTCTCTTCTTGACGCTAAAACAGAAAACACAAATATTTACAAAAACACAGAAAACTCTGACTAGATCTTAGTCACATAGATTCACCTCTTTGTTCAGCTCCGTCTCCTCTGTAACTCTCTCAACATCAGCCTGTACAACAGCATGTTATTTCTGCTTTAATACACTGAAAATGTTTAAATCTGATTTAAAAATAAATGCACTAAATACCACATGATTCTTTGTATTTATTTCCTGGTCCTGGGCCTCTTTAGGAACCTCCTCCACAGCTGCCTCAGCTTCATCTGGAGAGTTTTTAATGGTCTCTGTGTAAAATAAAATCATTCTGTTGTATCAAAGTAAAGCTGCATTATTTTCACAGATGAATCTTATTATAATATACTGAGATAAAGGTTTACTGCTTAAAACTGTGCTGTTTTGCTGGGTTTCAGTCTCGTGACTCTGGTGATGTGCAGAATCCAGAGGGAGGTCAGGAAGTGAACTCTGGTTTAACACAGTGTGTGATGGAGGAGAGAGTGGACGCCCAGACTCTGGATGGACCTGCACAGAGCAGAAATCAACAAAAGATCACTAAACACACTGAGTCTGACCTGAACAGTTTACAGAAAACTGACCCATCCCACAGTTTTTACTGGATTTACTGGATTTAATTCAATATAATGTCTGTGTCAAAAACTACCTCCTTCAGACCTCGTACAGTACAGCTGTAGTTGTCATGATCCTGTCTCTGTTCTTTGTGTTTTGTTTCCCTTGTTTTATTTTGTAGTCTTCGTATCTCCTTATCCCCGCCCTAAAGTGTTTCAGCTGTGCCCTGTGCCCCATGTGTATATAATCCCTGTGTTCTCCTCTGTCCTGCAGCAGCCTGCATGTCACCCACTTCATGTGTAAGTCTGTTTTTCTGTTTTGCTCTGCCTTTGGATTTTGATTTTTGTGTTTCTCCTTTGGTTTTTTGTGTGGAGGATTTTTCGATTTTGGACTCAGTTTTGTTTTTGGATGTTTTTCCCCTTGTGTATTTTGGATTTGTTCATTAAAATAACTTTAAATGTTCACTGCCACAGTCCTGTTTTTTGTGTCTGTTTCCCCTGTGTTCCACCACATCATGACAGAATGAACCAACCAAACTTGGACCCAGCAGACTGCTCGGTGGAGACAGAGTCTGCTTGTTTTATTAAGAAGTGGGGCAGAGGACTTTCTCCTGTGGCTGCTTAGCAGCAGGCCCAAGACTATGCCTGTTTGTAGGCAGTCACTTTTCGCCTGGGCCCCACCAGTTCCTCTTCTGCTCATTATCCTCCATCTGTGTCCCACCTGTTCTCTCTTCACCTGTATCTGCAGCTCCACCCTGAGCTCCGCCCTTGGTTTTGGCTTCTTCTGTCGCCCTTGGGCGGCCGCCACCACCGGATCCAGTCTCCTTTTCTCCACCGCAGTGGCAGCCACTGGACCTAGACCTTCCTCCGCCTGATTGGCCGTTATTGCAGGACCCTGTTCCCAGTTCTGTCCCGAGGCCTCCTCCAGACACTGATCTCTTTCCGGAGTGGTCGATGCCTTGTCCTGTTCAGGGACCGCCACTGGACACTGATCTCTGTCTGAGATGATCTCTGCCTGTTCCTGTTCAGAGACAGAAAAAGAGAAATCTCAGAATAGATCTGAGTCACATAGATTCACCTCTTTGTTCAGCTCCAGTTCAGTAAAACGCTCAGAAATGTTCAAATATGATTTAAAGAAGTGCTGCATACCAAATAATTCTCTGTATTTATTTCCTGGTCCTGGGCCTTTGGAGACTCATCTCCAGTTTCTTTAGGAACATCCTCCACAGCTCCCACAGCTTCCTCTGGAGAGTTTCCAGTGGGCTCTGTGTAAAATAAAATCATTTTCATGTATCAAAGTAAAGCTGCAGATGATTCTTATTACAATATTCTATGAGATAAAAAGTTTCCTACCTAAAACTGTACAGTTTTGCTGGGTTTCAGTCACGTGACCCCAGTGATGTGCAGAATCTACTTTGTGTGATGGAGGAGAGAGTGTACGCTCGAACTCTGGATGGACCTGCACAGAGTGGACATTGGCAAAAGATCACTAAACACACTGGACCTGTACAGTTTACAGAAAACTGACCAATCCCAGTTTACCTGCCGTTGATCCAACTGATGTCACAAACTACTACTACCTCAAACTGCACAACAATAGATATTGTGCATAAGATAAGCGCCTGCAGTCTTCTTTTGACAGCATTCAGTCTCAACTTTTACAACTCAGGTTGCTGCTGGATGCAGGCAAAACAAAGGGCATGCTATTTTCCAACAGGAAGAAGGTGCCCACACCTCTCCCAACAATCACCACCAAACAAGGACTGCCTATCTTCTGCCTAACATCTTATAAAAACCTTGGGATAATAAACATGCGCAGACTCCTGGAGTCCCACTGAGATTCAGAATCTCATTTACAGGGAGTCCTGGCCCCATGGGGGACCTGTTGTACATGTTTTTAGTGGTAGGGGAAACCAGAGCACCCGGAGGAAACCTACACAGACACAGGGAGAACATGCAAACTCCACACAGAAAGGCCCCACCCGGTCCAGGAATCAAACCCTGTTCTCTGTGGTCGATTAGGAACTGGCCAATCACAGCTGGGATCGTTCTACCAATTTGTTCTGTTGCAACAGCCGCAAGCCGCACAAATATTGTGCCTTTTTGATCAATGCTGTCTATAATGATGTTACATTTGTTCACCTTTATTTTGTTCTCTTCTTGACGCTAAAACAGAAAACACAAATATTTACAAAAACACAGAAAACTGAATAGATCTGAGTCACATAGATTCACCTCTTTGTTCAGCTCCTTCTCCTCTGTAACTCTCTCAACCTCAGCCTGTACAACAGCAAGTTATTTCTGCATTAAACTATCAGAAATGTCAAAATCTGATTTCAAATAAATGTGCTGCATACCAAATGATTCTCTGTATTTATTTCCTGGTCCTGGGCCTCTGGAGACTCATCTCCAGTTTCTTCATGAACCTCCTCCACATCCACAGCTGTCTCAGCTTCATCTGGAGAGTTTCTAGTGGCCTCTGTGTAAAATAAAATCACAATCATTGCATTGTTATTGAATAAAAGGGGCATTATTTTCACAGATGATTCCATTGCAATGTGCTATGAGATGTTCATAGAAATATTTTAACTTATTAATCATGGGTAGCTCCAGGTTTTGCAAAGTGAAATTTAGGACCTTTTTAAAACTTTAAATGCCATTTAGACATAAATAAAATGCCAGCGTCATCAAAAACAGAATATGTATGAAATTTACACTTTTACATAAGGAATTTTCCATATTTATACTGTATCTGAAAGTCAAGGGTTTACTCTGAAAGCCTAATACAAATATAATAACTCCAGAGCTGCATTAAAAAAATCTAAATACAACTGAATCATAAATGTCAGTGGTATAAGTTTTTTTCCCATAAGTAAGTTGTAGATGTTGTTATTGTAGCATCAGTACTTTTTTGTAATATTAACATAAATATTTGTCAAATTTAAGGCCTTTATAAACAAAATGCAATACCTACTTTACTACTAAGATTTAATCCTTTTTAAGACCTTGGGGTTACCCTGTAATTATAAAAGTCACAATAACTTACGATATTTGCTGTACTTTCTTCTCCATCTGATGAACACAACGATCCCGACGATAATCCCAAAGAAAAGAGCCGCCACAACGATCAAAATGATTATTATGAGACGAAAGTTGACCTGGAAAACACTATCTGAAAAATGGATTTTAATCAGGCAACATCACATCAGTCCAGAAAAACATGAACCAAAGGGCTTTTTTTTCCTGTTCTTACCTGGAACCTGAAAACTGGTGTGTGTGGTGATGTTGGTGGAGCTCTGGGACACTCTACAGGTGAAGGTGCTGCTCTGCTCCACAGTCACTCTGCTGCTCACATTATAGAGGCCATCAGGACGTGTGTGTGTGTGTGTACGCTCAGCAGAGAGGAGCCTCCCCTCAGAGTCCAGCCACAACAGCTCCGGCTCCGGATACCAGGCTCCAGAGTCACACTGGAGAACCACTGCAGACCCCCACACATCTACAGAGGACACTGACACTACAGGAGGAGAGGACCAACCTGGGCAGGACAGAATGAGGGCACTACAATCATTTATTTATGAATCAAATCAACATATGGTAAGTGTAAAGCTCAATTTTATATACACTGAACAAAAATATAAACGCAACACTTTTGCTTTTGCTCCCATTTTTCATGAGATGAACTCAAAGATCTGAAACTTTTTCTACATACACAAAATAACCATATCTCTCAAATACTGTTCACAAATCTGTCAAATCTGTGATAGTGAGCACTTCTCCTTTGCCGAGATAATCCATCCCTCCTCACAGGTGTGCCATATCCAGATGATGATGAGACAGCATGATTATTGCACAGGTGTGCCTCAGACTGGCCACAATAAAAGGCCACTCTGAAATGTGCAGTTTAATCACACAGCACAATGCCACGGATGTCGCAAGTTTTGAGGGAGCGTGCAATTGGCTGCTGACAGCAGGAATGTCCACCAGAGCTGTTGCTCGTGAATTGAATGTTCATTTCTCTACAATAAGCCGTCTCCAAAGGCGTTTCAGAGAATTTGGCAGTACATCCAACCAGCCTCACAACCGCAGACGACGTGTAACCACACCAGCCCAGGACCTCCACATCCAGCATGTTCACCTCCAAGATCGTCTGAGACCAGCCACTCAGACAGCTGCTGAAACAATCGGTTTGCATAACCAAAGAATTTCTGCACAAACTGTCAGAAACCGTCTCAGGGAAGCTCATCTGCAGCTCGTCGTCCTTATCGGGGTCTCGACCTGACTCCAGGTCGTCGTCGTAACCGACTTGAGTGGGCAAATGCTCACATGCGATGGTGCCTGGCACGTTGGAGAGGTGTTCTCTTCACGGATGAATCCCGGTTTACACTTTTCAGGGCAGATGGCAGACAGCGTGTGTGGCGTCGTGTGGGTGAGCGGTTTTCTGATGTCACTGTTGTGGATCGAGTGGCCCATGGTGGCGGCGGGGTTATGGTATGGGCAGGCGTATGTTATGGACGAAGAACACAGATGCATTTTATTGATGGCATTTTGAATGCACAGAGATATCGTGACGAGATCCTGAGGCCCATTGTTGTGCCATACATCCAACAACATCACCTCATGTTGCAGCATGATAATGCACGACCCCATGTTGCAAGGATCTGTACACAATTCTTGGAAGCTGAAAACATCCCAGTTCTTGCATGGCCAGCATACTCACCAGACATGTCACCCATTGAGCATGTTTGGGATGCTCTGGATCGGCGAATACGACAGCGTGTTCCAGGTCCTACCAATATTCAGCAACTTCGCACAGCCATTGAAGAGGAGTGGACCAACATTCCACAGGCCACAATCGACAACCTGATCAACTCTGTGTGAAAGAGATGTGTTGCACTGCATGAGGCCAATGGTGGTCACACCAGATACTGACTGGAGTCCCCAGACCTCCCAGTAAACCCCCCCAGTAAAACAAAACTGTATGTTTCAGAGTGGCCTTTTATTGTGGCCAGTCTGAGGCACACCTGTGCAATAATCATGCTGTCTCATCAGCATCTGGATATGGCACACCTGTGAGGAGGGATGGATTATCTCGGCAAAGGAGAAGTGCTCACTATCACAGATTTGACAGATTTGTGAACAGTATTTGAGAGATATGGTTATTTTGTGTATGTAGAAAAAGTTTCAGATCTTTGAGTTCATCTCATGAAAAATGGGAGCAAAAGCAAAAGTGTTGCGTTTATATTTTTGTTCAGTGTAAGTAACAATAAGGGAAGACTTTGAATAATAGGCTATACCTCTGCTAGACTCTGGCATTCACGTCCATATTTTTATTCAAAACCGTTTTCATCCTTAATCTTCATGAAATCTAACTATTTATCTATTGCCTTCAAGTCTAGAAGCTCTGGCTCTACGCTAACGTTACATTAAGGAGTGTTGTCCGTCACATGCTAACGTTAGTTCAGGGTTTGAAAACTCACTTAACAAAGAGACAACAAGGTCCCTTTACAAAAGTATTAGAACATAATTAGTTTTGTATATTACACTTACCAACATTTAATTTTACTGAGGTTTCTATGTCCTGTATTGGGAGATAACATCTGTACGTTCCACTGTCAGATGTTTCAACCTTTGTCAGTTTTAGTGAAATGTTTCCGTTTTTCAGCTCGTCTGTGAACAGAGACGTTCTGCCACTGAAACGTGGGTTTTTTACAAAAGTTAGCTCATCTTGAGAACGCCACACATAAACAAATCTTGGGTCCAGGTCTGGTCTGGACCACTCCAACGTGAAACCTGCGACGTCTCTGGGAGGTTTAAAGACACACGGCAAAATGACGTCTTCACCGACTGTGGCGACTATCGGCTGAGACGAGCCGATCAGAGACTGTCCTGGAAAAGATGTTTTTATTAATATTTGATTTGGTTAAAACGGCAAGAAGTGATATTACTGATTTACAAATATAAAAATCAAAATTACGTTTTTTTCAAACATATACAAAATAAATATAAGCGAAATTCAATTATTATTATTATTATTATTATTATTATTATTATTTAATATTATGATTAATATAGGACTAACTATAACTCAATCGGAGCTGGGGCCAAAATTAGAAAACCAGTCTTGGTCGTGGGCCGAATAAGAGAATTGTATAAATAATAAAGCCAGCCTACTGTATTTTTGTTCTCAGTTAGGCTACAATAGGCTTTTTAACATAGAATAATACTTCCTCACAGAACTACAGGTGTAGATTTGTGGTTTTAACGGGCTTTGTAGTTTTGTTTTAAATCAGAACTTGGAACTCAACAAATAACAACAACAAGGCCACAGACTACTGACTAACACTGGCTTATTTATTAAGTATTATTTACTGCCACAGTTACCTAACTCCTCATATAAGACAGGTGTTTTCATCAGGTCCACTCTGTTTTACTGTGACAGTGCACTACCAGCAGATAAATATTTAGGTGCATGTCATGCTCCTTATGTAAGCCCAGCACAACTTTAAGCTGAGTCAGCTCCTACACACAAACATGTATTATAGGCTTATTTAACATTTATTGAGCAAACTACTGTCCACCTCTCTGTCCTCTGCAGGACACAGTGTGAGCAGGATGATACCTCTTTCTGGGCAGGTTTAGCTCGCTGTGTGTTAATGAGAGCATTAGAGCACAAGCAGCGACAGAGAGAAAGGAAAAAGAGCGACGGAGGGCAGTGCTGTTTTTAAAGACGTACGGTTTGTAAAGGAGATGTTCTTACACTGCTGAGAGGTTGGAGCGTGGTTTTATTGCTGCCACATGAGCTCAACAAACAAAGTGTAGAGCGTTTACAGAGAGTCCCAGTGTTTAAGAAGCTCCTGCTCTCACTGACCCCTCTTTGTCCATTTCTTTTGTGGAAAGTTAAATTTCCTGTTGGAGAGATGTAACCCAGCTATTTTCTGCTGCGGGTCTGGTCTCTCCTTTATTTCATGGCTCACGGCTCTCTATTCTAAGTTTAAACCATCGCGAGACTTTGTGTATGTATCGCGAGACTTCGTGCGGGACTTCCGCCGTATGTCCTTTAAATGTAGTAGAGCGGTGCTGTTTAGTGTGTGCGTGGGAGCTGGTCCGTGGTTGAGCTGCTGCAGATGCCTCTACCCTGCCTTGAGGGACCGCGCTTTTTACTTTAAGTGACTTTATGAATCGAACTGGCCAGGTTCTTCCTTATGGATGGCGAGCTAACCACTAGGCCTCAAGCCTGAAGAACAGAGATCAAGTGCAAACCTCTGCCCGTGCGGTAGGAGGCGCTGCAGCCCCTGCCCCCACACACATACTCACACATATACAATGACACTGGCCCTATAGACTTGGACTTTGAACTTTGTTTTCCCTTTTGACTTTATTGGACATTGCCCTCTTGTGGGCTCTGAAGGAACTGCAGCAACATCAGCACTTGGATCAATAAGTTCATGAACTATGAATGATGCTTTGGTATTTCTAATCTTGGTCGATGATAATATCGGGCGGTGTTTGTAAATTTTGTAAATATTGTAAATGTTGTTCTTTTTTTGCACTGTTAATATAACTCACCTTCTTGGCAACTCAAAGCCTGTGTCTTGTGTAATTGAACACAACACCACATTTCCTCCCTGAGCTGAATTTTAGAATTTTCTGTAACTAGCCTGTACTTCCTTTATTACATAACACATTGTACATTTACATATGTTACATAAATGTGGCGAGCTAGCCAGGAGGATTTGTTGGTTGTGTTTAAGTTACATTTTGATTCATTCGGCCATTTTGAATTACAATGGAGGTATTTTTGAAGCGTGGCATAAAAATTCCAAATGCTGTCTTGGTAGAGGGCATATCAGTAACCGACAGTAATGATGAACTCTTTGACTTTTTGAAACAGTACGGTGAAATTAGTAAATCTGAAGTAATTTCAGAACCTGACTCTGAATTTGATGACTCGCTGGTGGTTGAATTTTGCTCTGGTTCCACTTTAGAAGCATTGCGTCCGGAGTTACCATACACTTTTGTATCCGAAGATCGTACTTCGTCTTATTGTATTTCTGATTTACCAACTGTGTGCACTGCACATGTTGCAAAGAGCAAAACCGCGTCATACTTGTCTGATTTGCAGGACCTAGCCAAGCTGACTGGCATGGATTATGGGGAGGTGCTGACAGCTATGATGACTCAGATTGGTCTTTCTATCGCTGCACTCAAGCCTGCTCCACAGGTTAAAAAACAGCCCCCAGAGACTGAGGCCGCCATACCACCACCGGTGCCGTTGATGAGTGAACCATCACCGGTCCCACTATCAGTCACCAGAGTGCCCAGTTCAGCTACCTCAGTGCCCCACCCAGGACAGGAGCCATGCCAACCACTGGGTCCCACTTCACAGCCACCGCCTCGACCCTCTATCTCCAGCCTGGAACTCCATCCACCCGAAGTCCAGCGCTACGTCGTGGAGCACATTGTAAAAAGTGAGGACACTACAACACATCATCAAAGACTCAGAGTGTTTTCAGGACGTGTGCCCAGACCAACTCATGAAGCGGACTTTGACACCTGGAGGTCTGGAGTGGACTTATTATTGAAGGATCCAGCTGTGTCTGACCTCCAGCGCTCGAGAAGAATTGTGGACAGTCTCTTGCCTCCAGCGGCTGACATTGTCAAGCACTTGAGTCCTGACACGCTGCCCACCATGTATGTAGAGACACTCGACTCCGCCTATGCCACGGTGCAAGATGGTGATGAATTGTTTGCAAAATTTATGGACTCTTTCCAGAATGCCGGAGAGAAACCGTCGGCCTACCTCCAGCGGATCCAAGTCATGTTAAACTTTGCTGTGAAAAGGGGAGGAGCTGCAGAAATGGATACCAACCGCCATTTACTTAACCAATTTTGTCGCGGGTGCTGGGATGACAACTTAATTGCAGAGCTTCAGCTGAAACAGAAAAAGGCACAGCCACCTACCTTTGCCGAACTGTTGCTTCTTCTACGCACTGAAGAAGACCGGGAAGCCGCAAAGGCCCTGCGCATGAAACAGCACTTGGGGTCCACAAAGCAGAAGGTTTCCACGCATGCGCAGTTTGTCCATATGGATAGAGAAGAGAAGGGAGCTGTAGCTGATCTGACCAGCATCACTCAACAACTGGCACAACAGCTAGCTGATGTTCAGCGACAGTTGGCATTGCTGACTGCCCACCAGCCAGCCACCTCTGTCCCGAAGACCCAGATCTTCAACAAGCGACCTGGAAAGCAGGAGAAACAACCATCCCGCAGGGCCACATCTCAGCCCAAGCCAGGCTACTGCTTCAGATGTGGTGAAGATGGCCACATAAGACCACAGTGTGAAAATGAGCCAAATCCAACACTTGTCGCAAAGAAGAAGAAATGGTATACCCAGAAGCAGCAGAACACCCTGCGCTCACAGCAGCTAAACTAAGTCCGGTGCCTGTTGTGGGACAAACAGGGACCAGGGACCAAATCCGTCCCAAGGAAAAGGAAATGGTACAGTGTGCAACCCAGTCCACAACAAAGAAAGAAAAGAGGAGTCCAGTCCGATTGCCGAAGGGGCTTATTGGCTCAAAATGTTCCGCCCTTGTAAACATTGCCGGATCCAACTGCCATTGTCTGCTGGACACAGGCTCGCAGGTGACCACTGTTCCAGTCTCATTTTATAATCGGAATCTTGCTGACCAACCTGTGAAGCCATTGGACCAACTGCTGGAAGTGGAAGGCGCTGCAGGACAATCTGTGCCATATCTGGGCTATGTAGAAACCACTGTCACCTTTCCTAAAGATTTTGTAGGAGCTGAGGTTGCGGTTCCAACATTGGCTCTTGTGGTCCCAGATGTCCGTCCAGAGAGTCCATCACCTGTGCTCATTGGCATGAACACTCTCGAGGTACTTTATGCCCACTACATTGGCAGTGAGTTTAACTCCTTCCAGCCCCGTGCCTATGGTTATCAGGCAGTGCTGAAGCTTCTTGAACTGCGGTACCAGCAGAGCCAGGTGGGAAGGGAGGGAGTTGTACGACTGAATAGCCAAATGCCAGTCCTAGTTAAAGCCGGTCACACCGTCGCCTTGGAGGGCTCTGCCAAGATCAACACCCCGTCTACAGACACATGGGCCATTATCGAGCACCCTTCTTCACCTCTGCCGGGGGGGCTGTGTGTGCAGAATTGCTTAATCACCCTTCCACGCCACTCTCCATATAAAATCCCTGTCGTTATTAAGAACGAGTCCGAGCAAGATGCCCTGATTCCTCCCTTATCGGTCATTGCTGACATCTGTGAAACACCTACCATTTTGTCACAGCAAGCCACTGCCTCTTCAGTTAAACACAATAAGGAAATTGCCATGGAGTTTAACTTTGGTGACTCATCCATTCCATCCGAATGGAAAGAACGCATAACAACAAAGCTTAACAGCATGCCTGAAGTTTTCGCTCAGCATGACACGGACTTTGGCTGTACAGACAAAGTGCAACATCACATCAAGCTACATGATGAGACCCCCTTCAAGCACCGCGCACGTCCAATCCATCCACAAGACATTGAAGCGGTTCGGAAACATCTGCGTGACCTGCTTGAAGCTGGAGTCATCAGGGAGTCTGAGTCACCCTTTTCCTCCCCAATCGTGGTGGTCCGGAAAAAGAATGGCGATGTGAGGCTGTGCATCGATTATAGGAAGTTAAACCTCCAAACTGTTAAGGATGCATACGCTCTCCCAAACCTGGAGGAATCTTTTGCAGCCTTGACTGGATCCAAATGGTTTAGTGTGTTGGACTTGAAGTCTGGATATTACCAGATCGAGATGAGCGAAGGGGACAAGGAAAAAACTGCGTTTGTCACTCCGCTGGGATTCTGGGAGTGGAATAGGATGCCCCAAGGGGTAACCAACGCCCCGAGTACCTTTCAAAGGTTGATGGAGAAATGTATGGGGGACTTGCATCTCAATGAAGTACTTGTGTTCATCGACGATCTTATCATTTTCTCTGCTTCTCTTGAGGAACATGAAAGAAGGTTGCTGCGAGTACTCAACAGATTGAGAGAGTTTGGTTTAAAGTTGTCGCCCGAGAAATGCAAATTTTTCCAGACCAGTGTGCGGTATTTGGGCCATGTGGTATCTGAAAAAGGTGTGGAAACTGATCCAGAGAAGGTCTCTGCGTTAAAATCCTGGTCAGTTCCCCGAAACCTCAAAGAGCTGAGATCTTTTTTGGGATTCGCCGGTTATTACCGACGCTTTATTAAAGACTATGCCACCCTTGTTAAGCCCCTAAACCTCCTCACCCGAGGTTATCAACCAGTTCGTCGGTCCACCAAGGCCAAAGGTCTCGCAGGAAAGTACTTGGACCCGAAGCAGTCCTTTGGCGAAAGATGGACTTTAGACTGCCAGAATGCTTTTAACATGGTTATTGACAAGTTGACCTCTGCTCCTGTGCTTGGATTTGCTGATTCTAGAGTGCCCTACATTTTGCACACTGATGCAAGCACTACAGGATTAGGCGCTGTATTATACCAGGAGCAGGAGGGTAAGCTGCGAGTAATCGCCTATGCCAGCCGAGGCCTGTCCCAAAGTGAATCGAGATATCCGGCTCACAAGCTCGAGTTCCTGGCCTTGAAGTGGAGTGTAACGGAGAAATTTCACGATTATCTCTATGGTGCCAAGTTCACGGTCGTCACAGACAGTAACCCCCTGACGTATGTCCTGACCTCGGCGAAGCTTGATGCCACCAGCCACCGATGGTTAGCTGCACTATCCACATACTCATTTAGGTTGCAATATCGGGCTGGCCGTCACAACTTCGATGCTGATGCCCTGTCGAGGCGCTCTCATGGTGACATGCCTAAAGAGGACCATCCTTGTGAGGAGTTGGAGCTGGTTGATCGCCTGACTAAGCAGCTGTGTGACCCGGCCGATGCTGAGATCTCCTCAGACATTGTGGATGCCATCTGCCAGAGCTGTCTGGTGAGAGCAAATCTCCAATCAGACCCTCAATCTAACATCACCCTGGTTGAGTCCCTGTCGGTCACCGTCCAAGCTATTCCAGACAGTTACTATAAAGAAGAAGTCTATGGCCTTCCAGTCATCCCGTCTCTGTCACATGATGACCTAAAAGCAGAACAGCAAGCTGACCCCTCTATCCGTGAGGTCGTTAATCAGCTTATTACCGGTGAGAAGATTCCCTCCACAGCTCGAGAGGAGCTGCCAGAGCTGCCCTTGCTATTACGAGAGTGGAACCGGCTGGAGTTGGAGGATGGCGTGTTGTATAGGAGGAGGCAGGAAGAGGACCATCTCACTTTCCAATTAGTCCTTCCTCCAGATCTGCGTCCCATAGTCCTGAAGGCCCTTCATCATGATATGGGGCATATGGGCATAGAACGCACCCTCGACTTGGTACGCCAACGTTTCTTCTGGCCGAAAATGGCAGTGGATGTGGAACGGACTGTTAAAACTTGTGGCCGGTGTGTCAGGCGCAAGGCCCCAATGGAGAGAGCCGCTCCATTGGTCAACATCAAAACCTGTCGGCCTCTTGAACTCCTGTGCATGGACTTCTTGTCACTTGAACCTGACACTGCTAATACGAAAGACATCCTTGTTCTCACTGACCATTTTACCAAATTCGCAGTTGCCATACCCACTCCCAACCAGAAGGCCAAGACCGTTGCCAAGTGTCTTTGGAGTGACTTTATGGTTTACTACGGCATTCCAGAGCGCTTGCACTCGGATCAAGGGCCAGACTT
Organism: Bostrychus sinensis; assembly: GCA_020698575.1. Classification (NCBI taxonomy): domain Eukaryota; kingdom Metazoa; phylum Chordata; class Actinopteri; order Gobiiformes; family Eleotridae; genus Bostrychus; species Bostrychus sinensis. The sequence goes on from CM036252.1 coordinate 6,883,453, forward strand.
TGAATCAAAATTAATCAAGGAACTTTGCGAGGTGGCTGGAATCACGAAGACTCGGACTACTCCCTATCATCCACGGGGAAATCCAGTTGAGCGTTTCAATCGAACCCTCTTGAATATGCTGGGAACACTGGAAACTAAGCAAAAGTCAAAGTGGCGGGAGTATGTAAAGCCACTTGTACACGCTTACAACTGTACAAAGAATGAGACCACAGGGTTCACCCCTTATGAACTCTTTTTTGGTCGATCTCCACGACTTCCGGTTGACTTGGCTTTTGGCTTACCAGTCCGAGAACCCTCATCTGTCTCCCACTCAGAATATGTCAACAACCTCCGGTCTCGCCTTGAGGAGAGTTACAAGCTGGCTACACAAAATGCGCTCAAGTCGGGTGAGAAAAACAAAAGCCGCTTTGACAAGAGAGTAACACCCTGCAGTTTGGAGGTTGGGGACAGAGTATTGGTCCGCAATGTTCGACTTCGCGGAAAACACAAGCTAGAGGATAAATGGGAGCACGAAGTGTATGTTGTCATCAAGCGTGCAGGCGACCTCCCTGTCTACACTGTGACACCAGAGACAAGGGATGGACCAACCCGCATCCTCCATCGAGACCTGCTGTTGCCCTGTGGGTTCCTCCCAATCAGTCCAGTCAAAGACCTCCCTGTGGCTGCTCCTGCTGTTAGACCAAAGACTCGCAGTCAAAGTCGTAATGACTCTGAACTTGCTGCTGCCCTGGAGGAGGATGCTGATTCAGCCTCCTCAGAATTCCTGTCAAGTCTTCCAGCTCCCAGTCACGCCTTCCAGCTTCCAGTCAAGTTCAGTATAGAAAAAAACAGCCAACCTGAACCATTGCCTGAGTCTGGTGAATCTGTGGGGTCTGCCACATCATCAACCCCAAGTGGCACTGACACTGATCCTCCATTTCCACTAGTTCTAGCAATACCTACTACACCTGTGATGCCACCTGAAAGTCACTTACCTGCGGCTGAAGAGTCCATGTTGCTGCTTGAGGGAGACGATCCGTTCACATTCAGCGACGAATCAGGGGAACCTGTGGAAGTGCCTGAGGTGGAGGAAAATCCTGGAGCTTACATACCTGGACCTGTGGAACTGCCAGTGGAAGAAGAAATACTCACCGCAGTGCCTGAAGATCCGCCTGACACCAGGTTGTCTGTGGAGCCTGAGGCTGAAGACCTTGAGCCTGACCAATCTGAGTCATCATTAGGTGCTGCAAATTCTAGCTCTGTCACCGCATCCCTATGATCCAATGCAGGCTGAGGCCACGCTCAGACGCTCTACTCGGCAACGCCAACAGCCGAGTCGGCTTCAATATTCGGTGTTGGGTAACCCACTGATTTCAGTTGTCCAAACCTTGTTTCAGGGCCTGTCTAATGCCTACACTGAAGTTCTCAGCCATGCCCCTGCAGCACACGTTGCTCCCAGGTTGTAAAGTGCTTTAGTTGCCATGCAACGTGGACGTGCATGAACTAAGGGGGGGAGGATGTAACCCAGCTATTTTCTGCTGTGGGTCTGGTCTCTCCTTTATTTCATGGCTCACGGCTCTCTATTCTAAGTTTAAATCATCGCGAGACTTTGTGTATGTATCGCGAGACTTCGTGCGGGACTTCCGCCGTATGTCCTTTAAATGTAGTAGAGCGGTGCTGTTTAGTGTGTGCGTGGGAGCTGGTCCGTGGTTGAGCTGCTGCAGATGCCTCTACCCTGCCTTGAGGGACCGCGCTTTTTACTTTGAGTGACTTTATGAATCGAACTGGCCAGGTTCTTCCTTATGGATGGCGAGCTAACCACTAGGCCTCAAGCCTGAAGAACAGAGATCAAGTGCAAACCTCTGCCCGTGCGGTAGGAGGCGCTGCAGCCCCTGCCCCCACACACATACTCACACATATACAATGACACTGGCCCTATAGACTTGGACTTTGAACTTTGTTTTCCCTTTTGACTTTATTGGACATTGCCCTCTTGTGGGCTCTGAAGGAACTGCAGCAACATCAGCACTTGGATCAATAAGTTCATGAACTATGAATGATGCTTTGGTATTTCTAATCTTGGTCGATGATAATATCGGGCGGTGTTTGTAAATTTTGTAAATATTGTAAATGTTGTTCTTTTTTTGCACTGTTAATATAACTCACCTTCTTGGCAACTCAAAGCCTGTGTCTTGTGTAATTGAACACAACACCACATTTCCTCCCTGAGCTGAATTTTAGAATTTTCTGTAACTAGCCTGTACTTCCTTTATTACATAACACATTGTACATTTACATATGTTACAGAATCCTTCACTCTCTCTCTGCTCCTGCGGTTCGTTAAATGCCGCTCGCTAAAACAGCGGGGGAGGGGCAGTGCCGGCGCGCAGCTTCTGCAGTGCATTATGGGAGATGTAGTTCAAAAAGATCGAGCACAATCTATCGGCGGGCCATTATTAATATAAAATGGAAATGATCTCGCGGGCCAAAAGAAATTATCCTGCGGGCCACATTTGAACTATAGGATAGATAAATGTACCAATCCTACCCTGTCCTTATGTAAACTGCCCTGTGAATGACAGAGAGGGGGGAGGAGCCCTGCAGGGACTTCAGTCTGACTAAATACACAGATTTCTGGGTTTACTGTGTAACCTACCTCTGCAGAGGATTGTATGGAGCAGACACAACAGGAGCACTCGCAGAAACATGTCTGATCTGTTTAACTCAGCGTCTGACAGATCTGCAAAAAAACATAAAATAAAATACACATGTATTCAACATGTTCAACAGAATTAGTTAATATTCGTCAAGGAGGTTAGGTTTTTTGCCAACGTTAAGTCCTCAGTCTGTTAACAAGATAACTCAACAAGAGAAAATAAAATCAAATTGCCCAAATTTGGATGAAATATTTTTTGTGGATCTAGAGCAAAAACTTTAAAAAGAATTAGACATTATACAATACACTGGTAACCTGGCAAAAGCCAGACTGATATAACGTTAGCAACTTCAGTCTGGAATGCCTCCTGATGAAAACATTTGTAAAGGAGCAGGACTTTCAGCAGAGCCTTAACCTGTGCAGTCAGACACACTCTGTTCTTATTTGTGACCGGGGACAGCAGCAGAAGCCAGTTGTACAAAGACTTGTGGTTTGAATGTTGTCGTCACGTTGGACGTCAGCGGGACTTTACTGTTGTTAAAATGGAAACAAGATGAAGACAAAAATCACGTAGAAGACTGAACAACGAGGACTTCAGCAGAACCAACAGGTGATGAAGGAAAGCACTAAACATCATTAATCAGACCAGAGAAGTTAATGCTTTGGCACTATCTTGGTTATTTTTGATAAAAGATTATCTTGCAAGACTCACTTCCGATAAACTGCTGTGATAGGTATGATAGGCACTGTAGCTAAAACACAAACAGCTACGACAGTAAAACAACACAATAAAGACATTAGAAGATTTGTGCTGTTTTTGTGAATGTACAGCTGCACACGATTTTCAGCTTAGCCGTCTTTATAACAAGTATGTAAGTAATGAAAGACCTTGTTGTTGTCAGCAAACCTAAAACCCGCCCACTCGCCGCAGTACTGCCACACTGCTGGGCTGAACCCAAATAAATCATCGAGAGTCTGACAAGGTCAGGGTTTAGGGTTAGAGTTTGTGAACTCACAAATTTCACCACAAATCATCTGCAGTGCAAGTTAACGTCCTGGCAGAGTTCTGACCTCTCTGGAGTACTTCAGGTTTTATTAAAAACAACAGGTCACTGAAATTTAGCTCTGGTACTCAAAGTCATGTTCTTACTCTACTCTCTACTACACTATATACACTATTATACTATACTATACTACACTACACTATACAATACTACACTACACCAGCCATTCCCAAAGTCAAGACTGTCGTGGCCCCCGTTAAACTTCTAAAAATCCCACACGGACCCCCACCTGTAAAACTTCCGTATCTTCAAAAGACTAAGTCATGTTTTTCTCCATAGATAATTTTTTTTTAAATTTCAATAAAAAAAACTCACTGACTGTTGGCTAAAAATGGTTTTAAACTCTTATTTTTAGACAAGTATATAACTAATAAAGCAAGAAATTCATTTCAAACTCAATTTATTTTTATGTATTTAACTTAGACAGCCTCTGGGGAGCCCCCTGCAGTACCTTCGCGGACGCCCAGGGGGCCCTGGACCCCACTTTGGGAACCAATGCACTACACTATACAATACTACACAATACTATACTACACTATACTATATTCTACAATATTGTACTATACTACATTATATAATACTACACTACAGTCACAACCCACAGCTGTATAGGCTCCTCCTCCTCCTGGTGTGCAGGTGACTGTGATGTCCCGCCTCTCGACCTGCGCTCTCTGCTTCCTGCTCTCGCTGCTGTTGCCCTGCTCCAGGCCTCTCCTCGCTTTGTTGCACCTTTGAGTTTGTTTTTCTTTTTGCACCTCAACACTTTCACACACGAACACACAACACATCCAAGCACCCACACAACACCACTGACACCACACCTCACTGTAGTTTTTGTTATATATTCATTCTTTATTCTTAACAAATCAGTGTTTCCTCGATTGTTATGGCCCTGAGTCAAAACAGTACACAATACAATACTGCTGTGTCGTAAAGTGTAGTAAAGTGTATTGTAGTGTAACTAGCCTACACAATACTACACTACACAATACTACACTACACAATACTACACTACACAATACTATACTATACTGTAAAAGCCAAATATTATGGAATTTAATTTGTCACCTCCTTTGCTGCTACAGAATATTTGTCTTAAACTCTTTGTCTAAGTTTGTCATCTAGAGGCTGAAAGCTGCCATAACAAATGCTAAATGCTAAGCCAATATTCCATAGATCTCTTAAGTACTTGCACTTACTCTGTAGTCTCTATAATAAATACTGCTCTGTACTGATCTATAAATAATATGAATAATAATAACTCGACCTAATATGACCTGAATCTGGTGTAATGTGTTTAAAATCAAATAATCCACTAAGACCTGCTCTGACAGGTCTTACAGACAGTAAACAGCTTCACACAGCTACTTTAATGTGACACTTACTTTTCAGAGTCTCCTTCAGCTCCTCAGACCAAAAACAGACCTCTCCTCTTCTCCAGGTCTGTGTTCTTTGGGAACAGAGGACACAGAAATCCCAAATACTTTCACTTTCCACATGAGACAGCAGTGGCTGCAGTGCGACACTACAGCCACAAGGGGGCAGTACTGGAACACGTGATAGTTTCAGTGGATTCTTTATCACTGAATGTGCTCTGGAAAAAAGAAAAAGTCATATATGTACTTAAATACATTGCAAGTAAGCTGAATTCCTCTAAAATACTTTTTAAATATACAGTGAATGAAATGAGTTTGATGTAATTATTAAAACTAGATTATACTTGCACAATATTTGTCTATGAATCTATTCATATTACAATTCATAAAAATATACTTTGGGAAACTGTACATACATTTTAAAATGACTGTACTCCTTAAACAATACTTTGAATAGAGCCTTCCAGGAGTGACTAATTTAGAAAAGTTGTGCACGCAGCCTGGTACTGAGATAAACTGCGACTAAACCAAGAATAAACTCGGCTGAACCAGATCCAAAAAAGACTAAACCAGCTCTACACCAAACCTAAACTACGTCTAAACCAGTTCTAATCCAGGACTAATCCAGGTCTTAACCAGATTTAAACCAGGTCTAAACCAAGAGTGGCCCCAACTAAAACAACACTGAAATGTAAATAAAACTAAATCAAAACCTAATGGGCAAAAAACTGCAGTTTGAGAGCTGCAGCTGTAGTAGAAATACTCCTGTCCTATCCTTTTTTCATGAATCTGAACCTCATTGAGTCTTACAGCAGTGGAATATTTCCTTTATCTTTGGAGCTACAACAGTAACTGCACAGCCTTGGTTCTGCCAATTTCCCATTGATTTTCCCTGTTGACTTTTTGAAAAATACTTATAATAGGTTTGTTCAAGATGAGCCAGGCAGATGCAGATACGATCAACATGAAATCAATGCTTAGTGAATATTTTGTGGCCACCTTGACACCAACCTAACCCCCTTATGCACCGGTCACAGTAAACTTGTGCGGTTAAACAATACTTGGTCCAAGTTATGTTTGGATCAGAAAAGTGACGCGCTGACACTTGGCTGCAGTCTATTTTTGATATGGACAAATGCTTCAGAGATCTTCTTTTGAGAATAGTATTATCATGAATCCATTTATTATTTCAAACCTAACAATATAAACTCTTCAACAAGAGCAGCCCTGTCTCTTTGCTCTGTTGTTAAATGTGTCAGTCTGCGCTGTGTGAAGGAAATATTAACATCTAATGCTACAGGGCTGAAAACCAAGTCTCATCACTTACCTTTCAGCATTTCCTTCAGTCATGTATGCAGCTTTTGAAACGCTTCAGCAACAGACTGTGAATCTTCCATTTGGCCGCTCTGGAACGACTAACCCACACACCTGCTCACAAGCTGCGTGCACACTCACAACAAAACAATAATTAACAATCTCTTATCATTTCTGCCCATTAGGTTTACACACACAGACAAGAGGCGTGCATGTACACATCTGTACAACAAAAAACATCGTCAAAGCAGACAATAACAACAAAAACATTTGTGCAAAGTGTTATCAAGTCTTGCTCCGTCTGTGCGCTGCCACTTCCTGGAGGACCTGTGTCCAAACTTCAAATAAACGCTATAGAGGTTTTCTTTTACCCTTCCTGTATGAGAACTGAACGCTTTTTTGGCACTGAACACAACCACACTGTTACCATTATGATGCCTTTTAGTTTTTCTTAAATTACATCAATATATGTCATCACTTTCTGTCATTTTGCCATGGTAAAGACTTCACTGAGAGTTTTTATTTGATACATAACACTCATATTCGCCCAATATTGCACTGATGCTCCTTTGCTCCAAGCCCTCAAAATGCTAAATGCTAGGCTAATAATACTTAGCTTTCATAAATACTTTTACAGCTTCAACAGCTATAATAATAAATGTACAGCTTATTTCTACCTCTTTGCACAATATTAATAACATATTGGATCGGATTGGATGTAATGTTTTAACCAAAACTCTTGTAAGAACTGATCTGACAAACCTTAAAACCAGTAACCAGCTTCACAAACTGAAATATAACACTTACTTACACCAGACTCTTTTTGAGGCTGCAGACCAAAAACAGACAGAGTCTGTGCTGTTTTAGCTAAAGGACACAGAAATCCCACAAACTTTTACTTTCCACGAGTCAGACGCAGTGAGCTCTGACTGTAGGTGTGTACTCTGTGTGCCATGTGTTATCTGAGTAATATACACAAGGTAAGAATAAAACTTGACCTAGTTTCCACGCTCGAGGAGGTTGTGTCTGAGCCAACTTTGGTTTGTTGGTTGTTTTCTATACTACGCCACAACTTTTTTTTTTTTTCTAGCAATTACCTTTAAAACATTTCTTGACCATACTTATGCTTTCTTCTCCTTTGCTCTATTTATCTTTGAGCTTTCTGGATTGTTGCGTTATTAACAGTTGTCAGATTCAGCCAGCTATCTGCTTCCCTGAGTTGCTTGCAATAAAGCTCAACAGTGATTGGCCACACCCGATTCCCAAAGTAAAATTCCCATTCATTTTTCCCATTGACTTTTTGAAAAATCTTTATATTAAAGGTCCAACAGCTCGAGGGAGGCTCAGCTCTGTGGTAACTCATGGCCATAAAACAAATAAATTCACTATAAACACGTTTCTGAAACTTGTCAAAAGGCAAAGTTACAAACACATTTTGCTGAATTTTAGTTTTCGTTCATCTTTTTGATTTGAAATGACTCGTGTTATCATCATGAGTTACCACAGAGCTGATCAGCCTCCGCCAAGCTTTTAAACTCTTAATATACGCATTTTTCAAAATGAAAAAAATGAATGGGAAATTTACTTCCAGCATCAGAGAGGGGTGGGCACTGCTCCATAAGGAAGAGCTGAGTAAAAACAAATCCATTATTAATATTCCAAAAACGGAGTGAGAGAGCACAAATGTCCATGTTGTGTGCACAAATGAGGCACAAACCAATGACATCATTTTGGAGTGATTTGGACAAAATGGGGGGGCTGAATGTGGAGGCAGGCCTGAAATAAAGACGTTTATTATCTAAAAAACCTACGATGTCTCTGAGAGGTTTAAAGACAGACAGCAAAAAGACGTCTTCACCGTCTGTGGAGACTTTCAGCAGAGACTGTGCTGGAAAACAAGAGACAAAGTTTTATTTTTGATTCGTGGTCATGCTTTCATTCTCACATAATCCAGTTATTCAATAATCACTGAACAATGAACATCAGTGATTAATTACAGCAACAGACGGTGAATGAAGCTCCATACTTTCACTTTAGAGAATAAACACGTCCCACTTGTTTCTGTCCCACAGTTGGTTTGACATCTGACATCTGAGAGAGGAGATAAAAATCACCTGGAGCTCAGTGCCATTGGTGCAGAGAAACAGACTCAGAGACAGCAGGAGAGGCTTTGACAAATTTTAATTAATAAGTTACAAAGACAACAAAGTTCACTGAATTTTGTATTTACATGTTACACACCAGGACCGTCCCATATAAGAGTTTAAAGTTTACCACAACATAACATCACAAGAACAGTAAAAAAGTAAATGACTCCTGACCTACACAGTGATCTGGATCCACACAAGAATTAATAGTTATATAAAATAAATCATGTATTTAAACATGGACGTGTTGACTTCATGATGGGATGGTTGAAATGAACTCCACACTCTGGCTGTCCATCAGCTGAACAGAAAGATGTTTAACAGATGAAAGTTTTGTTTCACTGACAGTGTGTGAGATATGAGGAGGTTTCAGACCTGTTTCCGTTGGTTGTAGATGGACACTGTTACTCTCTGTGCTTTATTCCATGGAGCTTGGTTTTTCCACTCCAGGTCAGTGTTCAGAGGATCTGGAGAGGCTGAAGTTGGACAACAACCTTCTGCCCAGATCTAAACAGGAAATGTACTTTAAATGGGCATCACTCAAATCAAAGAGGTTTTTCTGATTAAGACAAAGACCAGAGTCCTGATTGTTTTGCCTCTCAGTGAGATAACATCTAATTAAAAATACAGGAAAACATTACAGGAGTTTATGAGGCTGTAGCTGCAGAGGAGTCAAGCAGAGTTTCAATTTATAAAAGGGAAGTTTAAACACATCTACTAAAGTCCATAAAGTGTTAATGGAAGTGTTAAACTCACAGTGACAGTAGATTGAGGCTTCAGGTGAAAATTATTACTGAATTTGTAGATGTAGGATTCTTTGTTGACCAGCTCTATTTTCACAGTCCAGTTTCTCATTTGCTGTGGTGTCTAAAGACAGTGAGAAACAGAAGGTGATCAGAACTAAATGTATCGCTGTATGTTTTGGAGAAATTTTATTCAAGCCTTATTTTGCTGCCTTTACCTTTTCGGCCGTGTTTCTGAGACGGACATTTGTGCCTTTTTGATCAATGCTGTCTATAATGATTCTTTTTGTCTCCTTCATTTTGTCTGAATATTTTTCTTCTTGAGGCTGAAAGAGAAAACATACATTTACAAAAACACAGAATAGATCTGAGTCACATAGATTCACCTCTTTGTTCAGCTCCTTCTCCTCTGTAACTCTCTCAACCTCAGCCTGTACAACAGCATGTTATTTCTGCATTAAACTATCAGAAATGTCAAAATCTGATTTTAAATAAATGTGCTGCATACCAAATGATTCTCTGTATTTATTTCCTGGTCCTGGGCCTCTGGAGACTCATCTCCAGTTTCTTCATGAACCTCCTCCACATCCACAGCTGCCTCAGCTTCATCTGGAGAGTTTTTAGTGGCCTCTGTGTAAAATAAAATAATTCTCATGTATCAAAGTAAAACTGCATTATTTTCACAGATGAATCTTATTATAATATACTGAGATAAAGGTTTACTGCTTAAAACTGTGCTGTTTTGCTGGGTTTCAGTCTCGTGACTCTGGTGATGTGCAGAATCCAGAGGGAGGTCAGGAAGTGAACTCTGGTTTAACACAGTGTGTGATGGAGGAGAGAGTGGACGCCCAGACTCTGGATGGACCTGCACAGAGCAGATATCAACAAAAGATCACTAAACACACTGAGTCTGACCTGAACAGTTTACAGAAAACTGACCCATCCCACAGTTTTTACTGGATTTTTTTTACTGGATTTACAATATAATGTCTGTGTCAAAAACTACCTCCTTCAGACCTCGTACAGTACAGCTGTAGTTGTCATGATCCTGTCTCTGTCCTGTTCTGTGTGTTTTGTTTCCCTTGTTTTATTTTGTAGTCTTCGTATCTCCTTATCCCCGCCCTAAAGTGTTTCAGCTGTGCCCTGTGCCCCATGTGTATATAATCCCTGTGTTCTCCTCTGTCCTGCAGCAGCCTGCATGTCACCCACTTCATGTGTAAGTCTGTTTTTGTGTTTTGCTCTGCCTTTGAATTTTGATTTTTGTGTTTCTCCTTTGGTTTTTTGTGTGGAGGATTTTTGGATTTTGGACTCAGTTTTGTTTTTGGATGTTTTTCCCCTTGTGTATTTTGGATTTGTTCATTAAAATAACTTTAAATGTTCACTGCCACAGTCCTGTTTTTTGTGTCTGTTTCCCCTGTGTTCCACCACATCATGACAGAATGAACCAACCAAACTTGGACCCAGCAGACTGCTCGGTGGAGACAGAGTCTGCTTGTTTTATTAAGAAGTGGGGCAGAGGACTTTCTCCTGTGGCTGCTTAGCAGCAGGCCCAAGACTATGCCTGTTTGTAGGCAGTCACTTTTCGCCTGGGCCCCACCAGTTCCTCTTCTGCTCATTATCCTCCATCTGTGTCCCACCTGTTCTCTCTTCACCTGTGTCTGCAGCTCTGCCCTGAGCTTCGCCCTTGGTTTTGGCTTCTTCCGTCGCCTTTGGGTGGCTCCCACCTCCAGATTCAGTCTCTTTTTCTCCACCGCAGTGGCAGCCACTGGACCTAGACCTTCCTCCGCCTGATTGGCCGTTATCGCAGGACCCTGTTCCCGGTCCTGTCCCGAGGCCTCCTCCAGACACTGATCTCTTTCCGGAGTGGTCAATGCCTTGTCCTCTTCAGGGACCGCCACTGGACACTGATCTCTGTCTGAGATGATCTCTGCCTGTTCCTGTTCAGGGACAGAAACAGAGAAATCTCAGAATAGATCTGAGTCACATAGATTCACCTCTTTGTTCAGCTCCAGTTCAGTAAAACGCTCAGAAATGTTCAAATATGATTTAAAGAAGTGCAGCATACCAAATGATTCTCTGTATTTATTCCCTGGTCCTGGGCCTATCTAAGAGATAAAAAGTTTCCTACTTAAAACTGTACAGTTTTGCTGGGTTTCAGTCACATGACCCCAGTGATGTGCAGAATCTACTTTGTGTGATGGAGGAGAGAGTGTACGCTCGAACTCTGGATGGACCTGCACAGAGTGGACATCGGCAAAAGATCACTAAACACACTGGACCTGTACAGTTTACAGAAAACTGACCAATCCCAGTTTACTTGCCGTTGATCCAACTGATGTCACAAACTACTACTACCTCAAACTGCACAACTATAGATATTGTGCATAAGATAAGCGCCTGCAGTCTTCTTTTGACAGCATTCAGTCTCAACTTTTACAACTCAGGTTGCTGCTGGATGCAGGCAAAACAAAGGGCATGTTATTTTCCAACAGGAAGAAGGTGCCCACACCTCTCCCAACAATCACCACCAAACAAGGACTGCCTATCTTCTGCCTAACATCTTATAAAAACCTTGGGATAATAAACATGCGCAGACTCCTAGAGAGTCCTAGAGTCCCACTGAGATTCAGAATCTCATTTACAGGGAGTCCTGGCCCCATGGGGGACCTGTTGTACATGTTTTTAGTGGTAGGGGAAACCAGAGCACCCGGAGGAAACCTACACAGACACAGGGAGAACATGCAAACTCCACACAGAAAGGCCCCACCCGGTCCAGGAATCAAACCCTGTTCTCTGTGGTCGATTAGGAACTGGCCAATCACAGCTGGGATTTTTCTACCAATTTGTTCTGTTGCAACAGCCACAAGCCGCACAAACATTGTGCCTTTTTGATCAACGCTGTCTATAATGATGTTACATTTGTTCACCTTTATTTTGTTCTCTTCTTGACGCTAAAACAGAAAACACAAATATTTACAAAAACACAGAAGACTCTGACTAGATCTTAGTCACATAGATTCACCTCTTTGTTCAGCTCCTTCTCCTCTGTAACTCTCTCAACCTCAGCCTGTACAACAGCAAGTTATTTCTGCATTAAACTATCAGAAATGTCAAAATCTGATTTCAAATAAATGAGCTAAATACCAAATGATTCTCTGTATTTATTTCCTGGTCCTGGTCTCCAGTTTCTTCATGAACCTCCTCCACATCCACAGCTGCCTCAGCTTCATCTGGAGAGTTTTCTAGTGGCCTCTGTGTAAAATAAAATCACAATCATTGCATTGTTATTGAATAAAAGGAGCATTATTTTCACAGATGATTCCATTGCAATGTGCTATTAAATGTTTCTAAAAATATTTTAACTATTATTAATCATGGGTAGCTCCAGGTTTTGCAAAGTGCAATTTAAGACCTTTTTAAAACTTTAAATGCCATCTAGACATAAATAAAATGCCAGCATCATCAAAAACAGAACAATTATCTGTATGAAATTTACACTTTTACATAAGGAAATTTCCATATTTATACTGTATCTGAAAGTCAAGGTTTTACTCTGAAAGCCTAATACAAATATAATAACTCCAGAGCTGCATTAAAAAAATCTAAATACAGCTGAATCATAAATGTCAGTGGTATAAGTTTTTTTCCCATAAGTTGTAGATGTTGTTATTGTAGCAGCAGTACTTTTTTGTAATATTAACATAAACATTTGTCAAATTTAAGGCCTTTATAAACAAAATGCAATATCTACTTTACTACTAAGATTTAATACTTTTTAAGACCTTGGGGTTACCCTGTAATTATAAAAGTCACAATAACTTACGATATTTGCTGTACTTTCTTCTCCGTCTGATGAACACAATGATCCCAACAACGATAATCCCAAAGAAAAGAGCCGCCACAACGATCAAAATGATTATTGTGCGACGAAAGTTGACCTGGAAAACACTATCTGAAAAATGGATTTTAATCAGGCAACATCACATCAGTCCAGAAAAACATGAACCAAAGGGCTTTTTTTTCCTGTTCTTACCTGGAACCTGAAAACTGGTGTGTGTGGTGATGTTGGTGGAGCTCTGGGACACTCTACAGGTGAAGGTGCTGCTCTGCTCCACAGTCACTCTGCTGCTCACATTATAGAGGCCATCAGGACGTGTGTGTGTGTGTGTACGCTCAGCAGAGAGGAGCCTCCCCTCAGAGTCCAGCCACAACAGCTCCGGCTCCGGATACCAGGCTCCAGAGTCACACTGGAGAACCACTGCAGACCTCCACACATCTACAGAGGACACTGACACTACAGGAGGAGAGGACCAACCTGGGCAGGACAGAATGAGGGCACTGGCATCATTCATATTTGTGAATCAAATCATCATACGGTTAAGTGTAAAGCTCAATTTTCTATACGCAACAACAAGAGAAGACTTTGAATAATAGGCTAAACCTCTGCTAGACTCTGGCATTCACATTTTTATTCAAAACCTTAATCCTTAATCTTCATCAAGTCTAACTATTTATTTATTGCCATCATGTCTAGAGGCTCTGGCTCTATGCTAACGTTACATTAATTTTTTTTATTATACTATTATATTCTCTGCATTTGACCCATCCCTCAATACCGCTGGTAACCTGTCAGGAGCAGTGGGCTGCTGCAGTGCAGCGCCTGGGGACCCTTCTCCAGATCTTGTGCCAGGATCCTGGTCAGGAGGATCTGGCTGGAGGTTTTAGCCTATTGTGCATGTTTTGAGGTTGATGGGGAAAACCGGAGCACCCGGAAGAAACCCACCCAGACACGGGGAGAACATACAAACTCCCTGTATCTGAAAGGCCCCACATGGTCCGGGAATCGAACCCGGGACCTTCTTGCTGTGAGAGTGCTAACCACTAAGCCACCGTGCCGCCAAGGAGAGTTGTCCATCACATGCTAACGTTAGTTCAGGGTTTGTAACTTTGAAAACTCACTAGCACAGAAATAACAAGGTCCCTTTACAAAAGTATTAGAACATAATTAGTTTTGTATATTACACTTACCAACATTTAATTTTACTGAGGTTTCTATGTCCTGTATTGGGAGATAACATCTGTACGTTCCACTGTCAGATGTTTCAACCTTTGTCAGTTTGAGTGAAATGTTTCCGTTTTTCAGCTCGTCTGTGAACAGAGACGTTCTGCCGACTGAAACGTGGGTTTTTTACATCAGGTAGCTCGTCTTGAGAACGCCACACATAAACAAATCTTGGGTCCAGGTCTGGTCTGGACCACTCCAATGTGAAATCTGTGACATCTCTGGGAGGTTTAAAGACACACGGCAAAATGACGTCTTCACCGATTGTGGCAACTATCGGCTGAGTCGAGCCGATCAGAGACTGTCCTGGAGAAGATGTTTTTATTAATATTTGATTACATGGCAAGAAATTATGTTACTGATTTACAAATATAAGAATCAAAATCATGTGTTTTTTCAAACATATACAAAATAAATATAAGCAAAATTCAATTGTTATTATTATTATTATTATTATTTTTTAATATTATGATTAATATAGGACTAACTATAGGATAGATAAATGTACCAAGCCTACCCTGCCCTGTGAATGACAGAGAGGGGGGAGGAGCCCTGCAGGGACTGCAGTCTGACTAAATACACAGGCTTCTGGGTTTACTGTGTAACCTACCTCTGCAGAGGATTGTATGGAGCAGACACAACAGGAGCACTCGCAGAAACATGTCTGATCTGTTTAACTCAGCGTCTGACAGATCTGCAAAAAAACATAAAATAAAATAAATTACACACATATTCAATGTATTCAACAGAATTAGTTAATATTCGTCAAGGAGGTTAGGTTTTTTGCCAACGTTAAGTCCTCAGTTTGTCTGTTAACAAGATAACTCAACAAGAGAAAATAAAATCAAATTGGTCAGATTTGGATGAAATATTTTTTGTGGATCTAGAGCCAAAGCTTTAAAAAGAATCAGACATTATACAATACACTGGTAACCTGGCAAAAGCCAGACTGATATAACGTTAGCAACTTCTAGTCTGGAATGCCTCCTGATGAAAACATTTGTAAAGGAGCAGGACTTTCAGCAGAGCCTTAACCTGTGCAGTCAGACACACTCTGTTCTTATTTGTGACCGGGGACAGCAGCAGAAGCCAGCTGTACAAAGACTTGTAGAAAAAGTGGGTTTGTTTGAATGTTGTCGTTACATCAGACGTCAGTGGGACTTTACTGTTTTTAAAATGGAAACAAGAAGAAGACAAAAATCACACAGAAGACTGAACAACAACGAGGACTTCAGCAGAACCAACAGGTGATGAAGGAAAGCACCAAAAGCTGTTAATCAGACCAGAGAAGTTTATGCTTTGGTGCCATTTTGGTTATTTTCAACAGAAGATTATCTTGCAAGAGTCATTTCTGATAAACTGCTGTGATAGGCCACATGCAAAACGACCGGGGAGAAGCTCCTCGCGATGACTGAAGAACCAGACTGTCCTGCTTTTGAAAAGAAAGTATGAGGGGCTGGCTGTCCAGGAGGGGAGAATACTTGCAGGTTTTTGGATAAAGTGCCAGCTCTGTAGCTAAAACACAAACAGCTGCGACAGTAAAACAACACAAGACGTTAGAAGATTTGTGCTGTTTTTGTGAATGTATAGCAGCACACTTACATTTTTCAGCTTAGCCATGTTTATAACAAGTATCGATGAAAGACCTTGTTGTTAGCAAACCTAAAACCCGCCCACTCGCCGCAGTGCTGCCACACTGCTGGGCTGAACCCAAACAAATCAGCGAGAGTCTGACCAGGTCAGGGTTTAGAAAAAAAAAAATCACCACAAATCATCTGCAGTGCAAGTTAACGTCCTGGCAGAGTTCTGACCTCTCTGGAGTCAGGTTTTCTTAAAAACAACAGGTCACTGAAATTTAGCTCTGGTACTCAAAGTCATGTTCTTACTCTGCTCTGCTACACTATATACACTATACTACACTACACTATACTATATTCTTCAATATTGTACTGTACTATATTATACAGTACTACACTATACTACATTATACAGTACTACACTATACTACATTATATAATACTACACTACTGTTACGGCCCAGAGCTGTATAGGCTCCTCCTCCTCCTCCTGGTGTGCAGGTGACTGTGATGTCCCGCCTCTCGTCCTTCGCTCTCTGCTTCCTGCTCTCGCTGCTGTTGCCCCGCTCCAGGCCTCTCCTCGCTTTGTTGCACCTTTGAGTTTGTTTTTCTTTTCGCACCTCAACACTTTCACACACGAACACACAACGCATCCAAGCACCCACACAACACCACTGACACCACACCTCACTGTAGTTTTTGTTATATATTCATACTTTATTCTTAACAAATCAGTGTTCCCTCGATTGTTATGGCCCTGAGTCAAAACAGTACACAATACAATACTGCTGTGTCGTAAAGTGTAGTAAAGTGTATTGTAGTGTAACTAGCCTACACAATACTACACTACACAATACTATACTATACTGTAAAAGCCAAATATTATGGGATTTCATTTCTCACTTACTGTGACGCTGCTACAGAACACTCGTCTTAAACTTTGTCTAAGTTCGCCATCTAGAGGCTGAAAACTGTCATCACAAATGCTAAATGCTAAGCTAATATCCCATACCTCTCATGAATACTTGCACTTACTCTGTAGTCTCTACTGCTATAATAAATATACTGCTCTTTAAATACTGCTCTGTACGTCTCTATAAATAATATGAACAATAATAACCCGACCTAATATGACCTGAATCTGGTGTAATGTGTTTAAAACCAAATAATCCACTAAGAACTGCTCTGACAGGTCTTACAGACAGTAAACAGCTTCACACAGCTACTTTCTCTCTCTCACAGCAACTTTAATGTGACACTTACTTTTCAGAGTCTCCTTCAGCTGCTCAGACCAAAAACAGACCTCTCCTCTTCTCCAGGTCTGTGTTGTTCGAGAACAGAGGACACAGAAATCCCAAACACTTTCACTTTCCACATGAGACAGCAGTGGCTGCAGTGCGACATTACAGCCACAAGAGGGCAGTACTGCAACACGTGATAGTTTCAGTGGATTCTTTATCTACTGGGGGAAAAGTAATGTACTTACACATATTGCAAGTACAAAGAATTTTTCTAGAATACTTTTTAAATATACAGTGAATAAACTGAACCTATCTACTAAACATATGTTTCTAAATTGTGCTTATACAATATTTGTACATAAATCTATTGATATTACAATTTATAACAATATACTTTGGGAAACTATACTTACATTTTACAATGACTGTACTCCTTAAACAGTACTTTGAATAGAGCCTTCCAGGAGTGACAAATTTAGAAAAGTTGCGCACGCAGCCTGGTACTAAGATAAACGTTCTAGCAAAATAAAAAATATTAATTTAGATGTTTTTCAGACAACAGGAAACGAATGGTTGTTGTTTATATAATCGTTAAAAATTACTCTGAATTAATTTGACCCAGATCTGAGTCAGGTCCAGTTGTGAACTTTAATTAAAGTAGGATTTGTGGTGATTGATGAATTAAATCTGAGCGAACAATGTCAAATTATTGTGGTCCAAAACATTTCTGTAACAACTTGTCCTGCGTCACATTAAAATTAAGAAATTAAATTATGTATAGTTTATTTATTTGTTAAATTTAGATGCTAATATCTATGCTAAATAAAACAACTAAACATCCACACACTCGCTAATGTAATCAAACCAGGCTCTGATATTACTCACATGTGGCAGAGTGGTTGTCAGTTGCCAAACCTAGTCTTGATTATTCCTAACTTGTGATTTTGGTGGCTAAGGCTAATTGCTCCAAACGTATTATCCTCTTTTTAAACTTCCGGTACCAGTGTTTGGAACACAAATGTTCTGTTTACAAACATAAGAAGGGTCCATATAGCATTAGTAAGGATAATAACACTCAAGTCGGTTGCCATAGAGACCAATATTAACAATTGGTTCAGAGCAGAGGGCGAGGTGTTCAGCTAATAAAAAATAAAGTTGTTATTTATTAGAAAAGCTTAAGGAGCATTTTTCCAGCTCTGCTTCTAATTCAGCAGCTGTTGTGTACCCAGCTGGGACACTGAGCTACTGTAAACATAACAAGGGCTTTTCAATGATGATAATTTAATAAACACTTAGCATTAAGCAGGTACAAATGAAACTACGTTGCCTTCACAATTATACTACATAACTAGGTGAGCCAGACACGTTTACGTCAGGTGTCTTCCTTTTTCCAAGTTGGACAATGAGAAATGAGAAACACCCCTTACAACAAGGATTTTCATTTGTCAACTGGAACAAGGGCAAGTGAAATATACTTTGTACAGGGACCAGCATGGCTGCCATTCATTATTATTTTAAATATATTTTGGGATATTTTTAATTGTTATATGTAATGAGCGTCCCGGCACCAGTGTAACAGGCGTCACAGTAAAGCTGATGTGTATGGAAACGATACCGACACAGGATTGCTCTCACACAGCTCTTTAATGGCTCTGGAACAAAAGACAAACCTTTATTAATGTGGCAACTGCAAGCTCAGGTCTCCCGCTTCAAGCATTTTCTCTGCTTTTAACTTGTGATTGTATAGTGGTATATTACATTTATCTGCACTTTTACAGAGCACTGTGATATTACAGGAGCATTTTAACATTTATGTAAAAATATGCAAAATAATACAACAGTGAACAGCGTAATAACAGTATCAGTTAATGCCAGGTGATGTCATGCATGTATGTTGGGTCATTGTCGCCATCTTGGGAGGCAAGTGACAGTTTTCCCCGAGTGTATAAGGGACAAAGACTGTCAGTGGTCTCAGCTCTGAAAGCTCCAAATCTCCCTCAATCAGTCTCTAAACTCTCAGTTACCTTTTACTGCAGCACTAATGCACAGTGTACTGAACGGTTTGGACACTGACGCTGTGATGTTGGCGTATTTGGAGTTAAAAAAAAGTTTCATAAACTCTACGGAGTATGGGTTTCTGTAATAAACAGATGCTGTTTGACTCGGCTATTTATAGATGCGTTAAAAACATTGTGTCATATTAATAAATACTTTGCACGATCAAAATGCTCTGGATTAATGCAGCTGCTTTAAGATGGAAGCTATTAGCTAGTTCGGACGTAAGAAGCTACATTAAGATACTTTAGCAACTTAAGGAGCAGATTATTGATATATGTTACCTAGTAATGGTCCACAGAATACAACATGAACTGTGTAAACAGCTTATTATGAAACTATCAACAGTGGATGATCACATAGTTATATTAGTACCACTGACCTACAGAGTGAGTGTGAATGGTTTATTTGCAACAGGATCAGAGAGGAGACTCTGAACTGAAGAACAGTGTTGTCACTTAAGCTCTAACAGTAAAGCTAGAGAACGTAGGATATACACGCTGTTCAATACTGCTTTCTATCAGAGTTTACATTCACTTTATCCTCAATATGGCGGCGGGGGCGTTTTGGTCACGTGTCTGGCTGATACTGCAAAGCAGTTATAACAATAAAACATTTAACATTTACATTTTGAGCCTACCTGGTACAAAAGACAAACACACAACCTCCATTAATGTGTGTGGCAACTGCAAGCTCGGGTCTGTAGGCAAACAACAGTACAATTACTATAAGCACCACAACTGAGCAGTAATAAGCTAGCCCGCCAGCTAGCGCTAGCTTAGCATGCTAACAGAAGAGAATCTAATCCACAAAGTTGTCATTTGGACACAGAAACGGTTGTAGCTTATAAACTACATTCTAGTAGTGCTTATATGCAAGTTAGAGGCTTATCACATTGTCAACAACAGGATTCAGACTATTTTATATCCATTTTGCGTTTAGCCCAGGCTCTCGTGCGCTTACCTCCAGCTTCTAGCATTTTCTCTGCTGGAGGCAGTAAAGCGCGCCTGAAAGACCCGCAGTTACCTACAATAACCAGCAGGTGGCTCTAACTGACAGACAATGACAGCACAGCAGCTTTGGTGAAATTCATTAACATTCTCTGTTACATATATTTCAAATACACATTTTAACAGTATATTGAAAACATAAGACTTTTAATTAACATAGATGTTCATATTTTAGTCAGTAGTTATAGTAGTATATGTTTTTTTCCTAGTGTGGGGCTTTATGGCTCATTGGAAGGAGCTTTTATCCCTGAATGATGAGGCTTCTGGTTTAAGTCCAGGGTAGGCCCAGGTCTTAAAAGTATTAAAAAGTATTAAATTTAATGTTGCCAAAATCAAGGCCTTAAAGTATTAAATTGTATGGGCAGGTATAAAATTTTTAATTGTCAAATTGGGACATCTTATTCAAGTGTTTTAGTGTTGTACTCGTCAAATTTATATTTTATATTAATCCTTTTTAAATAACAACAGAGAAATAAATTTTTTTTGTGTGAGTTGGATGTGAATTATGGCAACAAATTCTATCAAAAGTGGTTTTACAAATATCTTAAAGTCACCGTCTTGAATGCGCCTTTATTTAGTCTGTTTTTTGTTTGTTTGTTTATTTGTTTGTTTGTTTTTAAGCTAAGTCTGTATGGCTGTGTAATGTTGCAGGCATATGTTGCAAAAAACATCCCTGCAATACAGTAAAACCTGTTACCACTGAAATTTATAATTCCGTTTTGAGATTTTTAACACAGAACTGAGAGTTATTTCACCTGTATTAGACTTTTAAATAAAACCAATGCATTTCAGAGATCAATAATGATATTTTATCTTGTGAGAGGATGTGTGAAATGTGTTCCCAAATGTGTGCATGTCAATAGGTAAATATATAACTAAATGTCCCAACATCAATAATTACTGAATATGTCCTTTATGTAGTGCTTAAACTGCTAAAGGATGTAACTGCTAAGCGCGTTGGAACAGGATGCAGCAGCAAAATGTGTTGTTCTGCTTCTTGAGGTGAGCAGGTGGTTTTTATTGATATGCAGGGGCTGTAAAATGTGCATATTGCCTCAGATTTTATTATCCCATAGATATTTGTACAGAGGTAAAACAAATATAAGGAGCGAGAGTAAACAGAGCGACAGGGATCCACTCTCGGATCGAAAGCTTACGTTTCTCCTTTGCTCGAGATCTCACCTTTTCTTTTTTCTCTTGTGTTGTTGTCATATTCAAACTCATATAGGGTGTTTTTGGAGGCATATACGACACTGTTTATGTTATTTTGTGCGTAAACTCTCAATAAAAGGGAAAGTCCCGCAGTAAAGAACAAATCCTCTGCGCTCTGTTTCGGCGCCTGTAGTCTCTGAGAACACTGGTAATGCACTAAAGGCCTAGCGTAGACTAAAGGACATCATAGTAACCAGGCTTTTAGGGCACATTTTATATTAGTTTAAAATTTATACAGATTATTGTACTTTTGCCGGCAATCTAGGCTTTACATTTTATCCTAAGCTGCATTAAAAAGTCTTAAAAAGGTCTTAAATTTCACAAGAAAAACACACATAACACAACATAATGCTTTAAAATGTATTATTTATTCACGGGACAGCTCATGTTGGATGTTTTGGGGAGAAAGTCTGAATGAAATCACTTTAGGTTACACTTCCAAAACATTCTTAGGTTTTATTTTAAGTAATATATTTTCAAAAGGCAAACAGGATAATAATGTGTCACCTCAAAGAAGGGCTTGAGTCGTTTTGTTCTATAAAAATATCAAACGCTATTAAAAGCGTCTAACAGCTCTAAAAAGACGGTTACATAGCATTCATTCATTCATCTTCTTCAGTCAGTGAAAGAGCATAGACTGTACGTCTACTGCTGTACCATTTTAATAAGAAACGCCTGCACTTTAGCAGCTGTGTCTCTTAATGTTTTAGCTTTTGGGATGAAATTGTTGAGGAAAAGTCAGATCAGATTGTGTTCCTGTGCCTGTGTTCTTGTCGGAGTTGCAGAAAGTCATTTGCGCTCCTCAGATTTTCAGTGTAGCAGGGGCTAAAAACGCAGGGGAAGGTTGGTTTTGCAGTGACTTTTCGAAGAACTTCCAGCAAAATGATATTACTGCTGATGTTACTTACGAGTTTGATTGCTGGACGGGGCTGTTCTGTGTGGAGTTTACATGTTCTCCCTGTGTTTGTGGAGGTTTCTTTCAGGTGTTCAGCTTTCCCCCACCACAACAAACAGGTTCATTGTAGATCTTGTATGTATAATGACAAATAAAGCATTTCACTTCACATAAAGACTTGTTTAATATCTACAGAAAATATCTACCTGTATTTTCCAGGACTATAAGTGCACACTTTTTCCATAGTCTGCTAGGGGTGTGACGTATACTCAGGTGTGACTTATATATTAAAATATTTCAGGTGTTGGTTAGAGGGCGCTCTAGGCTTGTGTACCAGCATCTGCTGCACCTGTACCACTGACAATTTAAAATGTAAACATTACCACTAACAACTTAGGCTATAAAGACAACTGAGAAAGTGCGGAATAATTGGAAATGGAACTGATGCTGAGTCTGACGACAGCCACGCAGAGGAGGAAGCGGCGCTTCGTCTACCTCCGGAGTTGGCGGAGTTGTTCAGAAGCGACACCGAGGATGAAGAATTTAAAGGATTTAGCGATTAGGAGTGAGATGGTGAGTTTGGTGAACTTGTTATATTATGTTCTTTATGCTATAGTTATGTGAATAACTGTTAATATATTACGTTAACATAGGAGACACCTGTTCAGTTCGTTGTTTATGCTTCATGTAGCTGAATAACCATCAATGTGTTACGTTAGCATAGCGCACACCTATTCAGCTGTTGTTCTCTATTCTATTATTACTATAACTTGCCTTTCAACATGAAATGTCTGTTCTTGGTGTCGGATTTTGTAAAATAAATTTCCCCCAAAAAATGCGACTTATAGTCCAGTGCGACTTATATACGTTTTTTTTTCTTCATTATGCATTTTTTGGCTAGTGCGACTTATACTCTGGAGCGACTTTCATTCATTCATTCATTTTCTACCGCTTTTTCCCGTTAGGGGTCGCGGGTGACTGGAGCCTATCCCAGTAACTTTGGGGCCAAAGGCGGGGTACACCCTGGACAGGGGCCAGCTTGTCACAGGGCTCTGGAGCGACTTATAGTCCGGAAAATAAGTATGTTTATTGTTAATATCTTTTTTATTTGACAGCTCTTAAAGTAATTCACAAAAATACTTCTGCTCCTGGCAAATCAACTTCAGACAATCATCTTGTAATTTTAGTTAAACCCCACACAACAAAATCTTAACATAATGCAACCAAGCCAAAGTAAATAATTTAGTATTAACCTGACACACAGATATATACATGATTGCAGGTGGTGGCCAAATAAGAGGCTGAGACAAAATAAAGTTAAACAACATTTTATTACAAAAAGGAAGAAAAAAAAAGTTCAACAAATGCGGGGATGAATCAGGACACTGTTTAAATTAAAAATAGTAAATCTTAAGGGCAACTAAAGCATGCAGAGAAGTGCAAAAAATACCACAACACACGAGGAGAGATGGGGACCAAGCCCAAAACAAGAGGAGCACAAAACAATATTAAAACACAGTGGCAACACAAAAGCATACACAAAGAAAACAAATATGCCTAACAGCAACAAAAGTAAACTAAACACAAACTCTAGACCCAAACAAAAGCAGACTACAAACCATGAGAATAAACCAACCTGTTAATGTGCATAAACATGGGAAACAGAAGGTGAATCCAAGCAATACACACACAAAAATCAGCGATACAGTTACACTCATCATATTAAAACAAAATAAAAAGTGTGAATTATTGTGTGCACTATCACAGTTTGAGAGTTTGCTAAATTTATTTGTAAAATCTGTAAAATATTAGCTCCTAAATAGATCATTTATGCTGAGGCACTGCCCTTCTCCAGAGGAAACTACATTATAACATGGTTAAAACAGAAGACCTAAAAACTTCAGTTGCTCCTTTCCTCATTGGCTTTGGGTTCATCATTATTAAGCTCCTCCATCTTCTCAGACTGAGCCTCCTGCGTCTGATCCTGAGTTGTTACCGTTTCATCCTGGAAATGAACTTTCTCTTCATCTTCCACCAACAGCTGCTGTGTCTCAGGTTGAGCCACTGCCTCCTGAAGTTTCTTCTCCTGGTTAAGAGATTTTGTCTTTAGCTCCTTGTCTCTCTCCAACTTTCCTTTCCTTACAAACACTGCAGAAATCATCTCCTCTGTCGTCTTTATTTGTTTCTCTATATTTTTAATAATTTTCTCACACTCCTTCTTTTGTATCTCCAGTTCAGAAATACGTTGATTCTTCTCTTCCGTTTTTGTGCCCCTCTTTAACACACCAATGGACCTCTTTTTCTCCTCATCTATCAGAGTATCCAACAGATAAATAAATGACGTCTGTCTCGCGCTTATGTTCCCTAGAGAGTCTTTACTCTCAGTCAGTTTCTTGATCATATCTTCGACGTACTGCAGTTCATCCTTAATCTTCTCTAAGTCTTCACTAAGGTCTGTTGGTCTGTGTGGACTTGAACAGTGGGCTACAGTCCAGGGTCGACCACAGACTGCTGCAAAGAAGTATGAAGTATGCTTTACAGTACTTGACAAAAGAAATCAGGTACAATCAAGATGCATTATTACGGGATGTTTTGGGATACAGATTTTTTGTTTTCATTGTGTGTAAAGTGTAAACCATAATGATCACATTAATAATTATACATTAATAATACATTATTATGATGTAATCAAACAATAACTAAATGCTTAAAGTAAGGTTTCACTACATTAAGTTTCTTAACTCAGGACTACTCAGCTCATCATATGCTCTACATTTACTGTTCATGAACATCAGTGGAAACAGCTGAGGCTGTCTGCCTCAAAAACTGGATGACCCTCTCTCAGGAGAACACAGGTCCATTAGTAATGTCTGTGCAAGTGTCAGACACAAACCTGCACTGTTACTGTTGGAGCTTCTCAAAGTAATAAGACTTACTGCTGAATTTAAACTTCCACAAGACAAAGGCAGCTGCAGCAGCGATGAGGAGGCACAGCCCCAAACTGAAGAGGATCCAGGAGACAGAGCAGGAAGAAACCTCCAGGAATTCATCTGGAACAACACAAAATAACACATGAAGAAACCATTTCATACACTTATACTACGTTAGACTACAGAGGAAGAGCAGAGAGGAGGTTTATGGATGCAGAGACAGAGGACATGAAGTTAGTTTGTGTGAGAGAAGAGGATGCAGAGGAGAGGCTCAGATGGTGCAGAGGATTCCCTGTGGGACCTGTGAGTAGAGTCTGAGCCTCAGCCTGTGAGTGTGAGGCTGTTACCTGTGATGTGGATGTGAGTCTCTGTGGTTTGCTTGGTTTTGTCCTGGGACACTCTGCAGGTGAAGGTGGTGCCGTGGCTCTGCTCCACAGTCAGTCTGCTTTTAACAGTAAACAGCTCCTGGTTCACACTGAGAGGCTCTGTCCGGCCCGCAGACAGGACGTTCCCCTCAGAGTCCAGCCAGACCAGCTCCGGCTCCGGGTACCAGCCTCTGGACTCACACTTTAACACTGGAGACCCTGAGTGGTCTTTGGTGAGGCTCAGGGACGGAGACGACACCGACACTGGACAGAGGAGCAAGATACAAGGCTTTTATTATCGACTTCTGTTCTAGAGTAAAACATTTATAACCAACACAGTCTGGTCCTGTCCTGATGGAAGGAGGCCCCCAGCCCCACACTGTGAGAGCAGAGACATGACACCTTTTTAAAACATTTGGGGCCCTGTGAGCTCTGGGCCCAGGCTGTGCCTCAGTGTCTCCACTCACCGACCAGCAGTGTGACCTCAGCTCTTGTGTCCATCAGTGGGACGTAGCAGTGGTACGTCCCATTATCACTCAGCCTCACTCTGCTCAGCTCCAGAGACATGTCTCCGTTCTTCAGCTTCCTGTTGGACAGCGCCGTCCGCCCCAGATACAGAGAGTTCTGGTCGATGAGGAACTCCGCGCCGTCCCGGCGAATGTGAACGTACCGCGGCTCCAGGTCGGGTCTGTTCCACTCCACTGCCATGTTTCCTAAGTCTTTAGCAGGATCCAGCTGACAGGACAGGACCACAGTACTGCCAACGGCCGCTATGATTGGCTGAGACGGAGCCATCATTGTGTACTGACCTGAGGAGGACACAACAGATTTATTAGAAATTACAATGAAATAAATTTGCTGCTAGTGTTAGTTTGTGAGACTAAACCAATGACCACAGCATTCCTGGACATGTGGACAACAAAAATACAAGTTTGTAAATAAATTATTAGCTTTAAGAGATGCAGACGGTGTCAGTGTCTCACGTCACACTGTGTCCAGGTGACTCATTTAAAGCCTCACTCAGCAACAATTATAACATGTAGTGATATAATATTATAGTATTTTGTAAAACCTTTTCAAAACTGAGCCTTACCTCGACAGAAGTGAGTCAGCAGCAGAAGTAAAACGGCAGAAGTCAGCAGTCGCTCGTTCAGACTCATAGTGAGACAAACCTGGGACTGAAACAACAGCTTTGTTACTGCTTTAATGGATTTGCACTTTGTCAAATGAACACATCACACTGAGCTGTAAAGCTGCAGAATGTAGGATGAGGGATGCAGGAAGAGAAATGTAAAGGATATGGCTGGGTGAGTTGATACTCAGTGTTGAGACCCAAAGGACCTCGCTCTCCCTGTGAAGGAGTTAGAGCGCCGTGCTGCATTTGGTCCACCGCTGGCGTGCCGTGATGACTGGGCAGAAAACCAACCCTTCCCTCAGAGAGGAATAGGCAGATGGTGGCGCTGCTGCATCAGTGCTATGCTAATGCTACACAGGTGGTAGCAATAGCCAGCATTATGGCCTTTCTGGCAGACCCCCTGGACAAACTCACACATGAGTGGTCTGTGCTCACACCTGAGGAGACTGATGAGGTCCAGACCACAGTGGAGGTGCTTCTGCTGATGCCCCAAGCTTTCACCCTTAATGGTGATCGCCATTAATCGCCATGTGCGATTAATGGCATCTTTGTTAAGAAAGGAGGCACAGAGACAGATCCAGGATCTGCTGTTCTCTACAGCATCTCTCTCTGACCCTAATATTAGGTCGCTCATAGTCTGACTGGAGTTTCTGCAGGAGCTTCTGGATAGTGGTCACGCAGCATCTGCCTTGGCAGTATTTGCGGCGGCCATTACTGCAGATCCTGAGGATTTCAGATGTTTCTCTATGCATAGCCATCGTCTGGTGAAGCGTTTCCTCTGAGGCACTTGCAGGGTAAGGTCACCCTCCATACAGGTGGCATACAGTGTAAAAATATTTTGCTGTGCATACAGAAAATGTTGATTACTCCTCTTACGCCAAGATTTTCTGAAAAGTCAGCTGCTCTGCGTAATAAACTCGACTACACATTAACCCAGCTGTCAGTGCACAGTTCCCACAAATACATTTAAATCCAGTTATATCTGTCATTTATAAGACACTGTTTACTGAGTCCTCACCAGAAGAATTAGAACAGCAAGTGGACATATAAATTTATATTTTTTTAATTAAAACAAAACACAAAACAACCATAATTAAACAAAACCTTCCTTTGGTAAAGAGTAAGGCTCAATGCTCCAACTCCCAATTACAAACTGGAAAGTCAGCTTTATATATTTTTACACACTTAAAAAATACAAAAAAACCAAAATGTCACCGATAAAATATTCCAGACGTAAATTGAAAATGTGTTAAATTTCTGTCTCAAAACTAAAA
Source organism: Bostrychus sinensis (assembly GCA_020698575.1). Classification (NCBI taxonomy): domain Eukaryota; kingdom Metazoa; phylum Chordata; class Actinopteri; order Gobiiformes; family Eleotridae; genus Bostrychus; species Bostrychus sinensis. Next base: position 6,911,488 of record CM036252.1, read on the forward strand.
ACACTACAGGAAACAGAACATTTCCAAAACATATAGTTCAACAAATCAATCATACACATGGAAAACAGCAGCCTAATAGTATTAAATAAACATGACTCTGAAGCGGCTCCGTTTTTTTATTCGGGGTCACCACAGCAAACCAGTTGCACAGTGATTTGTCAATTTAAAAAACTAAACAAAAACGCTAGATGCCCTTCCTGTCACAACGGAGTAATAGACACAACTAATGAAGTAAAATCTCTGTTCTGTTACAGTTGTTTTCTATGCTCCTACTTTAAAAACACTCCAAACAGCATTAACAATTAGTCAGTGTATTATAATGTCATGAAAATGATTAATCAGAAATGAGCATGTGACAGAAGATGAACAACAAACTATCCTTAAAACATTTCACATATATACATTTAACTGTGTATTAACCACATCAAACCAGAGTTCCCACATCAAAAATACATTTATAGTTCAACTGCATTCAAATTAAACCTTTTTTTTTTTTTTTTTTTACTGCAGTGAATGAAAGACAGAAACTCTTACAGACTCTTTCTGGCTGTGAGATCAACAGTGAAGTCACTAGAGTTAAACTTAATGTTTATAAGTTAAAATCATACCTGTTTTTGTGGATATAGCTCCGGTGAAGTGCAGCAGCAAGTTCACAGCAGAACAACCACAGCTCCTTAGCCCCGCCCCTTTGGTCATGTGACTCAGTTATTGGACTTGCAGCTGTTGTAGAGAAGCTCATATCATTAAAAAAGAGCCTACGTTTTAGAGAAAGATTGATCTGTTTTGTAATAATAATAATAATAATAATGGTAATAATAATAATAATAATAATAATAATAATAATAATAATAATAATAATAATAATAATAATGTTAATAATAATAATAATAATAATAATAATAATAATAATGTTAATAATAATAATAATAATAATAATCATCATCATCATAATGGATTGGCCGCGACCCCTAACGGGAATAAGCGGTAGAAAATGAATGAATGAATAATGGATTGGATTTACACTTACACATTGGATTGCACTTTTCTAGACACTCATTGTGTTTTCCATGAGTACATTATCTCTTCACTGCTCAGTCACACTCTGATGCTGCGTTTACAACAAACGTAAATCATGCATCACATAAGCTTCATGAGGGGCATCTGCAGACTAATGGCTGCTAGGGCTACTCCCAACTGAGCCTGTCCCGGTCTGCGAGGACCTCTCTCCAGGACACTACCACTGTACACGCAGCTGAGACAGCCTGGAGGTATTTCCTGTACATTAGCTCCCTCTAGTGGTTTTATTAAAATATAGGCAGCACACTTCTGCACACAAGACCAATGTCCAGGGTCTAAAAGGCTCATAGTGGCAGCAGGGTTAGTCTCCAGCCTGCAACCACCAACAGCAGTATTATATTTATTTTATTAACCTTAGAAAAGCAAAACCTTGCAGTGTTTTTCAGCACACATCTGCAGGACAAATGATACTTTAATCACACTATACCGTCTAGTGTTGCTTGTGCTTCTGTGTAACTGCGGTGTTGCTAAGGTAAGTCTGTCAGTACGAAACTCTCGGGACCCAAAATAAACACGTAATAAGGAAGTCTCTCACCCAAAGACAGAGACACATCTCGGTGCAAACAGGCGACACTGAGGTGACATGGACCTAACAGCTTTCTCCATCACTCTGGGTGAGTTTATAAGTCCATCTACATTTTTATTGTTTAAAACCTGTAGTGTGCGTTCATTAAAACCTGTGCATTTGATTTGTGCAGTGATGAATGTGTTTGTTCTCAATGGTGTCTCACATGAATCGGATAAGACAAGATATTTTTTTCATTGCTTGCTCTACTGTGCTTGTCAAGTGCATTTGCTCGCTGTGCAGTTTTCCCACACTTGAAGTTTTAAACTGGATTCCACTCAAAACATAAGGCCTCCTGAATCAGTTTTTTTTTCCTTTATTTTTGTTTTTCCAGTATAGATTCCAGGGATGTGAATACGTGAAAAAAACTTTAAAAACAGAGTACAAAAACACCAGTGTAAGTTGCAAAATACACAAATTAGCATGCAAATAATTTACAACAGTAATATTCAACACTATAAACAAGCATTAGCACAAGCAGTGGTGGAGTCTATGGAGGACCGTGAGCGCCACGCGAAAAGGAATAATGCTTTTATTAAAAGAGTTTTTAAAAGAGCCTTTGATAAATGGATTACTAAATGTTTTATTAAAAGAGTTTTTAGACAATTTGCTCGTCATCCTTAGCCGGCCCGGTGACAATGGTGGCGAAGACATGATTTTAAGTCACAACTTTACTCGCAAAATCTGAGAAACATCGGAGCGTGACATTTTTCTTTTTACTCCAGTCCACGGCGGGCAATCTTGGCGGTCCCTCGAAATAATGAAGACAGCGCGAATTGTCTGGCCAATCACAGAGCTCTTTACATTGCTTTGCTTTTTATTTTATTTAACTTTAGCCAGGAGGACCAGGAACGCCACGGAAAAGTTAAAAGGAGAAGCTAATCGGAGAAGCTAATACGTTTTGCAAAATAAATGCACTTAGAAATCGGTTTCCTAAATGGATTAATGAATAACGCTAATAATCCTTTTTTTATTAAAACCATTTAGTAATCCGTTTATTAAAGGCTCTTTTAAAAACTCTTTTAATAAAAGCATTATTCCTTTTCGTGTGGCGCTCACAGCCCTCCGTAGCAGTCTACAGGGTTGCCAGATCTGACTGAGAGTTTCCAGCCCAAATATAACGTAAAATCCGCCAAACGCAATAAAAACCCAAATCACAACCATTCTATAATCTTAATGTTAAAACTGTAAATCATATGTAAGAACATATTTTGAGCACACAAAACTTCACAACTGCCAATGGAAAAAGTAATAAACAGTCTCCACAATGAGTGTAATTATAAAAACAAATAACTCTCTCACATGCTTGCACTCCTCCGGGACAGGGGCGATCCACATTTTTAGCTCTGGGTCAGTCTCCTTCCTGTACGATTTCTTGTGTTTCCCCCACTTCAGCAGGTTGCTAAACACTAAAACTCCAAACTTGAGAGGAAACACTGTTGGCCCCGCTCACAGGGCTGCAGAGTGTTTACTTTTTTCAACCAATCAGAGGTCCATAATTAGACATGTGACTGACAACTAATGACACTAATATTACTACTTCTATTTTACAAATTAATTTTATTCATCAATAACCAGCAAATATATGTAATTATTGATCAGGAAATTTAAAAATATTATTAAAATAAGTTTATTTTACATTTCCAAAATCCCGCCCCATAAGTCTAAAAATAGCCCAAATATTATACACCCGCCCAACGCTATTTTTTTTTCCGCTGAGAGAGAGCAAAAGTAGCCCAATTGGGCGGGAAACCGTCCAATCTGGCAACACTGATACGCAGGTATACGCCGTATACCCTCTACCTCTGTTCACAGAGCCCAGCGCTAACTCTGTACAATTTCTTTTGGCCCGCGAGATCATTTCCATTTTATATTAATAATGGCCTGGCGATATGTTGTGTTCGATCTGTTTGAACTACATCTCCCATAATGCACTGCAGAAGCGGCACCGCGCCGGCACTGCCCCTCCCCCGCTGTTTTAGCGAGCGGCATTTAACGAACCGCAGGAGCAGAGAGAGAGTGAAGGATTCTCCAACAGGAAATTTTACTTTCCACAAAATAAATGGACAAAGAGGGCTCAGTGAGAGCAGGAGCTTCTTAAACACTGGGACTCTCTGTAAACTCTCTACACTTTGTTTGTTGAGCTCATGTAGCAGTAATAAAACCACGCTCCAACCGCACAGCAGTGTAAGAACATCTCCTTTACAAACCGTACGTCTTTAAAAACAGAAAACCAAGTTGTGTCAGTAAAACCAAGTTATCAGCAGAGAGTTGTTTAAGTTCATTCACAGCACTGCCCTCCGTCGCTCTTTTTCCTTTCTCTCTGTCGCTACTTGTGCTCTAATGCACTCATTAACACACAGCGAGCTAAACCTGCCCAGAAAGAGGTATAATCCTGCTCACACTGTGTCCTGCAGAGGACAGAGAGGTGGACAGTAGTTTGCTCAATAAAAGTAAAGTAGGCCTATAATGTTTGTGTGTTTGTGTGTAGGAGCTGACTCAGATTAAAGTTGAGCTGGGCTTACATAAGAGGCATGACATGCACCTAAATATTTATCTGCTGGTAGTTCACTGTCACAGTAAAACAGAGTGGACCTGATGAAAACACCTGTCTTATATGAGGAGTTAGGTAACTGTGGCAGTAAATAATACTTCATAAATAAATAATTGTCCAGTGTTAGTCAGTTGTCTGTGGCCTATTTGTTGTTATTTGTTGAGTTCTGATTTAAAACAAAACTACAAAGCCCCTTAAAACCACAAATCTACACCTGTAGTTCTGTGGGGAAGTATTATTCTATGTTAAAAAGCCTATTGTAGCCTAACTGAGAACAAAAATACAGTAGGCTGGCTTTATTATTTATACAATTCTCTCATTCGGCCCACGACCAAGACTGGTTTTCTAATTTTGGCCCCAGCTCCGACTGAGTTTGACACATCTGCTGTACAGCCTCAGCCTCAGCCTCAGCGTCTTTCCTCCTGTTCCCGTCTCAGCTGCAGCTCAGCAAACGGAGCTCTGTGGAAGACTCACTCGTTTCTCATTGGCTCCTCTGACGCTTGCCCCGCCTCCCCCGCGCTCTCATTGGCTCCTCTGACGCTTGCCCCGCCTCCCCCGCGCTCTCATTGGCTCCTCTGACGCTTGCCCCGCCTCCCCCGCGCTCTCATTGGCTCCTCTGACGCTTGCCCCGTCTCCACCGCGCTCTCATTGGCTCCTCTTACGCTTGCCCCGCCTCCCCCGCGCTCTCATTGGTTGTCTCCCGTTCATGAACGCGTGTGTTGTGAACGCGCCTCAGCAGCGGGAGATTCAGACAGAAAACAAATGACATCAACAGAAGACAATAACACAGCTGTAGATCTTTATAAAAATACAATAAAGCAGGCGTTGGACACAGAGACCAGAGGAGTATGAGCTACAGCAGGAAGGAAGGTCACAGAGGAGTTAGAGACACTGAGCTAACATGTAAGTAGGCTAATTCATCAAATTAGCATTAAGTTAATAAGTTACTGAGACAAGTCACTGAGCAAATGTTTTCACTCTGTTCATTAAACTGAATATTTTGTCAGGTATGAGAGGAGGAAACTAAGGCTGGGAGTACAAGTAAAGAATGTACAGGATTAAAGACAAATACAGCGACAGCAGAAGATGCTAAAAGAGCCCAACACTCTCAAGACAAGGTAGGCATTTTTACTGAGCACTGCTTCTCTGATCTCCTTAAGTAAAGCGTAAATGTGTTATTTTATTGATTTAATCGCGTTAATTTCAATTGACGCATCGATTAATTTGATCACAACAAAAATATTACGACGACACTGACAGAGGCGCGTTCGAGATGAGCCAGACCTGCGCAGTTTGGATCAGTGTCGGTCTGTGCGCAGTGCTCAGGTTAGATTTGTGTCCGACTTGTTCCCGACTTGCTCTGATGTCACAAGTGCGACGGTCACCTGAGATCCAAACAAGACCAGCGCCTGAGCCGCCGCAGGTCATCAGGAGCAACTGCAGAGGCTGCACGGCTCAGTGCATGATGGGAAAACGCACACCACGGTGAACGGACAGGTGATTGGATCTGAGTTTAGTGCTGATCAGAAACGTAACGCACGACACTTCACTGCCCTCCTCTCCTTCTTCCCCCACATCTTTTAAAAAAAAAATACCGACTAAAGTTAGAGTTTTGACCTGGATAAACCAACACACGCGAGAAGTGGATTTCGGGGCGTGATGGTGCGTGATCTGAGCCACAAACTGTCCGACTTCAGTACAGATGTATTTCCCCTCCTCTCATTGCGGCCGTGCACTCTCGTTCACAATCCAGGCTCAGTTCATCTGGAACGAGCCTAATGCAACAAGTGACCGAGCTAAAGCAACATGAGACCAAAACGACACATTGCTAAATGGACAATTCTGCTTCAAATCATCACCAGACAGAAATATAGACAAAACAAAAGTTATGAGCAGTCTATGCAAGGATGAGTTCAATTACCACTGGAGTAACACAGTTCATAGTATTTACACTGTTGTGAACCACAATTGTTATTAATTGAAGAATTAAACTTAATTTTTGTTAAAGTTCTAAAAGAGATTACACACATTTTTTAGGTAAGTTTTGTATTTGTTGGTTGTACCTTATTTAGGCAAACTTTGTCTGAGTTACAGGCTCTCAAAGACACGATTCATTTATTTTCTTTGCAAGTTTTGTTTGCATTGCACAAGTTTACAGTAAAGTATGTGAAGGTTAATTCAAAATAAATGTTCTAAATTTACAATTTTGTGTTTGTACAAAATTAATCGTGATTAATTTTTTTCAGATTTGCGATTAATTAGTAAAATTTTTAAAATTGATTCCTGGCCCTAATTTAGATTCTTGCGATACGGACATTGCGTTTGCTGATATTGCGATAACAATAATTTTGCGATATATTGTGCAGCCCTACTCCTAAACCTTTCCTCCGATTTGTACGTGAATACTCTCAAATTACAGCTAAGAGTCTGCACTTTCAGCATGTAATATATAAGTATATTTTGAATATATTTTGGTAAAAAGGCTGAAATAAGAAAACTTGTGTCTGTGTCTAAGTATTTATAAATCTAACTGTATAAGGCTTTTACAAGAGAAAAATCAGTCTAATTTTTACAAGCTATTGTCTCATAATGTTCTTGTTAAAACAATATATTTCCACCACTATCACATGATATAATTTCATCACGTGATAAACATTTTTCTTGCTATTACGTAAACAGACATTAAAAGTGAAGAAACTAAAGCTGGATGTCTGGTTTTAGTATTTTGGATTCAAAGTGATTCTCTACAATAGTAAACTACTGATGATGATATCTGGTCTCTTAGCCAATTAATCGGTCGGTGAGGTCTTGTGTGACTAAAATTTTATTGGTCGATTAGTTGCATGAACTATATGCATCATCAAAGCTGGTCTCAATTTTTGTATTACTTGATCACTTTTATTTTACTTCAATAACATAGATGATTTTTGGATAACAGCCATCTTCTAACATGTTTTATCACATCAATCAATGCAAATTTATAGTTTATATGTATAATGTTACATATTTTTTAGACTTTTTCTTGTAAATAATTTAGATTGCACCTTTTTTTTTGACGCATGCTCACTTTATTTTCTTGCTTTCTGTGCTTTATTCTGTATTAAGAGCTGCCTGAACAAGTGAAGTTCAATCTAATCCAAAGTCACTTGTTCACCTGACACTGGAAAGTCTCACAAGTTGATTTCGGGCGATTAATTGCTGTACATGGACGTAACTTTGGTCGACTACAGCTCTACTGCAGATAATGTTACTGTTACTACAAAAAACATTTATCAGAAACACCACCAACTTCATTAATTTACGATCTTGTAAAAACATTATAAATCTGTATTTTGTGATGTGTGTCATTCTTTGTAAAAAAAGAAACAGCTTTTTTAGTATTTAGCATGTGTTTTCTCTCTGAAACATCTAAAATCAAACTAAAACAATATTAACAAACAAGCTAAATATAAAAACATCATTCTTCCCAACCCACCACTTTAGTTTTAGGCTCAGCTGCTGAAGGAGGCTTCAGACTACAGTATGTTCTCCTGGTGTTGTACACCACATGGGGGCGCTAGAGTTATGCAGGGATGGTTTTAGGACCTGGTCACATTTAAATGAATGAGTGAGTGAAGTGCGTGTGTGGCAAACTTGAATCTTGAACGGTCAAAACAATGTTAAAGAGAAGTCACCTGTGTGTCAATCTTTACAGACATGTTTATCTTCTGTTCGTGTTAGCATTTTCAAACAAACAATAAAGCAATTTTATCTTAAACATACCTCTAAATTTCCAAATGATATTAAATGTGTAGATTATTAAGTTCAGAGGTTAAATCATCTTCAGTTGTGGTTCCCTGTTGTAGCAGCTATTTGTAAAGACTCTGGTGAATGATGAGACATAATCCATTTATTCCATTTAATGAAGAAAAGTTTAATCATTTTTAGCTTAACTTATTATTATACATGGATTTAATGACATTTTAATTAATCAACTTTTAACACAAGACAAATTTAGTCAAATATTTATCTTTTTAGTTATAGTTTTCATCATTAGCTTCTTTTCTGCGTAACTATTTAAAATTAAATCTTTGCTCTTTTAACCAAGATTATATTTAATATTTTGACAATGTATTAGTTTAGCCTTTTAGCTGTAGGGCTCTCACACCTGTTTTTTCTCCTCCATCTTCTCAGACTGAGCCTCCTCCGTCTGATCCTGAGCTTTCACCGTTTCATCCTGGAAATGAACTTTCTCTTCATCTTCCACCGACAGCTGCTGTGCCTCAGGTTGAACATTTTCCTCCTGAGGTTTCTTCTCCTGTTCCATCAGTTTTGTCAAGTGCTTTAAGTCTCCCTCCAGCTTTCCTTTCCTCTCAGTTATTTTCAGAAGCATCTCATCATTTTGTGTCACTAGATCATCTGTGTTTTTCATGATGTTCTCATGCTCTGATATTTGCTCCTCCATTTTCTTCATTGCTGTTACACGCTTTTTGTTTTTATTTTCTTTATCTACTATTGTCATCTTCTTTATCTTCTTCTCTTTTTCTTTTATGTCATTCCTCAGCTCAGTATTAACTTGATGTAGTTTTTTATCAAGTTGTATTAGGAACTCTTTTGTCCTCAGTATTTTCTCAGTTATGTCTTCGATGTATTGCAGTTCCTCTTTAATCCTCTCTGAGTCTTCAGTGTATCCAGACAACTTCAGGTCCTGACTGTGTCTTTTTACCTGTGGCCTCAGCAAACGCACTCTTTCTTCTCTTTCTTCTCTTTTTTCTGTTTCCTCAAATGCAGTTTGTTCATTCACAGTCTTCCTTTCTGGAAAAAAAAATAAGTCCCATTAAGTTTACACAGAAAAAACATGTTTATCATATTTCAGATGATCATCAGATTCACAATAAATTAATTACACACCAAACATCATGAGCCTCATTCTGGTGAAATAATAATAGTTTAAATGATTATATTTTCTTTGAGTTTGTTTGCATTTTAATGAAGAGCTGGGGGTGGTGTTGTGGGTGGTGTGTGGTCAGTATTGTATCAGTTTATCACATTTAAACATCAGTATTTAGTATTTAATACACTTGTGCAATGGAAATGCCAGAGAAATGAGCATCAAAACTGCAACTGTTGTCGCTTCTCACAATTACAATATAAACAGTAAATCTGGACTTACTGCTGAATTTAAACTTCCACAAGACAAAGGCAGCTGCAGCAGCGATGAGGAGGCACAGCCCCAAACTGAAGAGGATCCAGGAGACAGAGCAGGAAGAAACCTCCAGGAATTCATCTGGAACAACACAAAATAACATCTGAAGAAACCATTTCATACACTTATACTACGTTAGACTACAGAGGAAGAGCAGAGAGGAGGTTTATGGATGCAGAGACAGAGGACATGAAGTTAGTTTGTGTGAGAGAAGAGGATGCAGAGGAGAGGCTCAGATGGTGCAGAGGATTCCCTGTGGGACCTGTGAGTAGAGTCTGAGCCTCAGCCTGTGAGTGTGAGGCTGTTACCTGTGATGTGGATGTGAGTCTCTGTGGTTTGCTTGGTTTTGTCCTGGGACACTCTGCAGGTGAAGGTGGTGCCGTGGCTCTGCTCCACAGTCAGTCTGCTTTTAACAGTAAACAGCTCCTGGTTCACACTGAGAGGCTCTGTCCGGCCCGCAGACAGGACGTTCCCCTCAGAGTCCAGCCAGACCAGCTCCGGCTCCGGGTACCAGCCTCTGGACTCACACTTTAACACTGGAGACCCTGAGTGGTCTTTGGTGAGGCTCAGGGACGGAGACGACACCGACACTGGACAGAGGAGCAAGATACAAGGCTTTTATTATCGACTTCTGTTCTAGAGTAAAACATTTATAACCAACACAGTCTGGTCCTGTCCTGATGGAAGGAGGCCCCACACTGCGAGTGTAGAGAGCAGAGAAGTCCAGTCCAAAGAGTGCAACCATGAGAGTTGCCAGGTTTGCGGTTTTCCCGCACAGTTGGGGTATTTTGGAACTACATTTGTGGGGGAATTTTTGAGCTGCAGGTTGTGGTTTTGTTGGGCTGATTTTTAAACATATTGTGGACACAAAAATGTCTCTAGACAATGAGAAAAAAGTGGGGTACACATTTTATTTCTTCTCTTTTTGTGTCTCTGTGCCTGATCCCTCTGCTGTATCTGCGTTCACCACCGCTCCCACCTCGTGCTTCACAGGAATGACACGCGTTGTCTATGGCATAAAGTGCTGGAGGAAAGCACCATCACGCAGCACTACTGCAGTAAAAACATCCATCCACCTGCTTCTGCTTAACCAGGACCAGGCCACGAGAGCAGCAGTCTAAGCAGGGACACCCAGACCTCCCTCTCCCTGGACACTTCCTCCTTCTCCCCTGGAGGAACCCCAAGACGTTCCCAGGCAACATACCACACTCTTGTTCTTGACAATCAAACTCCAATTTAATGTTTAGTGGGTGAGTGTGATGTTTAAATGTGATGTTGTGTAGTAAACTTTATGCTTTGGTGCACTCACCTCTTCACAGGAGCACATGCACAAAATGACGACTCTTTGTTGGGTCAAAGAGCCCAACCCGACAAATATCACACGTCTGATACCATGTTCACTTCTGACAAGACATGACGCAACTTTGGCAATTAGCCTTTAGTTTCGGCTCAAAAACCAATGAGGCAGACACAGAGAAGCTGGATACATAAAAATGGCAACACGTGAATGTTGGTCAATAGCAAAAGAAGAACTCGTAGAGAGGTCGCAACAGCACGAGTGCTTCTACAACGTATCATGCAACACTTAACCACCATCGCCTTGAAAAGGAAAAGACTGGGGCAGAGACTGCAATGGCAACGGTGAGTGCTAATGATAACAAAGTAGTAGCAAATTATTACTCTGATATTTCTTTAAAGCAGTAACACATAAATGATTGATTCTCACCGTAATGTAATTAAATAGTTCCTAAAGGTGGAAGGTGTGTGTCTCGAGGTCTGAATCATCGAGTCCTTCGTACGAGCCTAGGATTAGAAGTTGTTTGAAACTTGTTTTGTCTGTGGTCTGTGCTTTTTATGCCACAGTTGCTCAAGATTTTTAAAATCTTCCATTGTGCTCCAGCTAAAGAGTTTTAAAACATTTAAAACATTTGGGGCCCTGTGAGCTCTGGGCTCAGGCTGTGCCTCAGTGTCTCCACTCACCGACCAGCAGTGTGACCTCAGCTCTTGTGTCCATCTGTGGGACGTAGCAGTGGTACGTCCCATTATCACTCAGCCTCACTCTGCTCAGCTCCAGAGACATGTCTCCGTTCTTCAGCTTCCTGTTGGACAGCGCCGTCCGCCCCAGATACAGAGAGTTCTGGTCGATGAGGAACTCCGCGCCGTCCCGGCGAATGTGAACGTACCGCGGCTCCAGGTCGGGTCTGTTCCACTCCACTGCCATGTTTCCTAAGTCTTTAGCAGGATCCAGCTGACAGGACAGGACCACAGTACTGCCAACGGCCGCTATGATTGGCTGAGACGGAGCCATCATTGTGTACTGACCTGAGGAGGACACAACAGATTTATTAGAAATAAAGTCGCTCACAGTATCAGTAGGTCAGATAAACAATTAAAAAACATCAAACTGAGACCTCCGTTTTATGAGAGCATCATTCCAGAACATGTGGACAATAAACACACACTGAACTGGTGCATCATGGGAGCCTGCTACACCTTACAGCTCTCTGTTTGCAAATATAGAGTTAAATATAGAGTTAAATATAGAGGTTTAGGAGGTGCAGAAGGTCACAGGGACAGATATGTCTCAGTATCTCACGTCACTGTGTCCAGGTAATGAATTTGACCTCACTACAGAAAGCCTCATCAAACTCAGCAACAGTTATAAATAATATGTAGTAAATGGCATTACTTTGTAAAAACTTTTTGAAAACTTGACCTTGAGCCTTACCTCGACAGAAGTGAGTCAGCAGCAGAAGTAAAACGGCAGAAGGCAGCAGTCGCTCGTTCAGACTCATAGTGAGACAAACCTGGGACTGAAACAACAGCTTTGTTACTGCTTTAATGGATTTGTCAAATAAACACTGGGCTGTAAAGGTAAAGGCAGGTAACAGCAGTAGAAGTAGTGACAGCAGATGTAGGTACTTTCTGGTAAACTTTACACTCAGAGGTTGTGTGAGACTGAGCTGGAGGTCACAGCAGAACTCTGTGGAGTATTTACTGCTTGAGTGTCAGTATATTCAGATTTTATGGCCTGGTTTATGATTAATATCTCTGCGTAAACTGGGACATGAAACAGAAACAAACACAGAGTCCAACGTCTTCTCAGTCAGTTCAAACTAGGACTGGGCAGATCCATTTAAATTTCAATAGTATTAAAAACACAGTAGGTTTACAGTCTCTGCTGAGATTATCATTCATGTCACTAGAGTTAAATATCACTATCAACGTGTTTAAAAGCTGTAATCCTACCGTGTTTTGGAGTGTATTTCTTCAGTAAAGTGCAGCAGCCTCAGGTTCACAGCCGAGCTCAGGAACGACAGCTCCTTTAGTCCCACCCTTTTTGTCAGGTGACTCCAGTTTGATTCGTTTGACTTGAAGCATTAAAAAAAAGATACGACTGAGGGAAGAAAGTTGGAGGTTTGCTGTTGGATTCTGGCCAAAAGGCGCTCCCTGTACAGTGATCATATTTCACTGTGGGCAACGGCCCGGGACGCTTTCTTTCTGCACATGTACAGAACATAAAGGCAGAGTGTCCTAATACTGTTTCTACTCTCACATCAGTGTCATCAACAGGTGGGTAGAGGAGCCAAAAACTGTCCTCAGGTAAGAGTACTGTTACTGCGAGGGTAAAAGCCTCAAAAAGTACTAAAAGTGGGACAAGTTGTGCAATTTGGTGGCACAAGGTGGGATGAACTTGAGAAATAAATCTTTTGATTTACAAATCCAGCTTTATTAACATACTGAGATCAAAGTTTAGGCCTATAACATATTTGATCTGCTGTTTTCATCCAAAAAAACACACATTTTGCAAAGTAATGTCTTTACTGTGACTTTACTCATTGGAATAAAAAAGGTGAAACAGAAAAAAAACACCAGATTCTTTCCTGAAACACAGGACACAACAAACATATATTCAACCTATCAAGGTAAGTCCGAGTCAATCATGGGAACCAAGCAAGACAAGTCAAGTCACTGCCTTAAAGCTTTAAGGCACATGTGTCAAACTCAAGGCCCGCGGGCCAAATGTGGCCCCAGGATAATTTCTTTTGGCCCGCGAGATCATTTCCATTTTATATTAATAATGGCCCGGCGATATATTGTGTTCGATCTGTTTGAACTACATCTCCCATAATGCACTGCAGAAGCGGCGCCGCTGCGCGCCGGCACTACCCCTCCCCCACTGTTTTAGCGAGCGGCATTTAACGAGCCGCAGGAGCAGAGAGAGAGTGAAGGATTCTCCCACAGGAAATTTAACTTTCCACAAAAGAAATGGACAAAGAGGGGTCAGTGAGAGCAGGAGCTTCTTAAACACTGGGACTCTCTGTAAACGCTCTACACTTTGTTTGTTGAGCTCATGTAGCAGCAATAAAAACAGGCTCCAACCACACAGCAGTATAACCCCGAAATTCCACTGCAGGCGTAAGCGCCGCGCCGCGAAGCGCCAGCGGCTGACGGCGCTGACCCGCGCCCACTGGAAGTGTTTTGTAACGGCAGCGCCGCGGAGCTCTGAGCAGCTGGGGGGGAGCATGTGCGGGAATTGCGAGATCGTGCAATAAAGGCCTCCAATAAAGGCCTCCAATAAAGACGGGAACGTGACCAAAACAATCTTCATTCACCAGAAGAAGGACAGAAAACCACAGTTTAACTCCTCATCCATGGCTTTGTACAAACTGAATCACTGTGACCTGAGCTGTCGGCCTCTGGTGCAACAGGAAGGGTCGCAAGTGATTTGTGACTTGATTTAAGAACATGTGCATGTGTATATATAACAGATTTTATTAACAATAAATTTACATGTATTGTAAATTTTTACAACCTCATAAGCATATATATTATTACCGTAATTAAAAGTTTTTTTTTACATTTATTGTGAAAATCCGGAAGTTACACTCGTTCAGTATCCGGTTTGGTGTGATCTGATCTGTGTAGATTGACGTGGATCGGGAGCGCCGTCGCAGGAAAATAGAACTGGGCCGTATCTCCGGCGAAGCGCTTGCAGTGGAATTTGGGGGTTAGAACATCACCTTTACAAACCCCGTCTCTAAACACAGAAGCTACAGACAGCAGCAGTTTAAACACAGCCTGTGTCACACTGTGTCAGTAAAACCAAGTTATCAGCAGAGAGTTGTTTAAGTTCATTCACAGCACTGCCCTCCGTCGCTCTTTTTCCTTTCTCTCTGTTGCTACTTGTGCTCTAATGCACTCATTAACACACAGCGAGCTAAACCTGCCCAGAAAGAGGTATAATCCTGCTCACACTGTGTCCTGCAGAGGACAGAGAGGTAGGCAGTAGTTTGCTCAATAAAAGTAAAGTAGGCCTATAACTAGGGATGTCCCGATCCGATCACGTGATCGGAAATCGGGCCCAATCACGTGGTTTCAGACTCGATCGAAATCGGACGTTACCTCCCGATCAGGACTCGGATATATATGTATATTTATTCTCATTACTTTTTATCAGATCTGTAGTTATGCGGTGGTACAGAGTGAGACCTCCTGACTCCACACAGAAACAGCAATGCGTGTGGCATGACATCACTTTGCTGCAGTGACACTATTGGTTGAATGCCGCCAAGCGAAGCAAAACACGGAAACAGCTTGAAGCTTGGGGCGCGAGTATGTCTGTGGTGTGGAGGTATTTTAACGTGGATGACAACAATCTTGCGATTGCAAAGTGTGAGATATGCAAACTTGGGATTTCAAGAGGTGGCAAGGAAAAGGCTGCATTTAACACGACAAACCTGATACGGCACCTGAAAAACAAACACCCGACACAATACAGCGACTTTACCCAGGCAACCCAGCCGAAGACGAGTCAGCCCACGCTGCAGGACGTTTTGAAGAAGAGAGAAAAAAATGTCCCATGACAGTGCGAAGGCGGAGGGCATCACAGCCAAGGTAGCGCAAATGATTGATCTGTTTCTTTGCTTTTCATTTTTCTACTTCTTTATTTTTCTACTGTATTATAGAAGTATCGGATCGGAACTCGGTATCGGCCGATACTCAAAATCAAATGACTCGGACTCGGGGGCAAAAAAACCTGATCGGGACATCCCTACCTATAATACGTGTTTGTGTGTAGGAGCTGACTCAGCTTAAAGTTGTGCTGGGCTTACATAAGGGGCATGGCATGCACCTAAATATTTATCTGCTGGTAGTTCACTGTCACAGTAAAACAGAGTGGACCTGATGAAAACACCTGTCTTATATGAGGAGTTAGGTAACTGTGGCAGTAAATAATACTTAATAAATAAATAATTGTCCAGTGTTAGTCAGTAGTCTGTGGCCTTTGTTGTTATTTGTTGAGTTCTGGTTTAAAACAAAACTACAAAGCCCCTTAAAACCACAAATCTACACCTGTAGTTCTGTGGGGAAGTATTATTCTATGTTAAAAAGCCTATTGTAGCCTAACTGAGAACAAAAATACAGTAGGCTGGCTTTATTATTTATACAATTCTCTTATTCGGCCTACGACCAAGACTGGTTTTCTAATTTTGGCCCCAGCTCTGATTGAGTTTGACACATCTGCTTTAATTGATCTCATTGAAGAAATCACAAATTCCATAGACAAAAAGAAATATGCAGTTGGGTTATTCATTGAACTAACAAAAATATTTGATACAATAAACCATGACATTCTATTCAGTAAACTAGAACAATATGGGATTAGGGCACTGGCACTACAGTGGGTAAAAAATGGACATTGTGTGTGGTCTTCCACAAGGTTCAGTGCTTGGACCAAAATTATTCAATATATACATTAATGATATTGTAAAACCTCATAAATTCATTCTATTTGTTGATGACACAAACATATTTGGATCAGGTGAGAATTTACAGCAACTTTTAGATTCTATGACCTCAGAGTTCATTAATATGAAATACTGGTTTCACAAGAATATGTTATCTCTAAACTTAAGTAAGACAAAAATCATGATATTTGGCAATAGTAAAATAAATTATGAATCACTAATACAAATAGAAGGTACTACTATACAAAGAGTCCATGAATTTAAATTCCTCAGGGTGATTATAGATGATATCATTTTGCTGGAGGTCTCACAATAATATTCCTGTTAAATTTGTAAACTCACAACAAAAAGAAAAACAACACTGTTAGTGTTCATTTCATTTCCATTTTACTTAAACTAAAAATCTGCAAAATTTTCACGTGTGGATCCCTGTTTTTTCTCCTCCATCTTCTCAGACTGAGCCTCCTCCGTCTGATCCTGAGCTTTTACCGTTTCATCCTGGAAATGAACTTTCTCTTCATCTTCCACCGACAGCTGCTGTGTCTCAGGTTGAGCCGCTGCCTCCTGAAGTTTCTTCTCCTGTTTAAGAGATTTTATCTTTAGCTCCTTGTCTCTCTCCAGCTTCCCTTTTCTTACAGTTGCTTCCAAAATCATCTCCTCTGTCATCTTTATTTGTTTGTTTATATTTTCAATCATTTTCTCACACTCCTCCTTTTGTTTCTCCAGTTCTTTAATACATTGCCTCTGCTCTGCCTTTTGTTTGTCCCTGAACCCTGGTATCCCACCAATGGACCTCCTCCTCTCCAGTTCTATCTGATTCTGTAACTGCTGAACAGCCAGTGGTTGTGTCTCTCTGAGTCTCTTTATCAATTCTTTAGTCTCAGTCAGTTTGTTGATCATATCTTGGACGTACTGCAGATCCTCCTCAGTCTTCTCTAAGTCTTCACAGTGTCCAGACTCCTTCAGGTCCAAACTGTGCTCTTTCACCTCTGGCTTCATCAGACTCTGTCTTTCTGCTCTTTCCCAGAGTTCAGTGTGTTCAGTCACAGCTCTTGTTCCTGGGAAAAGAAGACAACAGTTTAGATTAAGACAAAAAAACATTTTTATGTGTGTTATGTCTGAAGATGACTTTATATTACATTTACAGTGTTCTCAAACACTGAACTTAATTCTCTGCCTCTCAATCCTTATTATCTTTGCACCAACATAAGGAACACGCTTAATGTCTGTATTTTCTCATATGACTGGAGCATACTATACTAGGACCGTGAGCGCCACGCGAAAAGGAATAATGCTTTTATTAAAAGAGTTTTTAAAAGAGCCTTTAATAAACGGATTACTAAATGGTTTTATTAAATGAGTCTGCTGCCCGGTGACAATAGGGGTTATGTGCTAACTAATTCGGCTAAACGGAAGAATCCACTTCCGGTCACAGCTTGTAAGCGAGCAGCCGGACAAGGGCAGCTTCAAAAACATATTTATGTCTTACATATCGCAAAATAAAATCACCAAACTAACGCTGCTATGGACTAACACAGTTTTATCCTTCAAACAAGGGTTTTAGCATTTGTGTGTTTAATATTTCACTAATCGCTGAGCACGGAGGCGAGATATTAACCTGTGTGAAGTTGCCCCCCCCCACATGATTGAAAATTAACAAAACTATGTCAGATCGTTTGTGCATCGTTTGTGTTGTGTCGTTCTTTTTTTTTTTGCCGAGGGATGTCAACATACAAGATACATTTTTATTTATTTATTTATTAATTTTTTTATTTTTTTTATTTTTAGACAGGGAAAGCCCATTGAGAGTCAGCTCTCATTTACAAGGGCGCCCTGTTACAAAACAGTTACATAGCAATAATCACAATTAAATACATTTAAAACACCATTAAGTAAAACATGTGCAAGTTATATAAGAGGTACTTTCAAGCAAAACCTTAAATGTGTTTACAGAAATGAGTCTGTATCTAATTTAAGTGTATTCTGAAGCTTGTTCCATCTGTCAGGGGCATAAAAACAAAAAGCAGACTTTCCAAGCTCCGACTTCACATGTGGCACACGTAGTCTGATGTGCATCTGTGAGCGTGTCTGATAATTAGTATTACTACAGTTTAAAAGGGAACATAGGTACAAAGGGAGTTTTCCACAAAGAGCCTTATAAACAAATAAAAAACAATGCTGTTCTCGGCGAGCTTTAAGAGAAGGCCAGCCTACCTTTTCATACAACATGCAATGATGAGTGAGATATCTATCTCCAGTTATAAAACGTAGAGCACTGTGATAAACAGAATCAAGGGGCTTGAGAGTGGTAGAAGATGTGTGCATAAAGATAATGTCACCATAATCAAATACAGACATTATTAGTGACTGGACAATTATCTTTCTAGAAAGAGAGGAAAAACAAGACCTATTCCTATACAGGAACCCAATTTTACTTCTCAACTTTTTGATTTTATGTTCCACATGAGTCCGGAAAGAAAATTTGGAATCTATCCAGATACCCAAATATTTATAAGATTCTGCCAATTCTACCAGTTAATTTTCCAATCATTTGTCTGTTGTTTGGAGTTACTGATAGTTGTCAAACTCAGCCAGCTACACATCTGCTAGCACACAGCTCGCCTGTACAGATACCAGTATACAATTTAAAAGTGAGCTTTATTGGTATAAAGCCTCACATTTTGTGTCAGCAGGACATAAACGAGGAGTTAAGCTCGTCCTTCTGCATATGAAGGCGTTTAATTACCTTCTTATTAGTTACACATTTCGTTGGGTAAAGGCCTCGATACACCAAGGCGACTCCCAGACTGCTGCCGAAAAGTTTTGTGTGGATTAGGTGCCACTGCTCTGTTACTTGAAGAAGATAACTTTCCGCACGGAATTGCGAAGAATGCAAAAATGGTAACAGTACGCTGCCACAGCGGTTTTCGCCTCTCGTCACTCCGTCACTTCCGCTAAAATTCCCGTGAGCTGATTGGCACGGCAGCTGTAGTGCTAGGCCAATCAGAGCGCTTCCTGCCAAAGACCAAAGACGCCGATTCAACAACAAGGCTAATACGTTTTGCAAATGCTTTTCCAAAAAGGTTTTGTAAATACATTTAGAAATCGGTTTCCTAAATGGATTAATGAATAACGCTATTAATCCTTCTTTTATTAAAACCATTTAGTAATCCATTTATTAAATGCTCTTTTAAAACCTCTTTTAATAAAAGCATTTAGTAATCTCTTTATTAAATAAACTTTTAAAAACTCTTTTAATAAAAGCATTTAGTAATCCATTTATTAAAGGCTCTTTTAAAAACTCTTTTAATAGAAGCATTATTCCTTTTCAGCTGAGGCTGTCTGGCTCAAAAACTGGATGCACCCTTCTCTCAAGTAGGGATGTCACGATGTTAATTTTTTTGTGTTACGATTACTGAGATGAAATATTGCAATTATACGATTTTCATGATTATTTACTCTATTTTTTATTAAATGCTGAAACCTGTCTGACCCATTCTTTAGATGTTTTTATTTATTTTTTATTTTATTGATTAGCTACAGGGATCATACAAACTTGTACCGACTGTGGGACAGATTGTGGCATGCTTTTATAAGGCCATTACTACAACTAATACTTTTAGATTACTTTTTTCTGATGGTGACTGGAGTCAAACAGCAGTGAGATAACAGCACATACACAGCTCCATCCACACAGCACAGCCTCACCAGTTTTTATTTTGTGTTGATAGATTCAGGAATCACAGAGATATGCACCGTTAAAGTTTGTAAAAGCATTTAGGCTTCATTACAAGAAGCATGGTTTATTATCACTCCATCTGAGAACAGCCACGATGTTTTTTTTTAGATCCAGGGTCTCTTTTACTCAAAAACTATAACAAAAGAGATAAGTGTATCCAATAACTTTGTTATTAAGTATAAACCAAAGTAAGAGAAGAGCAGAGGAGAAACTTCAGCTGGATGGGAAGCACTGTAAAGTTTCTTTTAACAACAATCAGCCACTTCCGTGATCCTTTTCCAGCAGCAGAAACAACTTTATTGGGGCAGAGCCCAGGGGTGAAAGTAGATTTTTGCTTATGCCGGTACTATAACAAATTATGCCTACATATATATTTTTAATTGCAGAAAAAGCAGATATACGAGGTTGAGAATGAATTTTGACTATAAATAAAAAATATAGACACGGCTTATACAGGGTTTAACAGGGTCTGAAAACAAATCAAACGCACCCAATAAAGGCCAACACACACGGACGCACGTCAAAAAATACACCCCTATTGTTTTCTATGAGGCGCATGGCGGTGGCTAAAAACACATGGCCCCCGTACTTCAGCAGTAACAAAGATGGTTCTCTGCTCCGTGTGACACAGACACACAGCTGTAAACACTGAGGGACAGTAGCTGCTGCTCGGGGGGACACAGGCAGCAGCTGTAAACACTGAGGGACAGGAGCTGCTGCTCGGGGGGACACAGGCAGCGGCTGTAAACACTGAGGGACAGGAGCTGCTGCTCGGGGGGACACAGACACACAGCTGTAAACACTGAGGGACAGGAGCTGCTGCTCGGGGGGACACAGGCAGCAGCTGTAAACACCGAGGGACAGTAGCTGCTGCTCGGGGGGACACAGGCAGCAGCTCCCGACTCCTGCTGCAGTCAGAGCATGGGGAAACTCCTTTCTGTCGCTAACTCGCTAATAACCTGTTATAGACAGGCGCGGCTCCAGACAAATATCATTGAGGGGGCAATGGGGGGTCCATATAAAATAAAGAGGGGGCAATGAAATTCTGACGCAACAATGTACACCAAAAACAAGAGGCTAAAATCAATAAGCAAAATATAAATTACCATTAGTATTGAGCAACAGTTCTGTCTAGACCAGTGGTGCCCAACCTTTTTCAACTTGCGATCTACTTTTAAAGTCATCAAGGCCTGGAGATCTACCTTTATTTTTTTTAACCCTTATTTCGATTAAACATGGTGAGCATTTATCAGGGTTATTATTATTGCTGTGGTTAAACATGAAAATAAAAATAGAAATAACCACTTTAATAAAGTCACATTTTATTAAACTAAAATGATAAACATTAATTATCAACTCAGGACAGGAATAACTGAATCTAATAAATGCAGCATTTTTGTCAGTGATATTTATAACATTCCATCATTTCCTAAAACTGCTGATTATTTTGGATTATAATAGGCCTACTATATTTATAATTATGCCTGAATTAAACTGCAGTATCAATGCAGCTTATCATCAAAGCTCAGCATTATTTTAGTAACACTGATGAGTGACAGGAGCTCCATGGTAACGCTCAGGGGAGGAGCTCCATGGTAACGCTCAGGGGAGGAGCTTGTGAGACTTCGACAAAGTCAGCTTTCCTCACGCACGGCAACAACAAACTACTGAAGGACAAAAACAAAGCAAACAGGTGACATCAGGCTCTGCCACATTCCTCACCTGTCTCCTCCCTGACACCGCTGCCTCTCGTCCTGTGCGTGCGTGTGTGCGTGCGTGTGTGCCTGTGTCTGTGTCTGTGTGTGTGTGTGTGTGTGTGTGTCTGTGTGTTTGTGTGTGTGTGTGTGTGTGCGTCAGCTCCATGGCAGTGTTCAGAGCGCCGCGGAGCGCGAGCCGCCCGCAGCCTCCACAACAGAACTGAAGTGAAAGCGTCCAGAACTCTGATTGTTATTAAGTTGCTTGTATTCTGTTTAGTTCGTAGCTCGTGCGGTTTCCTCGCGCTTCCACGGTGTCTCGTGTGTTAGAAAGAATCTCAGACTGATCCATCTGCGTGTCATTCAAAAGCCATAGGCAAATTACTTTATTTGGAAAGACATGGCTCCACTCCGATCTACCCGCACTGCTTTTACGATCGACGGTAGATTGCGATCGCCGGGTTGAGGACCACTAATTAAAACCTTCTCAGGCGTTTGGTGTAATTTGAGGCAGCGCTCCAGATGTGCTTTGGGCTTAAGATGCGCACGCTCAATGCGTTTGTTTAAGGAAGCGAGACAATCAGTGAATGATGAGAGGGGAGAGGGACATTCTGTGCATTAAATCACATCACGGAGCGATCATAAGCCACTAAAAACCACACAGACACAGATATGATGAGATAAAGAATTGCCTGGTTCACATGCTTTAGCGTCAGATTTTTTTTTTCTCATAAAAGCGTCCGCGGCTGCTTTCTAATGTGTGTAAAAGCTGCCAAGACGGGCTGGACAGCTGATCTCTTTCTACCCGGTACTGCATACCCCCTCTAAATCTTATGCCGGTACGTAGTACCGGGCCGTACCGGCTTACTTTCACCCCTGGCAGAGCCTGAAAGGAAAAACATTAGTACTGCACAGAGGAGCTGACAGGAGCAGACTGTGAGAGTCTTAGACTGTCATGAAAAGTTGTGATGTAGACAAAGTTGTTAGTTGGTAGGTTGTTGTAAGTTTGTTAAAGCAAAAATATTGAACTAATTAAGAACAACATGCTTCCAGACGTCTGGCTCTCCCACACACTACATACAGGCTTTAGAAAACGGCACATTGTTCAGTCCCTCCAGGATTTTGATCACAGCTATTAACACAAAATCAAGCAAACCCTGCAAATTCAGCGTGACCCTGCAACTTTGTCCAAACTCCGCAACTTTTCCACAACTTTGGCCAATTATCGCAGATATTTTCCTTTAAAACTGCATTTTGCTGCACTTACTGCTGTCTGTGGGCCGTCCCCCATTCCGAGCAGAGCAGCTTCTCTCTCTCAGCTGCAGCGCACCGGTAATGCAGCCGGAGGTCGGGTTGAGACACAGACAAAACCTCCCTTCCACTTGTGCGGCCCCGAGGTCGGGCGCAATCAAAAACAGAGCGGCACGGAGTTGTGACACAGAGGCGCAGCACAGAGGACGGAGGTGTGGTGCCGAAGTTGGGCGCACTCATAAACAGAGCGGCACAGAGGCACAGCAGGGAGGTCGAGCGCACATGAGCTCGCAGGTGCTCAACAGCAGCAGCGGTGTGGATGGGACTGAAGGAGGACTTTCTAATTTTGTCAGGTGTCACTCTGAAAAGCCCGTCTGCGTTGCCATGGCGATATAGTTGCCTAAAAAGTTAAATGGGCAGCGTATTTAGAGAACAATGAAGTTTGAGGTCATTGTTCTTTAAACGTTAATGTTGCAGGCGAATAACCTTCCTGAAAACCTATAGCACAGCAAACTTCCTCTGTTTTTAATGACTGGATGTTCTACAGCACACAACAGGAATCACCAGAGAAGATCTGAGAGGAACAGAATCAGAATCAGCTGCAGGAGCCCCAAAAAACAGCCTAATTACACAGCAATATCATTTTAAAAAGTAGGTACACTTGGCCTGTTCAAATACAGGTATTTTTAATTAGATTATTACCAGTCCACATATGTTTAAAACAGATTTTGTTTTTATAGCTCTATCTAATATTTTTTAAGAAAAAGCTCAGGAAACAGTATATTTTTTATCACCTGATACTTTTTACCTGTGAATTATAGACAAAAAAAAATTGCAACTTTTAGCACAACTTTTACCAAAATCCCCTGCAAAATCAGGCATTTAATCCTGGAGGGACAGATTGTTTTACTCACTCTATAGTCAGCTAAAACACTTTAAAATGCACCAGGATACAGCAAATATTGTCTGTTATATTGATTTTTTTCCTGGGGGAGAACCCGCAGACCCCCTGTAAATTTGTTACATACTTAACCCCTGTGAGTCAAGACTTGCTCTCCTGTGAGCTGCAGACATCATGGCTCAGCTCCTAACTTCCTTAAACCATAAAAAGGTCTCTGATTCCATCTAAATAACTGGCTTCAGAACAAACAGAAGATAATTCACATTTTTTGTATTAGTCCTATAATAATAATGTGCCATGTGCCCACACAGTAAAGTGACAGGACCCCCCCCCCCCGGCTACGCTAATCTCAGGAGAACACAGGTCCATTAGTAATGTCTGTGCAAGTGTCAGACACAAACCTGCACTGTTACTGTTGGAGCTTCTCAAAGTAATAAGACTTACTGCTGAATTTAAACTTCCACAAGACAAAGGCAGCTGCAGCAGCGATGAGGAGGCACAGCCCCAAACTGAAGAGGATCCAGGAGACAGAGCAGGAAGAAACCTCCAGGAATTCATCTGGAACAACAGAAAATAACACATGAAGAAACCATTTCATACACTTATACTACGTTAGACTACAGAGGAAGAGCAGAGAGGAGGTTTATGGATGCAGAGACAGAGGACATGAAGTTAGTTTGTGTGAGAGAAGAGGATGCAGAGGAGAGGCTCAGATGGTGCAGAGGATTCCCTGTGGGACCTGTGAGTAGAGTCTGAGCCTCAGCCTGTGAGTGTGAGGCTGTTACCTGTGATGTGGATGTGAGTCTCTGTGGTTTGCTTGGTTTTGTCCTGGGACACTCTGCAGGTGAAGGTGGTGCCGTGGCTCTGCTCCACAGTCAGTCTGCTTTTAACAGTAAACAGCTCCTGGTTCACACTGAGAGGCTCTGTCCGGCCCGCAGACAGGACGTTCCCCTCAGAGTCCAGCCAGACCAGCTCCGGCTCCGGGTACCAGCCTCTGGACTCACACTTTAACACTGGAGACCCTGAGTGGTCTTTGGTGAGGCTCAGGGATGGAGACGACACCGACACTGGACAGAGGAGCAAGATACAATGGAAAGGTTTTACCAGACTTCTGTTCTCAGTGTGGCCCCACACTCTGTGTAGAGACCAGAGTCCAGTCCAGAGTGAACCAGTCATAATCCACAAGTCCTCACACTGTTCAGACACTGTTCACTGATTTTCTGTGATTTAATGTCATTCTGTAGCAGACAGACTTGTTGGCATTAGCACAGGCACAAGCATTTTTCATTCTTTCTGGTTCAGTTTTTGTTGAGCTCTAAGCCCTGTTAGAAGGTCACCACACCAAACAGGATCTGAGACATACCACACTAACCACACTGTTCTCTGTGAAGACCCTCAAGATGCTCTGCTGCACTGAGCTCTTCTTATTAGCCTGAATTAGACTCCCTGAGTTCAGGGAGGCGTGGCCAAATATTGGCCTCTTGCAAACCATTACTTATCGTGATGTTCCTCCTGTGTGGGGCGTCAGTACAATTATGTTATGACTCTTTGTTGAGTTGGAGAGTCCCTGACTTCAACTTGTAGATATCAAACATGCTCGATGCCCTTTTCACTACCAACTAGACATAACGTTGGCAACAATCAATCAGAAAAACACAATAAGTAATACAAATGCACAGACAGACGATGACTATAGTTACAGCTCAGAAACCAATGAAGCAGACGCAGAGACGCTGTACACAAATACAACAGCAGAAGAAGAAGAACTATTAGAGAGGTGGCAACAACACGGAGGCTTCTACAACACTTGACCACCATCGCCTTGAAAAGGAAAAAACTGGAGCAGAAATTGCGGCGGCATTGGACACAACGATGAGTGCTAATGCTAACAAAGTAGTAGCAAATTGTTACTGTGATATTTCTTTGTAGCAGTAACACATAAATGACCGATTCTCGCCGTAATGAAATGAAATTGTTCACTGTGTGCCTCGAGCTCTGAATCATCGAGTCCTTCGTACGAGCCTAGGATTAGAAGTTGTTTTAAACTTGTTTTGTCTGTGGTCTGTGCTTTTTATGCCACAGTTGCTCATGATTTTAAAAATCTTCCATTGTGTCCCAGCTAAAGAGTTTTAAAACATTTAAAACATTTGGGGCCCTGTGAGCTCTGGGCTCAGGCTGTGCCTCAGTGTCTCCACTCACCGACCAGCAGTGTGACCAGGTCACGAGAGCAGCAGTCTAAGCAGGGACGCCCAGACCTCCCTCTCCCTGGACACTTCCTCCTTCTCCCCTGGAGGAACCCCAAGACGTTCCCAGGCAACATACCACACTCTTGTTCTTGACAATCAAACTCCAATTTAATGTTTAGTGGGTGAGTGTGAGGTTTAAATGTGATGTTGTGTAGTAAACTTTATGCTTTGGTGCACTCACCTCTTCACAGGAGCACATGCACAAAATGACGACTCTTTGTTGGGTCAAAGAGCCCAACCCGACAAATATCACACATGCCTGATACCATGTTCACTTCTGACAAGACATGACGCAACTTTGGCAATTAGCCTTTAGTTTCGGCTCAAAAACCAATGAGGCAGACACAGAGAAGCTGGATACAAACATAAAAATGGCAACACGTGAATGTTGGTCAATAGCAAAAGAAGAAGAACTCGTAGAGAGGTCGCAACAGCACGAGTGCTTTTACAACGTATCATGCAACACTTAACCACCATTGCCTTGAAAAGGAAAAGACTGGGGCAGAGACTGCAATGGCAACGGTGAGTGCTAATGCTAACAAAGTAGTAGCAAATTATTACTCTGATATTTCTTTAAAGCAGTAACACATAAATGATTGATTCTCACCGTAATGTAATTAAATAGTTCCTAAAGGTGGAAGGTGTGTGTCTCGAGGTCTGAATCATTGAGTCCTTTGTACAAGTCTAGGATTAGAAGTTGTTTGAAACTTGTTTTGTCTGTGGTCTGTGCTTTATGTGCCACAGTTTTCAAGTTGCTCAAGATTTTTAAAATCTTTCATTGTGCCCCAGCTAAAGAGTTTTAAAACATTTAAAACATTTGGGGCCCTGTGAGGTCTGGGCCCAGGCTGTGCCTCAGTGTCTCCACTCACCGACCAGCAGTGTGACCTCAGCTCTTGTGTCCATCTGTGGGACGTAGCAGTGGTACGTCCCATTATCACTCAGCCTCACTCTGCTCAGCTCCAGAGACATGTCTCCGTTCTTCAGCTTCCTGTTGGACAGCGCCGTCCGCCCCAGATACAGAGAGTTCTGGTCGATGAGGAACTCCGCGCCGTCCCGGCGAATGTGAACGTACCGCGGCTCCAGGTCGGGTCTGTTCCACTCCACTGCCATGTTTCCTAAGTCTTTAGCAGGATCCAGCTGACAGGACAGGACCACAGTACTGCCAACGGCCGCTATGATTGGCTGAGACGGAGCCATCATTGTGTACTGACCTGAGGAGGACACAACAGATTTATTAGAAATAAAGTCCCTCACAGTATCAGTAGGTCAGATAAACAATTAAAAAACATCAAACTGAGACCTCAGTTTTATGAGAGCATCATTCCAGAACATGTGGACAATAAACACACACTGAACTGGTGCATCATGGGAGCCTGCTACACCTTACAGTTCTCTGTTTGCAAATATAGAGTTAAATATAGAGTTAAATATAGAGTTAAATATAGAGGTTTAGGAGGTGCAGAAGGTCACAGGGACAGATATGTCTCAGTATCTCACGTCACTGTGTCCAGGTAATGAATTTGACCTCACTACAGAAAGCCTCATCAAACTCAGCAACAGTTATAAATAATATGTAGTAAATGGCATTACTTTGTAAAAACCTTTTGAAAACTTGACCTTGAGCCTTACCTCGACAGAAGTGAGTCAGCAGCAGAAGTAAAACGGCAGAAGGCAGCAGTCGCTCGTTCAGACTCATAGTGAGACAAACCTGGGACTGAAACAACAGCTTTGTTACTGCTTTAATGGATTTGTCAAATAAACACTGGGCTGTAAAGGTAAAGGCAGGTAACAGCAGTAGAAGTAGTGACAGCAGATGTAGGTACTTTCTGGTAAACTTTACACTCAGAGGTTGTGTGAGACTGAGCTGGAGGTCAGAGCAGAACAGGTATGGTTCATAAAAATTCCCACAGCACAGGTGTTTGAGCCGAGTGGGCCCTGGTGCCAGCTCGCACGGCTGCTTCCTGGAAAGCACCCAGTGAGTCCTGTTAGAGTTATGGAATTGTAAAAGCCAAGGTAACTATTCAGTCATGTGGTTTTGTAATTTAAAGCTCAAAGTAGTGTGCTAATGTTGTTCTCTTTACCTTGCAGTTTGCTAGCTGCTGCTTTGCTATGCTTTGTAATGCTCATTGCTGTGATTGAAATAGTTTAGTTACCCAGGCTAAACCATTCAATTTCAATAGTATTAAAAACACAGTAGGTTTACAGACTCTGCTGAGATTATCATCCATGTCACTAGAGTTAAATATCACTATCAACGTGTTTAAAAGCTGTAATCCTACCGTGTTTTGGAGTGTATTTCTTCAGTTTACTTCAGTAAAGTGTAGCAGCCTCAGGTTCACAGCTGAGCTCACGAACGACAGCTCCTTTAGTCCCACCCTTTTTGTCAGGTGACTCCAGTTTGACTCGTTTTTCTTGATGCAGTAGGAAAAAGATATGACTGAGGAAAGAAAGTTGGAGGTTTGCTGTTGGATTCTGGCCAAAAGGCGCTCCCTGTACAGTGATCATATTTCACTGTGGGCAACGGCCCGGGACGCTTTCTTTCTGCACATGTACAGAACATAAAGGCAGAGTGTCCTAATACTGTTTCTACTCTCACATCAGTGTTATCAACAGGTGGGTAGAGGAGCCAAAAACTGTCCTCAGGTAAGAGTACTGTTACTGCGAGGGTAAAAGCCTCAAAAAGTACTAAAAGTGGGACAAGTTGTGCAATTTGGTGGCACAAGGTGGGATGAACTTGAGAAATAAATCTTTTGATTTACAAATCCAGCTTTACTAACGTACTGAGATAAAAGTTGCTACAGTTTAGGCCTATAACATATTTGATGTGCTGTTTTCATCCAAAAAAACACACATTTTTACTGTGACCTTACTCATTGGAATAAAAAAGGTGAAACAGAAGAAAAACACCAGCTTCTTTCCTGAAACACAGGACACAACAAACATATATTCAACCTATCAAGGTAAGTCCGAGTCAATCATGGGAACCAAGCAAGACAAGTCGAGTCACTGCCTTAAAGCTTTAAGGCACATGTGTCAAACTCAAGGCCCCAGGATAATTTCTTTTGGCCCGCGAGATCATTTCCATTTTATATTAATAATGGCCCGGCGATATATTGTGCTCGATCTGTTTGAACTACATCTCCCATAATGCACTGCAGAAGCGGCGCCGCGCCGGCACTGCCCCTCCCCCGCTGTTTTAGCGAGCGGCATTTAACGAGCCGCAGGAGCAGAGAGAGAGTGAAGGATTCTCCCACAGGAAATTTAACTTTCCACAAAATAAATGGACAAAGAGGGGTCAGTGAGAGCAGGAGCTTCTTAAACACTGGGACTCTCTGTAAACACTCTACACTTTGTTTGTTGAGCTCATGTGGCAGCAATAAAACCACGCTCCAACCGCACAGCAGTGTAAGAACATCTCCTTTACAAACCGCGTCTTTAAAAACAGAAAACCAAGTTGTGTCAGTAAAACCAAGTTATCAGCAGAGAGTTGTCTAAGTTCATTCACAGCACTGCCCTCCGTCGCTCTTTTTCCTTTCTCTCTGTCGCTGCTTGTGCTCTAATGCACTCATTAACACACAGCGAGCTAAACCTGCCCAGAAAGAGGTATAATCCTGCTCACACTGTGTCCTGCAGAGGACAGAGAGGTGGACAGTAGTTTGCTCAATAAAAGTAAAGTAGACCTATAATACATGTTTGTGTGTAGGAGCTGACTCAGCTTAAAGTTGTGCTGGGCTTACATAAGGGGCATGACATGCACCTAAATATTTATCTGCTGGTAGTTCACTGTCACAGTAAAACAGAGTGGACCTGATGAAAACACCTGTCTTATATGAGGAGTTAGGTAACTGTGGCAGTAAATAATACTTCATAAATAAATAATTGGCCAGTGTTAGTCAGTAGTCTGTGGCCTTTGTTGTTATTTGTTGAGTTCTAAGTTCTGATTTAAAACAAAACTACAAATCCCCTTAAAACCACAAATCTACACCTGTAGTTCTGTGGGTAAGTATTATTCTATGTTAAAAAGCCTATTGTAGCCTAACTGAGCTCTGTGGAAGACTCACTCGTTTCTCATTGGCTCCTCTGACGCATGCCCCGCCTCCCCCGCGCTCTCATTGGCTCCTCTGACGCATGCCCCGCCTCCCCCTCGCTCTCATTGGCTCCTCTGACGCTTGCCCCGCCTCCCCCGCGCTCTCATTGGTTCCTCTGACGCTTGCCCCGCCTCCCCCGCGCTCTCATTGGCTCCTCTGACGCATGCCCCGCCTCCCCCGCGCTCTCATTGGCTCCTCTGACGCTTGCCCCGCCTCCCCCGCGCTCTCATTGGTTGTCTCCCGTTCATGAACGCGTGTGTTGTGAACGCGCCTCAGCAGCGGGAGATTCAGACAGAAAACAAATGACATCAACAGAAGACAATAACACAGCTGTAGGATCTTTATAAAAATACAATAAAGCAGGCGTTGGACACAGAGACCAGAGGAGTATGAGCTACAGCAGGAAGGAAGGTCACAGAGGAGTTAGAGACACTGCGCTAACATGTAAGTAGGCTAATTCATCAAATTAGCATTAAGTTAATAAGTGACTGAGACAAGTCACTGAGCAAATGTTTTCACTCTGTTCATTAAACTGAATATTTTGTCAGGTATGAGAGGAGGAAACTAAGGCTGGGAGTACAAGTAAAGAATGTACAGGATTAAAGACAAATACAGCGACAGCAGAAGATGCTAAAAGAGCCCAACACTCTCAGGACAAGGTAGGCATTTTTACTGAGCACTGCTTCTCTGATCTCCTTAAGTAAAGCGTAAATGTGTTATTTTATTGATTTAATCGCGTTAATTTCAATCGACGCATCGATTAATTTGATCACAACAAAAATATTACGACGACACTGACAGAGGCGCGTTCGAGATGATTCAGACCTGCGCAGTTTGGATCAGTGTCGGTCTTTGTGCAGTGCTCAGGTTAGATTTGTGTCCGGCTTGTTCCCGACTTGCTCTGATGCCACAAGTGCGACGGTCACCTGAGATCCAAACGAGACCAGCACCTGAGCCGCCGCAGTTCATGAGGAGCAACTGCGGAGGCTGCACAGCTCAGTGCATGATGGGAAAACGCACACTGCGGTGAACGGACAGGTGATTGGATCTGAGTTTAGTGCTGATCAGAAACGTAACGCACGACACTTCACTGCCCTCCTCTCCTTCTTCCCCTGCCTCTTTTTTTTAAATACAGACTAAAGTTAGAGTTTTGACCTGGATAAACCAACACACGCGAGAAGTGGATTTGGGGCGTGATGGTGCGTGATCTGAGCCACAAACTGTCCTGACTTCAGTACAGATGTATTTCCCCTCCTCTCATTGCGGCCGTGCACTCTCGTTCACAATCCAGGCTCAGTTCATCTGGAACGAGCCTAATGCAACAAGTGAACGAGCTAAAGCAACATGAGTGACCAAAACGACACATTGCTAAATGGACAATTCTGCTTCAAATCATCACCAGACAGAAATATAGACAAAACAAAAGTTACTTGCAGTTTATGCAAGGATGAGTTCAATTACCACTGGAGTAACACAGTTCATAGTATTTACACTGTTGTGAACCACAACAATTGTTATTAATTGAAGAATTAAACTTAATTTTTGTTAAGTTCTAAAAGAGATTTCACATGCTTTTTAGGTAAGTTTTGTATTTGTTGGTTGTACCTTATTTAGGCAAACTTTGTCTGAGTTACAGGTCTCAAAGACACGATTAATTTATTTTCTTTGCAAGTTTTGTTTGCATTGCACAAGTTTACAGTAAAGTATGTGAAGGTTAATTCAAAATAAATGTTCTAAATTTACAATTTTGTGTTTGTACAAAATTAATCGTGATTAATTTTTTTTCATATTTGCGATTAATTAGTAAAAAAATGTAAATTGATTCCTGGCCCTAATTTAGATTCTTGCGATACGGATATTGCGTTTGCTGATATTGCGATAACAATAATTTTGCGATATATTGTGCAGCCCTACTCCTAAACCTTTCCTCCGATTTGTACGTGAATACTCTGAAATTACAGCTAAGAGTCTGCACTTTCAGCATGTAATATATATCTATATTTTGAATATATTTTGGTAAAAAGGCTAAAATAAGAAAACTTGTGTCTGTGTCTAAGTATTTATAAATCTAACTGTATAAGGCTTTTACAAGAGAAAAATCAGTCTAATTATTACAAGCTATTGTCTCATAATGTTCTTGTTAAAACAATATATTTCCACCAATTAAAGGTTCACTATCACATGATATAATTTCATCACATGATAAATATTTTTCTTGCTGTTACGTAAACATAGACATTAAAAGTGAAGAAACTAAAGCTGAATGTCTGGTTTTAGTATTTTGGATTCAAAGTGATTCTCTACAATAATAAACTACTGATGATGATATCTGGTCTCTTAGCCAATTAATTGGTCGGTGAGGTCTTGTGTGACTAAAATTTTATTGGTCGATTAGTTGCATGAACTATATGCATCATCAAAGCTGGTCTCAATTTCTGTATTACTTCATCACTTTTATTTTACTTCAATAACATAGATGATTTTTGGATAACAGCCATCTTCTGACATGTTTTATCACATCAATCAATGCAAGTTTATAGTTTATATGTATAATGTTACATATTTTTTAGACTTTTTCTTGTAAATAATTTAGATTGCACCTTTTTTTTTGTGACGCATGCTCACTTTATTTTCTTGCTTTCTGTGCTTTATTCTGTCTTAAGAGCTGCCTGAACAAGTGAAGTTCAATCTAATCCAAAGTCACTTGTTCACCTGACACTGGAAAGTCTCACAAGTTGATTTCGGGCGATTAATTGCTGTACATGGACGTAACTTTGGTCGACTACAGCTCTACTGCAGATAACGTTACTGTTACCACAAAAAACATTTATCAGAAACACCACCAACTTCATTAATTTACGATCTTGTAAAAACATTATAAATCTGTATTTTGTGATGTGTGTCATTCTTTGTAAAAATAGAAACAGCTTTTTTAGTATTTAGCATGTGTTTTCTCTCTGAAACATCTAAAATCAAACTAAAACAATATTAACAAACAAGCTAAATATAAAAACATCATTCTTCCCAACCCACCACTTTAGGTTTAGGCTCAGCTGCTGAAGGAGGCTTCAGACTACAGTATGTTCTCCTGGTGTTGTACACCACATGGGGGCGCTAGAGTTATGCAGGGATGGTTTTAGGACCTGGTCTGAGTGAGTGAATGCGTGTGTGGCAAACTTAAATCTTGAACGGTCAAAACAATGTTAAAGAGAAGTCACCTGTGTGTCAATCTTTACAGACATGTTTATCTTCTGTTCATGTTAGCATTTTCAAACAAACAATAAAGCAATTTTATCTTAAACATACCTCTAAATTTCCAAATGATATTAAATGTGTAGATTATTAAGTTCAGAGGTTAAATCATCTTCAGTTGTGGTTCCCTGTTGTAGCAGCTATTTGTAAAGACTCTGGTGAATGATGAGACATAATCCATTTATTCCATTTAATGAAGAAAAGTTACAGAGTTTTAATATAATATAGTTTAATCATTTTTAGCTTATCTTATTATTATACATGGATTTAATGACATTTTAATTAATCAACTTTTAACACAAGACAAATTTAGTCAAATATTTATCTTTTTAGTTATAGTTTTCATCATTAGCTTCTTTTCTGCGTAACTATTTAAAATGAAATCTTTGCTCTTTTAACCAAGATTATATTTAATATTTTGACAATGTATTAGTTTAGCCTTTTAGCTGTAGGGCTCTCACACCTGTTTTTTCTCCTCCATCTTCTCAGACTGAGCCTCCTCCGTCTGATCCTGAGCTTTCACCGTTTCATCCTGGAAATGAACTTTCTCTTCATCTTCCACCAACAGCTGCTGTGCCTCAGGTTGAACATTTTCCTCCTGAGGTTTCTTCTCCTGTTCCATCAGTTTTGTCAAGTGCTTTAAGTCTCCCTCCAGCTTTCCTTTCCTCTCAGTTATTTTCAGAAGCATCTCATCATTTTGTGTCACTAGATCATCTGTAGTTTTTCATGATGTTCTCATGCTCTGATATTTGCTCCTCCATTTTCTTCATTACTATTACACGCCTTTTGTTTTTATTTTCTTTATCTACTATTGTCATCTTCTTTATCTTCTTCTCTTTTTCTTTTATGTCATTCCTCAGCTCAGTATTAACTTGATGTAGTTTTTTATCAAGTTGTATTAGGAACTCTTTTGTCCTCAGTATTTTCTCAGTTATGTCTTCGATGTATTGCAGTTCCTCTTTAATCCTCTCTGAGTCTTCAGTGTATCCAGACAACTTCAGGTCCTGACTGTGTCTTTTTACCTGTGGCCTCAGCAAACGCACTCTTTCTTCTCTTTCTTCTCTTTCTTCTCTTTTTTCTGTTTCCTCAAATGCAGTTTGTTCATTCACAGTCTTCCTTTCTGGAAAAAAAAATAAGTCCCATTAAGTTTACACAGAAAAAACATGTTTATCATATTTCAGATGATCATCAGATTCACAATAAATTAATTACACACCAAACATCATGAGCCTCATTCTGGTGAAATAATAATAGTTTAAATGATTATATTTTCTTTGAGTTTGTTTGCATTTTAATGAAGAGCTGGGGGTGGTGTTGAGGGTGGTGTGTGGTCAGTATTGTATCAGTTTATCACATTTAAACATCAATATTTAGTATTTAATACACTTGTGCAATGGAAATGCCGGAGAAATGAGCGTCAAAACTCACAGACATAAACCTGCACTGTTACTGTTGGAGCTTCTCAAAGTAATAAGACTTACTGCTGAATTTAAACTTCCACAAGACAAAGGCAGCTGCAGCAGCGATGAGGAGGCACAGCCCCAAACTGAAGAGGATCCAGGAGACAGAGCAGGAAGAAACCTCCAGGAATTCATCTGGAACAACACAAAATAACACATGAAGAAACCATTTCATACATTTATACTACGTTAGAGAGAAGTGTGAGAGAAGAGGATGCAGAGGAGAGGCTCAGATGGTGCAGAGGATTCCCTGTGGGACCTGTGAGTAGAGTCTGAGCCTCAGCCTGTGAGTGTGAGGCTGTTACCTGTGATGTGGATGTGAGTCTCTGTGGTTTGCTTGGTTTTGTCCTGGGACACTCTGCAGGTGAAGGTGGTGCCGTGGCTCTGCTCCACAGTCAGTCTGCTTTTAACAGTAAACAGCTCCTGGTTCACACTGAGAGGCTCTGTCCGGCCCGCAGACAGGACGTTCCCCTCAGAGTCCAGCCAGACCAGCTCCGGCTCCGGGTACCAGCCTCTGGACTCACACTTTAACACTGGAGACCCTGAGTGGTCTTTGGTGAGGCTCAGGGACGGAGACGACACCGACACTGGACAGAGGAGCAAGAGACAATGGAAAGGTTTTACCAGACTTCTGTTCTCAGTGTGGCCCCACACTCTGTGTAGAGACCAGAGTCCAGTCCAGAGTGAACCAGTCATAATCCACAAGTCCTCACACTGTTCAGACACTGTTCACTGATTTTCTGTGATTTAATGTCATTCTGTAGCAGGCAGACTTGTTGGCATTAGCACAGGCACAAGCATTTTTCATTCTTTCTGGTTCAGTTTTTGTTGAGCTCTAAGCCCTGTTAGAAGGTCACCACACCAAACAGGATCTGAGACATACCACACTAACCACACTGTTCTCTGTGAAGACTCTCAAGATGCTCTGCTGCACTGAGCTCTTCTTATTAGCCTGAATTAGACTCCCTGAGTTCAGGGAGGCGTGGCCAAATATTGGCCTCTTGCAAACCATTACTTGTCGTGATGTTCCTCCTGTGTGGGGCGTCAGTACAATTATGTTATGACTCTTTGTTGAGTTGGAGAGTCCCTGACTTCAACTTGTAGATATCAAACATGCTCGATGCCCTTTTCACTACCAACTAGACATAACGTTGGCAACAATCAATCAGAAAAACACAATAAGTAATACAAATGCACAGACAGACGATGACTATAGTTACAGCTCAGAAACCAATGAAGCAGACGCTGTACACAAATACAACAGCAGAAGAAGAAGAACTATTAGAGAGGTGGCAACAACACGGAGGCTTCTACAACACTTAACCACCATCGCCTTGAAAAGGAAAAGACTGGAGCAGAGATTGCGGCGGCATTGGACACAACGATGAGTGCTAATGCTAACAAAGTAGTAGCAAATTGTTACTACGATATTTCTTTGTAGCAGTAACACATAAATGACCGATTCTCGCCGTAATGAAATGAAATTGTTCACTGTGTGTCTCGAGGTCTGAATCATCGAGTCCTTCGTACGAGTCTAGGATTAGAAGTTGTTTTAAACTTGTTTTGTCTGTGGTCTGTGCTTTTTGTGCCACAGTTGCTCATGATTTTAAAAATCTTCCACTGTGTCCCAGCTAAAGAGTTTTAAAACATTTAAAACATTTGGGGCCCTGTGAGGTCTGGGCCCAGGCTGTGCCTCAGTGTCTCCACTCACCGACCAGCAGTGTGACCTCAGCTCTTGTGTCCATCTGTGGGACGTAGCAGTGGTACGTCCCATTATCACTCAGCCTCACTCTGCTCAGCTCCAGAGACATGTCTCCGTTCTTCAGCTTCCTGTTGGACAGCGCCGTCCGCCCCAGATACAGAGAGTTCTGGCCGATGAGGAACTCGAACCCGTCCCGGCGAATGTGAACGTACCGCGGCTCCAGGTCGGGTCTGTTCCACTCCACTGCCATGTTTCCTAAGTCTTTAGCAGGATCCAGCTGACAGGACAGGACCACAGTACTGCCAACGGCCGCTATGATTGGCTGAGACGGAGCCATCATTGTGTACTGACCTGAGGAGGACACAACAGATTTATTAGAAATAAAGTCCCTCACAGTATCAGTAGGTCAGATAAACAATTAAAAAACATCAAACTGAGCTATCTCAGTTTTATGAGAGCAGCTTTCCTGGAAATGTGAACGACAAACACACACTGAACTGGTGCATCATGGGAGCCTCAGTACGTCCCAGTATCTCACGTCACACTGTGTCCAGGTAATGAATTTGACCTCACTACAGAAAGCCTCATCAAACTCAGCAACAGTTATAAATAATACGTAGTAAATGACATTACTTTGTAAAAACCTTTGGAAAACTTGAGCCTTACCTCGACAGAAGTGAGTCAGCAGCAGAAGTAAAACGGCAGAAGGCAGCAGTCGCTCGTTCAGACTCATAGTGAGACAAACCTGGGACTGAAACAACAGCTTTGTTACTGCTTTAATGGATTTGTCAAATAAACACTGGGCTGTAAATATATTGTCTCTCCTGTGGTTTAGTAAAATACACTGTAGTTGCTAAAGTAATTTTTTTTTAAATCAGACAATATAGAAAAGACTATTTAAATGTAAATTTATTTTAAGTATTTAATTCAAGTATTTAATGTACTTTTTTTTTCCAAAACTCATTTTACTTCTGTGTTAAAATGATTTGTAGTAGGGCTGCATGATATGGAGAAAACGATATTCGATAACTATGTTGAAAATTGCAATAACGATATTATTGCGATATTTGAAAATAGAGCCTACTTTTAGAACATAGTAAGTTACATTTTTGTGAAATGTAGTGAATTCAAGTTCCTGTATTTACAAGTCAAAACAGCGACAAAATCAAAACTTAACACAGACTAAACCAGGAATAAAACAAGGCTAAGCTGTGACTAAATTTATTAAATTACCACTAAAACTGGACTTTTTAAACATTTTTATTTAGTCACAACACATGTTCTTTTAAGGCTCTGGTGGAAAATGATTCTTCAGTGTAAATCTCTGTCAGATGGAAGACCACAGCGTTATTGTGATATATTTAGATTCTTGCGATACGGATATTGCGTTTGCTGATATTGCGATAACGATAATTTTGCGATATATTGTGCAGCCCTAATTTGTAAGTAGTAGTTGTGGTAGTAGTAAGGATAGACGTAGTATCAGTAGTAGTAGTTAGTAGTAGTGCTTCCAGTAATAAAGGCAGGTAACAGCAGTAGAAGTAGTGACAGCAGATGTAGGTACTTTCTGGTAAACTTTACACTCAGAGGTTGTGTGAGAATGAGCTGGAGGTCAGAGCAGAACTCTGTGGAGTATTTACTGCTTGAGTATCAGTATATTCAGATTTTATGGTCTGGTTTATGATTAATATCTCATGACATGAAAACAAACTGGCACAGAGTCCAAAGTCTTCTCTGTAAGTTCAAACTAGGACTGGGCAGATCCATTGAAATTTTAAAAGTATTAAAGACACACAGCAGCTTTACAGACTCTGCTGAGATTATCATCCATGTCACTAGAGTTAAATATCACTATCAACGTGTTTAAAAGCTGTAATCCTACCGTGTTTTGGAGTGTATTTCTTCAGTTTACTTCAGCAGCCTTGGGTTCACAGCCGAGCTCACAAACGACAGCTCCTTTAGCCCCACCCTTTTTGTCAGGTGACTCCAGTTTGATTCGTTTGACTTGAAGCATTAAAAAAAAGATATGACTGAGGGAAGAAAGTTGGAGGTTTGCTGTTGGATTCTGGCCAAAAGGTGCTCCCTGTACAGTGATCATATTTCACTGTGGGCAACGGCCCGGGACGCTTTCTTTCTGCACATGTACAGAACATAAAGGCAGAGTGTCCTAATACTGTTTCTACTCTCACATCAGTGTTATCAACAGGTGGGTAGAGGAGCCAAAAACTGTCCTCAGGTAAGAGTACTGTTACTGCGAGGGTAAAAGCCTCAAAAAGTACTAAAAGTGGGACAAGTTGTCCAATTTGGTGGCACAAGGTGGGATGAACTTGAGAAATAAATCTTTTGATTTACAAATCCAGCTTTACTAACGTACTGAGATAAAAGTTGCTACAGTTTAGGCCTATAACATATTTGATGTGCTGTTTTCATCCAAAAAAACACACATTTTGCAAAGTAATGTCTTTACTGTGACTTTACTCATTGGAATAAAAAAGGTGAAACAGAAAAAAAAAAAAAAATCAAAGCTCTTGGTCTGCATTTTCTCAAAACAATCCAGCAGCACCAACACCAGCTTCTTTCCTGAAACACAGGACACAACAAACATATATTCAACCTATGAAGATAGGGCACTCACAAATATTTATTTTACATTTTACACCAGGAACACTCACCTTACATTGATGTTCTTAACTTAAATCTCCAATGAACCAATGAAAAAGAGGGACATTATGTTAATGAGTGGGGCAGATGCCTAAATGGCTGTGCAGTACAACCAAAAGTGGGACAGGTGGTCACCCTCATTACTGCAGAATAGTATTACTCAGGTAGAAGTAAAAAGTATGTTGTAATAAAACTACTCTGAGAAGTACAGTGTATTTTTCAGGTAAATGTAACTCATTACTACGCACCTCTGGTTACAATAAATATATATAATGAAGTCGTAAAGTAAAACAACAGTAAAAATATAGCCTAAATTAATAATAATAATAATAATAATAATAATAATAATAATGCATTAGTCTTACATAGCACTTTTCTAGAAACTCAAAGTCGCTTTACGATCAGTGTTAGCTGTATGTGCACGTGTTTTGTAAGGAATAATAATTGTGCGACTAAACATAATCAAGTTACTGCAGTTAGTTCTGCCATCTGGTGGACACATCAGGACACTGCACCTTTTGTCTCTTACAGTGATTTGAGATTTGATTTCTTTGGAACAGACTGCACAGATGTTTACACTGTAGGCTGCACAGATGTTTACTCTGTAGGCTGCACAGATGTTTACACTGTAGGCTGCACAGATGTTTACTCTGTAGGCTGCACAGATGTTTACACTGTAGGCTGCACAGATGTTTACTCTGTAGGCTGCACAGATGTTTACACTGTAGGCTGCACAGATGTTTACTCTGTAGGCTGCACAGATGTTTACTCTGTAGGCTGCACAGATGTTTACACTGTAGGCTGCACAGATGTTTACACTGTAGGCTGCACAGATGTTTACACTGTAGACTGCACAGATGTTTACACTGTAGGCTGCACAGATGTTTACACTGTAGACTGTATCCTCTCTGTAAATAAAACTTTAATGCCAGGTTTTATTAACTGTTCACTACATAAACACAAACAAAACAGACAAAACAAACAAATCAATGGCACAAAAAACACATCAGAGGCATCAGCTAACACTCTCTGGGACTGTTCTGCACATTTTATGTGCTTTCCATTTGTAGCTATAAATATTATTATAAATTATTATATTCTGCTTTGAATGTTGCCATTAGAATCAGCTACATCTGTGCTAACTATTGATACCAAATGTTCATATATTTAAGACTTTTGCCTTTAAATGACATTTTTGTGTGAGAATATCACTGCTTCTTCAGATGACTAAAACCTTTAAATAGTTAAAATCTTTACATCTTAAATATTTTTTTGTTTTCCAAATGACTATATTACATTTTCTTTTCTATTTTATTTTCTCTGCTAATGCTCATATTATCAATCCCAGATAAGAATTCATTCAGATTCATCTTCAGATGCAAGACACTTTTTTCTCCTCCATCTTCTCAGACTGAGCCTCCTCCGTCTGATCCTGAGTTTTCACCGTTTCTTCCTGGAAATGAACTTTCTCTTCATCTTCCACCAACAGCTGCTGTGCCTCAGGTTGAACATTTTCCTCCTGAGGTTTCTTCTCCTGTTCCATCAGTTTTGACACTTGCTTGAAGTCACTCTCCAGCTTCCTTTTCCTCTCAGTTGTTTTCCGAATAATCTTATCAGTTTTATTCATTAATGTGTCTGTCTTTTCAATGATGTTCTCATGTTCTGATATTTGCTTCTCCATTTTCAGTATTTGTATTTCACTTTTTTTTTTTCTCCTTTTTTTGTCTTCTTTATCTTTTTTTCTTCAATGTCATTCTTCAGCTCAAAATTGAATTGATGTAGTTTTTCTTTGACCGTTATTAGGAATTTCTTTGTCCCCAGTGTTTTCTCAATCATGTCTTCGATGTATTGCAGTTCCTCTTTAATCCTCTCTGAGTCTTCAGTGTATCCAGACAACTTCAGGTCCTGACTGTGTCTTTTTACCTGTGGCCTCAGCAAACGCACTCTTTCTTCTGTTTCTTGAAGTGCAGTTTGTTCATTCACAGGCTTGGTTTCTGAAAAAAAAGAAGGCCCATTAAAATTACACAGAAAAACATGTTTATCATATTTCAGATGAACATCAGCCTCACAATAATTTAATTACACACCAAACATCATGAGCCTCATTCTGGTGAAATAATAATAGTTTAAATGATTATATTTTCTTTGAGTTTGTTTGCATTTTAATGAAGAGCTGGGGGTGGTGTTGAGGGTGGTGTGTGGTCAGTATTGTATCAGTTTATCACATTTAAACATCAATATTTAGTATTTAATACACTTGTGCAATGGAAATGCCAGAGAAATGAGCGTCAAAACTCAGACATAAACCTGCACTGTTACTGTTGGAGCTTCTCAAAGTAATAAGACTTACTGCTGAATTTAAACTTCCACAAGACAAAGGCAGCTGCAGCAGCGATGAGGAGGCACAGCCCCAAACTGAAGAGGATCCAGGAGACAGAGCAGGAAGAAACCTCCAGGAATTCATCTGGAACAACACAAAATAACACATGAAGAAACCATTTCATACACTTATACTACGTTAGACTACAGAGGAAGAGCAGAGAGGAGGTTTATGGATGCAGAGACAGAGGACATGAAGTTAGTTTGTGTGAGAGAAGAGGATGCAGAGGAGAGGCTCAGATGGTGCAGAGGATTCCCTGTGGGACCTGTGAGTAGAGTCTGAGCCTCAGCCTGTGAGTGTGAGGCTGTTACCTGTGATGTGGATGTGAGTCTCTGTGGTTTGCTTGGTTTTGTCCTGGGACACTCTGCAGGTGAAGGTGGTGCCGTGGCTCTGCTCCACAGTCAGTCTGCTTTTAACAGTAAACAGCTCCTGGTTCACACTGAGAGGCTCTGTCCGGCCCGCAGACAGGACGTTCCCCTCAGAGTCCAGCCAGACCAGCTCCGGCTCCGGGTACCAGCCTCTGGACTCACACTTTAACACTGGAGACCCTGAGTGGTCTTTGGTGAGGCTCAGGGACGGAGACGACACCGACACTGGACAGAGGAGCAAGAGACAAGGCTTTTATTATCGACTTCTGTGTTAGAGTAAAACATTTATAACCAACACAGTCTGGTCCTGTCCTGATGGAAGGAGGCCCCACACTGCGAGTGTAGAGAACAGAGAAGTCCAGTCCAAAGAGTGCAACCATGAGAGTTGCCAGGTTTGCGGTTTTCCCGCACAGTTGGGCTATTTTGAAACTACATTTGTAGGGGAATTTTTGAGCTGCAGGTTGTGGTTTTGTTGGGCTGATTTTTAAACATATTGTGGACACAAAAATGTCTCTAGACAATGAGAAAAAAGTGGGGTACACATTTTATTTCTTCTCTTTTTGTGTCTCTGTGCCTGATCCCTCTGCTGTATCTGCGTTCACCACCGCTCCCACCTCGTGCTTCACAGGAATGACACGCGTTGTCTATGGCATAAAGTGCTGGAGGAAAGCACCATCACGCAGCACTACTGCAGTAAAAACATCCATCCACCTGCTTCTGCTTAACCAGGACCAGGCCACGAGAGCAGCAGTCTAAGCAGGGACACCCAGACCTCCCTCTCCCTGGATACTTCCTCCATCTCCCCTGGAGGA
This sequence comes from Bostrychus sinensis, assembly GCA_020698575.1. Classification (NCBI taxonomy): domain Eukaryota; kingdom Metazoa; phylum Chordata; class Actinopteri; order Gobiiformes; family Eleotridae; genus Bostrychus; species Bostrychus sinensis. The sequence continues at coordinate 6,954,175 of CM036252.1, forward strand.
ACCCCAGGACGTTCCCAGGCAACATACCACACTCTTGTTCTTGACAATCAAACTCCAATTTAATGTTTAGTGGGTGAGTGTGAGGTTTAAATGTGATGTTGTGTAGTAAACTTTATGCTTTGGTGCACTCACCTCTTCACAGGAGCACATGCACAAAATGACAACTCTTTGTTGGGTCAAAGAGCCCAACCCGACAAATATCACACATGCCTGATACCATGTTCACTTCTGACAAGACATGACGCAACTTTGGCAATCAGCCTTTAGTTTCGGCTCAAAAACCAATGAGGCAGACACAGAGAAGCTGGATACATAAAAATGGCAACACGTGAATGTTGGTCAATAACAAAAGAAGAAGAACTCGTAGAGAGGTCGCAACAGCACGAGTGCTTCTACAACGTATCATGCAACACTTAACCACCATCGCCTTGAAAAGGAAAAGACTGGGGCAGAGACTGCAATGGCAACGGTGAGTGCTAATGATAAAGTAGTAGCAAATTATTACTCTGATATTTCTTTAAAGCAGTAACACATAAATGATTGATTCTCACCGTAATGTAATTAAATAGTTCCTAAAGGTGGAAGGTGTGTGTCTCGAGGTCTGAATCATCGAGTCCTTCGTACGAGTCTAGGATTAGAAGTTGTTTGAAACTTGTTTTGTCTGTGGTCTGTGCTTTTTGTGCCACAGTTTTCAAGTTTCTCAAGATTTTTAAAATCTTTCATTGTGTCCCAGCTAAAGACTTTTAAAACATTTAAAACATTTGGGGCCCTGTGAGCTCTGGGCTCAGGCTGTGCCTCAGTGTCTCCACTCACCGACCAGCAGTGTGACCTCAGCTCTTGTGTCCATCTGTGGGACGTAGCAGTGGTACGTCCCATTATCACTCAGCCTCACTCTGCTCAGCTCCAGAGACATGTCTCCGTTCTTCAGCTTCCTGTTGGACAGCGCCGTCCTCCCCAGATACAGAGAGTTCTGGTCGATGAGGAACTCCGCGCCGTCCCGGCGAATGTGAACGTACCGCGGCTCCAGGTCGGGTCTGTTCCACTCCACTGCCATGTTTCCTAAGTCTTTAGCAGGATCCAGCTGACAGGACAGGACCACAGTACTGCCAACGGCCGCTATGATTGGCTGAGACGGAGCCATCATTGTGTACTGACCTGAGGAGGACACAACAGATTTATTAGAAATAAAGTCGCTCACAGTATCAGTAGGTCAGATAAACAATTAAAAAACATCAAACTGAGACCTCAGTTTTATGAGAGCATCATTCCAGAACATGTGGACAATAAACACACACTGAACTGGTGCATCATGGGAGCCTGCTACACCTTACAGCTCTCTGTTTGCAAATATAGAGTTAAATATAGAGTTAAATATAGAGTTAAATATAGAGTTAAATATAGAGTTAAATCTAGAGGTTTAGGAGGTGCAGAAGGTCACAGGGACAGATATGTCTCAGTATCTCACGTCACTGTGTCCAGGTAATGAATTTGACCTCAGTACAGAAAGCCTCATCAAACTCAGCAACAGTTATAAATAATATGTAGTAAATGGCATTACTTTGTAAAAACCTTTTGAAAACTTAACCTTGAGCCTTACCTCGACAGAAGTGAGTCAGCAGCAGAAGTAAAACGGCAGAAGGCAGCAGTCGCTCGTTCAGACTCATAGTGAGACAAACCTGGGACTGAAACAACAGCTTTGTTACTGCTTTAATGGATTTGTCAAATAAACACTGGGCTGTAAAGGTAAAGGCAGGTAACAGCAGTAGAAGTAGTGACAGCAGATGTAGGTACTTTCTGGTAAACTTTACACTCAGAGGTTGTGTGAGACTGAGCTGGAGGTCAGAGCAGAACTCTGTGGAGTATTTACTGCTTGAGTGTCAGTATATTCAGATTTTATGGCCTGGTTTATGATTAATATCTCTGCGTAAACTGGGACATGAAACAGAAACAAACACAGAGTCCAGCGTCTTCTCAGTCAGTTCAAACTAGGACTGGGCAGATCCATTTAAATTTCAATAGTATTAAAGACACAGTAGGTTTACAGACTCTGCTGAGATTATCATCCATGTCACTAGAGTTAAATATCACTATCAACGTGTTTAAAAGCTGTAATCCTACCGTGTTTTGGAGTGTATTTCTTCAGTTTACTTCAGTAAAGTGCAGCAGCCTCAGGTTCACAGCCGAGCTCAGGAACGACAGCTCCTTTAGTCCCACCCTTTTTGTCAGGTGACTCCAGTTTGATTCGTTTGACTTGAAGCATTAGAAAAAAGATACGACTGAGGGAAGAAAGTTGGAGGTTTGCTGTTGGATTCTGGCCAAAAGGCGCTCCCTGTACAGTGATCATATTTCACTGTGGGCAACGGCCCGGGACGCTTTCTTTCTGCACATGTACAGAACATAAAGGCAGAGTGTCCTAATACTGTTTCTACTCTCACATCAGTGTTATCAACAGGTGGGTAGAGGAGCCAAAAACTGCCCTCAGGTAAGAGTACTGTTACTGCGAGGGTAAAAGCCTCAAAAAGTACTAAAAGTGGGACAAGTTGTGCAATTTGGTGGCACAAGGTGGGATGAACTTGAGAAATAAATCTTTTGATTTACAAATCCAGCTTTATTAACAGTACTGAGATAAAGTTGCTACAGTTTAGGCCTATAACATATTTGATGTGCTGTTTTCATCCAAAAAAAACACACATTTTGCAAAGTAATGTCTTTACTGTGACTTTACTCATTGGAATAAAAAAGGTGAAACAGAAAAAAAACACCAGATTCTTTCCTGAAACACAGGACACAACAAACATATATTCAACCTATCAAGGTAAGTCCGAGTCAATCATGGGAACCAAGCAAGACAAGTCAAGTCACTGCCTTAAAGCTTTAAGGCACATGTGTCAAACTCAAGGCCCGCGGGCCAAATGTGGCCCCAGGATAATTTCTTTTGGCCCCGAGATCATTTCCATTTTATATTAATAATGGCCCGGCGATATATTGTGTTCGATCTGTTTGAACTACATCTCCCATAATGCACTGCAGAAGCGGCGCCGCGCCGGCACTGCCCCTCCCCCGCTGTTTTAGCGAGCGGCATTTAACGAGCCGCAGGAGCAGAGAGAGAGTGAAGGATTCTCCAACAGGAAACTTAACTTTCCACAAAAGAAATGGACAAAGAGAGGTCAGTGAGAGCAGGAGCTTCTTAAACACTGGGACTCTCTGTAAACGCTCTACACTTTGTTTGTTGAGCTCATGTAGCAGCAATAAAAACAGGCTCCAACCGCACAGCAGTGTAACCCCGAAATTCCACTGCAGGCGTAAGCGCCGCGAAGCGACAGCGGCCGACGGCGCTGACCCGCGCCCACTGTAAGTGTTTTGTAACAGCAGCGCCGCGGAGCTCTGAGCAGCTGGGGGAGCATGTGCGGGAATTGCGAGATCGCGCAATAAAGGCCTCCAATAAAGACGGGAACGTGATCAAAACAATCTTCATTCACCAGAAGAAGGACAGAAAACCACAGTTTAACTCCTCATCCATGGCTTTGTACAAACTGAATCACTGTGACCTGAGCTGTCGGCCTCTGCTGCAACAGGAAGGGTCGCTAGTGATTTGTGACTTGATTTAAGAACATGTGCATGTGTATATATAACAGATTTTATTAACAATAAATTTACATGTATTGTAAATTTTTACAACCACATAAGCATATATATTATTACCGTAATTAAAAGTTAAATACTCCGTGTACGCTGTAGTTTATTTTTTTTTTACATTTGAATTTGTGAAAATCTGGAAGTTACACTCGTTCAGTATCTGGTTTGGTGTGATCTGATCTGTGTAGATTGACGTGGATCGGGAGCACCATCGCAGGAAAATAGAACTGGGCCGTATCTCCGGCGAAGCGCTTGCAGTGGAATTTGGGGGTTAGAACATCACCTTTACAAACCCCGTCTCTAAACACAGAAGCTACAGACAGCAGCAGTTTAAACACAGCCTGTGTCACACTGTGTCAGTAAAACCAAGTTATCAGCAGAGAGTTGTCTAAGTTCATTCACAGCACTGCCCTCCGTCGCTCTTTTTCCTTTCTCTCTGTCGCTACTTGTGCTCTAATGCACTCATTAACACACAGCGAGCTAAACCTGCCCAGAAAGAGGTATCATCCTGCTCACACTGTGTCCTGCAGAGGACAGAGAGGTGGACAGTAGTTTGCTCAATAAAAGTAAAGTAGGCCTATAACTAGGGATGTCCCGATCCGATCACGTGATCGGAAATCGGGCCCGATCACGTTGTTTCAGACTCGATCGAAATCGGACGTTACCTCCCGATCAGGACTCGGATATATATGTATATTTATTCTCATTACTTTTTATCAGATCTGTAGTTATGCGGTGGTACAGAGTGAGACCTCCTGACTCCACACAGAAACAGCAACGCGTGTGGCATGACATCATTTTGCTGCAGTGACACTATTGGTTGAATGCCGCCAAGCGACGCAAAACACGGAAGCAGCTTGAAGCTTGGGGCGCGAGTGTCTGTGGTGTGGAGGTATTTTAACGTGGATGACAACAATCTTGCAATTGCAAAGTGTGAGATATGCAAACTTGGGATTTCAAGAGGTGGCAAGGAAAAGGCTGCATTTAACACGACAAACCTGATACGGCACCTGAAAAACAAACACCCGACACAATACAGCGACTTTACCCAGGCAACCCAGCCGAAGACGAGTCAGCCCACGCTGCAGGACGTTTTGAAGAAGAGAGAAAAAAATGTCCCATGACAGTGCGAAGGCGGAGGGCATCACAGCCAAGGTAGCGCAAATGATTGATCTGTTTCTTTGCTCTTCATTTTTCTACTTCTTTATTTTTCTACTGTATTATAGAAGTATCGGATCGGGACTCGGTATCGGCCGATACTCAAAATCAAATGACTCGGACTCGGGGGCAAAAAAACCTGATCGGGACATCCCTACCTATAATACGTGTTTGTGTGTAGGAGCTGACTCAGCTTAAAGTTGTGCTGGGCTTACATAAGGGGCATGGCATGCACCTAAATATTTATCTGCTGGTAGTGCACTGTCACAGTAAAACAGAGTGGACCTGATGAAAACACCTGTCTTATATGAGGAGTTAGGTAACTGTGGCAGTAAATAATACTTAATAAATAAATAATTGGCCAGTGTTAGTCAGTAGTCTGTGGACTATTTGTTGTTATTTGTTGAGTTCTGATTTAAAACAAAACTACAAAGCCCCTTAAAACCACAAATCTACACCTGTAGTTCTGTGGGGAAGTATTATTCTATGTTAAAAAGCCTATTGTAGCCTAACTGAGAACAAAAATACAGTAGGCTGGCTTTATTATTTATACAATTCTCTTATTCGGCCCACGACCAAGACTGGTTTTCTAATTTTGGCCCCAGCTCTGATTGAGTTTGACACATCTGCTTTAATTGATCTCATTGAAGAAATCACAAATTCCATAGACAAAAAGAAATATGCAGTTGGGTTATTCATTGAACTAACAAAAACATTTGATACAATAAACCATGACATTCTATTCAGTAAACTAGAACAATATGGGATTAGGGCACTGGCACTACAGTGGGTAAATAATGGACATTGTGTGTGGTCTTCCACAAGGTTCAGTGCTTGGACCAAAATTATTCAATATATACATTAATGATATTGTAAAACCTCATAAATTCATTCTATTTGTTGATGACACAAACATATTTGGATCAGGTGAGAATTTACAGCAACTTTTAGATTCTATGACCTCAGAGTTCATTAATATGAAATACTGGTTTCACAAGAATATGTTATCTCTAAACTTAAGTAAGACAAAAATCATGATATTTGGCAATAGTAAAATAAATTATGAATCACGAATACAAATAAAAGGTACTACTATACAAAGAGTCCATGAATTTAAATTCCTCAGGGTGATTATAGATGATATCATTTTGCTGGAGGTCTCACAATAATATTCCTGTTAAATTTGTAAACTCAACAAAAAGAAAAACAATACTGTTAGTGTTCATTTCATTTCCATTTTACTTAAACTAAAAATCTGCTAAATCTTCAGGTGTGGATCCCTGTTCTTTCTCCTCCATCTTCTCAGACTGAGCCTCCTCCGTCTGATCCTGAGCTTTTACCGTTTCATCCTGGAAATGAACTTTCTCTTCATCTTCCACCAACAGCTGCTGTGTCTCAGGTTGAGCCGCTGCCTCCTGAAGTTTCTTCTCCTGTTTAAGAGATTTTATCTTTAGCTCCTTGTCTCTCTCCAGCTTCCCTTTTCTTACAGTTGCTTCCAAAATCATCTCCTCTGTCGTCTTTATTTGTTTCTCTGCATTTTCAATCATTTTCTCCCACTCCTCCTTTTGTGTCTCCAGTTCTTGAATACGTTGACTCTGCTCTGCCTTTTTTTTGTCCCTGAACCCTGGCATCCCACCAATGGACCTCCTCCTCTCCAGTTCTATCTGATTCTGTAACTGATGAACAGCCTGTGATTGTGTCTCTCTGAGTCTCTTTATGAACTCTTTAGTCTCAGTCAGTTTGTTGATCATATCTTGGACGTACTGCAGATCCTCCTCAGTCTTCTCTAAGTCTTCACAGTGTCCAGACTCCTTCAGGTCCAAACTCTGCTCTTTCACCTCTGGCTTCATCAGACTCTGTTTTTCTGCTCTTTCCCAGAGTTCAGTGTGTTCAGTCACAGCTCTGGTTCCTGGGAAAAGAAGACAACAGTTTAGATTAAGACAAAAAAACATTTTTATGTGTGTTATGTCTGAAGATGACTTTATATTACATTTACAGTGTTCTCAAACACTGAACCTAATTCTCTGCCTCTCAATCCTCATTATCTTTGCACCAACATAAGGAACACGCTTAATGTCTGTATTTTCTCATATGACTGGAGCATACTATACTAGGACCGTGAGCGCCACACGAAAAAGGAATAATGCTTTTATTAAAAGAGTTTTTAAAAGAGCCTTTAATAAACGGATTACTAAATGGTTTTATTAAATGAGTCTGCTGCCCGGTGACAATAGGGGTTATGTGCTAACTAATTCGGCTAAACGGAAGAATCCACTTCCGGTCACAGCTTGTAAGCGAGCAGCCGGACAAGGGCAGCTTCAAAAACATATTTATTCTTACATATCGCAAAATAAAATCACCAAACTAACGCTGCTATGGACTAACACAGTTTTATCCTTCTAAACAAGGGTTTTAGCATTTGTGTGTTTAATATTGCACTAATCGCTGAGTACGGAGGCGAGATATTAACCTGTGTGAAAGTCTGCCCCCCCCCACATGATTGAAAATTAACAAAACTATGTCAGATCGTTTGTGCATCGTTTGTGTTGTGTCGTCTCTTTTTTTTTTTTGCCGAGGGATGTCAACATACAAGATACATTTTTATTTATTTATTTATTAATTTTTTTATTTTTTTTATTTTTAGACAGGGAAAGCCCATTGAGAGTCAGCTCTCATTTACAAGGGCACCCTGTTACAAAACAGTACATAGCAATAATCACAATTAAATACATTTAAAACACCATTAAGTAAAACATGTGCAAGTTATATAAGAGGTACTTTCAAGCAAAACCTTAAATGTGTTTACAGAAAATGAGTCTGTATCTAATTTAAGTGTATTCTGAAGCTTGTTCCATCTGTCAGGGGCATAAAAACAAAAAGCAGACTTTCCAAGCTCCGACTTCACGTGGCACACGTAGTCTGATGTGCATCTGTGAGCGTGTCTGATAATTAGTATTACTACAGTTTAAAAAGGGAACATAGGTACAAAGGGAGTTTTCCACAAAGAGCCTTATAAACAAATAAAAACAATGCTGTTCTCGGCGAGCTTTAAGAAAGCCAGCCTACCTTTTCATACAACATGCAATGATGAAGTGAGATATCTATCTCCAGTTATAAAACGTAGAGCACTGTGATAAACGATCAAGGGGCTTGAGAGTGGTAGAAGATGTGTGCATAAAGATAATGTCACCATAATCAAATACAGACATTATTAGTGACTGGACAATTATCTTTCTAGAAAGAGAGGAAAAACAAGGACCTATTCCTATACAGGAACCCAATTTTACTTCTCAACTTTTTGATTTATGTTCCACATGAGTCCGGAAAGAAAATTTGGAATCTATCCAGATAACCAAATATTATAAGATTCTGCCAATTCTACCAGTTAATTTTCCAATCATTTGTCTGTTGTTTGGAGTTACTGATAGTTGTCAAACTCAGCCAGCTACACATCTCTAGCACACAGCTCGCCTGTACAGATACCAGTATACAATTTAAAAGTGAGCTTTATTGGTATAAAGCTCCTCACATTTTGCTGTCAGCAGGACATAAACGAGGAGTTAAGCTCGTCCTTCTGCATATGAAGGCGTTTAATTACCTCTTATTAGTTACACATTTCGTTGGGTAAAGGCCTCGATACACCAAGGCGGACTCCCAGACTGCTGCCGAAAAGACGGAGCGACAGCTCGTCTCTTCTCGTCTCTTCTCGTCTCCTCTCGTTTCCTCCGTTTCCTCACGATCGCATGATCTTTTTCCCTCTTCATACACCGAAGCGACAGCTGACCTAAAGACCGGTGTCTTGCGCATGTGTGTGATGTAATTACCCCCCCCAAAGCGGCAAGATGGCGCTAGCCAGTGAACAAAGATAAAAGGAAGTGGACACAATGTTTGCGGAGTACATCTGCATGTAGCGCGCCTTGGTCTGCCACTGTTCTCAGCTTGTTTGAACATTTGAGAAGCGTGATCATTGGCCGGTTTTTGGACAATTGTTTTGTGTGGATTAGGTGCCACTGCTCTGTACTTGAAGAAGATAACTTTCCGCACGGAATTGCGAAGAATGCAAAAATGGTAACAGTACGCTGCCACAGCGGTTTTCGCCTCTCGTCACTCCGTCACTTCCGCTAAAATTCCCGTGAGCTGATTGGCACGGCAGCTGTAGTGCTAGGCCAATCAGAGCGCTTCCTGCCAAAGACCAAAGACGCCGATTCAACAACAAGGCTAATACGTTTTGCAAATGCTTTTCCGAAAAGGTTTTGTAAATACATTTAGAAATCAGTTTCCTAAATGGATTAATGAATAACGCTATTAATCCTCTTTTATTAAAACCATTTAGTAATCCATTTATTAAATGCTCTTTTAAAACCTCTTTTAATAAAAGCATTTAGTAATCTCTTTATTAAATAAACTTTTAAAAACTCTTTAATAAAAGCATTTAGTAATGCATTTATTAAAGGCTCTTTTAAAAACTCTTTTAATAGAAGCATTGTTCCTTTTCAGCTGAGGCTGTCTGGCTCAAAAACTGGATGCACCCTTCTCTCAAGTAGGGATGTCACGATGTTAATTTTTTTGTGTTACGATTACTGAGATGAAATATTGCAATTATACGATTTTCATGATTATTTACTCTATTTTTTATTAAATGCTGAAACCTGTCTGACCCATTCTTTAGATGTTTTTATTTATTTTTTATTTTATTGATTAGCTACAGGGATCATACAAACTTGTACCAACTGTGGGACAGTTTGTGGCATGCTTTTATAAGGCCATTACTACAACTAATACTTTTAGATAACTTTTTTCTGATGGTGACTGGAGTCAAACAGCAGTGAGATAACAGCACATACACAGCTCCATCCACACAGCACAGCCTCACCAGTTTTTATTTTGTGTTGATAGATTCAGGAATCACAGAGATATGCACTGTTAAAGTTTGTAAAAGCATTTAGGCTTCATTACAAGAAGCATGGTTTATTATCGCTCCATCTGAGAACAGCCACGATGTTTTTTTAGATCCAGGGTCTCTTTTACTCAAAAACTATAACAAAAGAGATAAGTATATCCAATAACTTTGTTATTAAGTATAAACCAAAGTAAGAGAAGAGATAGAGAAGAGCAGAGGAGAAACTTCAGCTGGATGGGAAGCACTGTAAAGTTTCTTTTAACAACAATCAGCCACTTCCGTGATCCTTTTCCAGCAGCAGAAACAACTTTATTGGGGCAGAGCCCAGGGGTGAAAGTAGATTTTTGCTTATGCCGGTACTATAACAAATTATGCCTACATATATATTTTTAATTGCAGAAAAAGCAGATATACGAGGTTGAGAATGAATTTTGACTATAAATGAAAAATATAGACACGGCTTATACAGGGTTTAACAGGGTCTGAAAACAAATCAAACGCACCCAATAAAGGCCAACACACACGGACGCACGTCAAAAAATACACCCCTATTGTTTTCTATGAGGCGCATGGCGGTGGCTAAAAACACATGGCCCCCGTACTTCAGCAGTAACAAAGATGGTTCTCTGCTCCGTGTGACACAGACACACAGCTGTAAACACTGAGGGACAGTAGCTGCTGCTCGGGGGGACACAGGCAGCAGCTGTAAACACCGAGGGACAGTAGCTGCTGCTCGGGGGGACACAGGCAGCACCTCCCGACTCCTGCTGCAGTCAGAGCATGGGGAAACTCCTTTCTGTCGCTAACTCGCTAATAACCTGTTATAGACAGGCGCGGCTCCAGACAAATATCATTGAGGGGGCAATGGGGGGTCCATATAAAATAAAGAGGGGGCAATGAAATTCTGACGCAACAATGTACACCAAAAACAAGAGGCTAAAATCAATAAGCAAAATATAAATTACCATTAGTATTGAGCAACAGTTCTGTCTAGACCAGTGGTGCCCAACCTTTTTCAACTTGCGATCTACTTTTAAAGTCATCAAGGCCTGGAGATCTACCTTTATTTTTTTTTAACCCTTATTTCGATTAAACATGGTGAGCATTTATCAGGGTTATTATTATTGCTGTGGTTAAACATGAAAATAAAAATAGAAATAACCACTTTAATAAAGTCACATTTTATTAAACTAAAATGATAAACATTAATTATCAACTCAGGACAGGAATAACTGAATCTAATAAATGCAGCATTTTTGTCAGTGATATTTATAACATTCCATCATTTCCTAAACTGCTGATTATTTTGGATTATAATAGGCCTACTATATTTATAATGATGCCTGAATTAAACTGCAGTATCAATGCAGCTTATCATCAAAGCTCAGCATTATTTTAGTAACACTGATGAGTGACAGGAGCTCCATGGTAACGCTCAGGGGAGGAGCTCCATGGTAACGCTCAGGGGAGGAGCTTGTGAGACTTCGACAAAGTCAGCTTTCCTCACGCACGGCAACAACAAACTACTGCAGGACAAAAACAAAGCAAACAGGTGACATCAGGCTCTGCCACATTCCTCACCTGTCTCCTCCCTGACACCGCTGCCTCTCGTCCTGTGCGTGCGTGTGTGCGTGCGTGTGTGCCTGTGTCTGTGTCTGTGTGTGTGTGTGTGTGTGTGTGTGTGTGTGTCTGTGTGTGTGTGTGTGTGTGTGTGTGTGTGTGTGTGTGTGTGTGTGCGTCAGCTCCATGGCAGTGTTCAGAGCGGCCGCGGAGCGCGAGCCGCCCGCAGCCTCCACAACAGAACTGAAGTGAAAGCGTCCAGAACTCTGATTGTTATTAAGTTGCTTGTATTCGGTTTAGTTCGTAGCTCGTGCGGTTTCCTCGTGCTTCCGCGGTTTCTCGTGTGTTAGAAAGAATCTCAGACTGATCCATCTGCGTGTCATTCAAAAGCCATAGGCAAATTACTTTATTTGGAAAGACATGGCTCCACTCCGATCTACCCGCACTGCTTTTACGATCGACGGTAGATCGCGATCGCCGGGTTGAGGGCCACTGATTAAAACCTTCTCAAGCGTTTGGTGTAATTTGAGGCAGCGCTCCAGATGTGCTTTGGGCTTAAGATGCGCACGCTCAATGTGTTTGTTTAAGGAAGCGAGACAATCAGTGAATGATGAGAGGGGAGAGGGACATTCTGTGCATTAAATCACATCACGGAGCGATCATAAGCCACTAAAAACCACACAGTCACAGATATGATGAGATAAAGAACTGCCTGGTTCACATGCTTTAGCGTCAGATTTTTTTTTTCTCATAAAAGCGTCCGCGGCTGCTTTCTAATGTGTGTAAAAGCTGCCAAGACGGGCTGGACAGCTGATCTCTTTCTACCCGGTACTGCGTACCCCCTCTAAATCTTATGCCGGTACGTAGTACCGGGCCGTACCGGCTTACTTTCACCCCTGGCAGAGCCTGAAAGGAAAAACATTAGTACTGCACAGAGGAGCTGACAGGAGCAGACTGTGAGAGTCTTAGACTGTCATGAAAAGTTGTGATGTAGACAAAGTTGTTAGTTGGTAGGTTGTTGTAAGTTTGTTAAAGCAAAAATATTGAACTAATTAAGAACAACATGCTTCCAGACGTCTGGCTCTCCCACACACTACATACAGGCTTTAGAAAACAGCACATTGTTCAGTCCCTCCAGGATTTTGATCACAGCTATTAACACAAAATCAAGCAAACCCTGCAAATTCAGCGTGACCCTGCAACTTTGTCCAAACTCCGCAACTTTTCCACAACTTTGGCCAATTATCGCAGATATTTTCCTTTAAAACTGCATTTTGCTGCACTTACTGCTGTCTGTGGGCCGTCCCCCATTCCGAGCAGAGCAGCTTCTCTCTCTCAGCTGCAGCGCACCGGTAATGCAGCCGGAGGTCGGGTTGAGACACAGACAAAACCTCCCTTCCACTCGTGCGGCCCGAGGTCGGGCGCAATCAAAAACAGAGCGGCACGGAGTTGTGACACAGAGGCTCAGCACAGAGGACGGAGGTGTGGTGCCGAAGTTGGGCGCACTCATAAACAGAGCGGCACAGAGGCACAGCAGGGAGGTTGAGCGCACATGAGCTCGCAGGTGCTCAACAGCAGCAGCGGTGTGGATGGGACTGAAGGAGGACTTTCTAATTTTGTCAGGTGTCACTCTGAAAAGCCCGTCTGCGTTGCCATGGCGATATAGTTGCCTAAAAAGTTAAATGGGCAGCGTATTTAGAGAACAATGAAGTTTGAGGTCATTGTTCTTTAAACGTTAATGTTGCAGGCGAATAACCTTCCTGAAAACCTATAGCACAGCAAACTTCCTCTGTTTTTTAATGACTGGATGTTCTACAGCAATCACCAGAGAAGATCTGAGAGGAACAGAATCAGAATCAGCTGCAGGAGCCCCAAAAAACAGCCTAATTACACAGCAATATCATTTTAAAAAGTAGGTACACTTGGCCTGTTCAAATACAGGTATTTTTAATTAGATTATTACCAGTCCACATATGTTTAAAACAGATTTTGTTTTTATAGCTCTATCTAATATTTTTTAAGAAAAAGCTCAGGAAACAGTATATTTTTTATCACCTGATACTTTTTACCTGTGAATTATAGACAAAAAAAAATTGCAACTTTTAGCACAACTTTTACCAAATCCCCTGCAAAATCAGGCATTTAATCCTGGAGGGACAGATTGTTTTACTCACTCTATAGTCAGCTAAAACACTTTAAAATGCACCAGGATACAGCAAATATTGTCTGTTATATTGATTTTTTTCCTGGGGGAGAACCCGCAGACCCCCTGTAAATTTGTTACATACTTAACCCCTGTGAGTCAAGACTTGCTCTCCTGTGAGCTGCAGACATCATGGCTCAGCTCCTAACTTCCTTAAACCATAAAAAGGTCTCTGATTCCATCTAAATAACTGGCTTCAGAACAAACAGAAGATAAATAACATTTTTTGTATTAGTCCTATAATAATAATGTGCCATGTGCCCACACAGTAAAGTGACAGGACCCGGCTGCCCCCCCCCCCCCCCAGTAATAAAAAATCCCGGCTACGCTAATCTCAGGAGAACACAGGTCCATTAGTAATGTCTGTGCAAGTGTCAGACACAAACCTGCACTGTTACTGTTGGAGCTTCTCAAAGTAATAAGACTTACTGCTGAATTTAAACTTCCACAAGACAAAGGCAGCTGCAGCAGCGATGAGGAGGCACAGCCCCAAACTGAAGAGGATCCAGGAGACAGAGCAGGAAGAAACCTCCAGGAATTCATCTGGAACAACAGAAAATAACACATGAAGAAACCATTTCATACACTTATACTACGTTAGACTACAGAGGAAGAGCAGAGAGGAGGTTTATGGATGCAGAGACAGAGGACATGAAGTTAGTTTGTGTGAGAGAAGAGGATGCAGAGGAGAGGCTCAGATGGTGCAGAGGATTCCCTGTGGGACCTGTGAGTAGAGTCTGAGCCTCAGCCTGTGAGTGTGAGGCTGTTACCTGTGATGTGGATGTGAGTCTCTGTGGTTTGCTTGGTTTTGTCCTGGGACACTCTGCAGGTGAAGGTGGTGCCGTGGCTCTGCTCCACAGTCAGTCTGCTTTTAACAGTAAACAGCTCCTGGTTCACACTGAGAGGCTCTGTCCGGCCCGCAGACAGGACGTTCCCCTCGAGTCCAGCCAGACCAGCTCCGGCTCCGGGTACCAGCCTCTGGACTCACACTTTAACACTGGAGACCCTGAGTGGTCTTTGGTGAGGCTCAGGGACGGAGACGACACCGACACTGGACAGAAGAGCAAGATACAATGGAAAGGTTTTACCAGACTTCTGTTCTCAGTGTGGCCCCACACTCTGTGTAGAGACCAGAGTCCAGTCCAGAGTGAACCAGTCATAATCCACAAGTCCTCACACTGTTCAGACACTGTTCACTGATTTTCTGTGATTTAATGTCATTCTGTAGCAGACAGACTTGTTGGCATTAGCACAGGCACAAGCATTTTTCATTCTTTCTGGTTCAGTTTTTGTTGAGCTCTAAGCCCTGTTAGAAGGTCACCACACCAAACAGGATCTGAGACATACCACACTAACCACACTGTTCTCTGTGAAGACCCTCAAGATGCTCTGCTGCACTGAGCTCTTCTTATTAGCCTGAATTAGACTCCCTGAGTTCAGGGAGGCGTGGCCAAATATTGGCCTCTTGCAAACCATTACTTATCGTGATGTTCCTCCTGTGTGGGGCGTCAGTACAATTATGTTATGACTCTTTGTTGAGTTGGAGAGTCCCTGACTTCAACTTGTAGATATCAAACATGCTCGATGCCCTTTTCAACCCTAGACATAACGTTGGCAACAATCAATCAGAAAAACACAATAAGTAATACAAATGCACAGACAGACGATGACTATAGTTACAGCTCAGAAACCAATGAAGCAGACGCAGAGACGCTGTACACAAATACAACAGCAGAAGAAGAAGAACTATTAGAGAGGTGGCAACAACACGGAGGCTTCTACAACACTTGACCACCATCACCTTGAAAAGGAAAAAACTGGAGCAGAAATTGCGGCGGCATTGGACACAACGATGAGTGCTAATGCTAACAAAGTAGTAGCAAATTGTTACTGTGATATTTCTTTGTAGCAGTAACACATAAATGACCGATTCTCGCCGTAATGAAATGAAATTGTTCACTGTGTGCCTCGAGCTCTGAATCATCGAGTCCTTCGTACGAGCCTAGGATTAGAAGTTGTTTTAAACTTGTTTTGTCTGTGGTCTGTGCTTTTTATGCCACAGTTGCTCATGATTTTAAAAATCTTCCATTGTGTCCCAGCTAAAGAGTTTTAAAACATTTAAAACATTTGGGGCCCTGTGAGCTCTGGGCTCAGGCTGTGCCTCAGTGTCTCCACTCACCGACCAGCAGTGTGACCAGGTCACGAGAGCAGCAGTCTAAGCAGGGACGCCCAGACCTCCCTCTCCCTGGACACTTCCTCCTTCTCCCCTGGAGGAACCCCAAGACGTTCCCAGGCAACATACCACACTCTTGTTCTTGACAATCAAACTCCAATTTAATGTTTAGTGGGTGAGTGTGAGGTTTAAATGTGATGTTGTGTAGTAAACTTTATGCTTTGGTGCACTCACCTCTTCACAGGAGCACATGCACAAAATGACGACTCTTTGTTGGGTCAAAGAGCCCAACCCGACAAATATCACACGTCTGATACCATGTTCACTTCTGACAAGACATGACGCAACTTTGGCAATTAGCCTTTAGTTTCGGCTCAAAAACCAATGAGGCAGACACAGAGAAGCTGGATACAAACATAAAAATGGCAACACGTGAATGTTGGTCAATAGCAAAAGAAGAAGAACTCGTAGAGAGGTCGCAACAGCACGAGTGCTTTTACAACGTATCATGCAACACTTAACCACCATTGCCTTGAAAAGGAAAAGACTGGGGCAGAGACTGCAATGGCAACGGTGAGTGCTAATGCTAACAAAGTAGTAGCAAATTATTACTCTGATATTTCTTTAAAGCAGTAACACATAAATGATTGATTCTCACCGTAATGTAATTAAATAGTTCCTAAAGGTGGAAGGTGTGTGTCTCGAGGTCTGAATCATTGAGTCCTTTGTACAAGTCTAGGATTAGAAGTTGTTTGAAACTTGTTTTGTCTGTGGTCTGTGCTTTATGTGCCACAGTTTTCAAGTTGCTCAAGATTTTTAAAATCTTTCATTGTGCCCCAGCTAAAGAGTTTTAAAACATTTAAAACATTTGGGGCCCTGTGAGGTCTGGCCCAGGCTGTGCCTCAGTGTCTCCACTCACCGACCAGCAGTGTGACCTCAGCTCTTGTGTCCATCTGTGGGACGTAGCAGTGGTACGTCCCATTATCACTCAGCCTCACTCTGCTCAGCTCCAGAGACATGTCTCCGTTCTTCAGCTTCCTGTTGGACAGCGCCGTCCGCCCCAGATACAGAGAGTTCTGGTCGATGAGGAACTCCGCGCCGTCCCGGCGAATGTGAACGTACCGCGGCTCCAGGTCGGGTCTGTTCCACTCCACTGCCATGTTTCCTAAGTCTTAGCAGGATCCAGCTGACAGGACAGGACCACAGTACTGCCAACGGCCGCTATGATTGGCTGAGACGGAGCCATCATTGTGTACTGACCTGAGGAGGACACAACAGATTTATTAGAAATAAAGTCCCTCACAGTATCAGTAGGTCAGATAAACAATTAAAAAACATCAAACTGAGACCTCAGTTTTATGAGAGCATCATTCCAGAACATGTGGACAATAAACACACACTGAACTGGTGCATCATGGGAGCCTGCTACACCTTACAGTTCTCTGTTTGCAAATATAGAGTTAAATATAGAGTTAAATATAGAGGTTTAGGAGGTGCAGAAGGTCACAGGGACAGATATGTCTCAGTATCTCACGTCACTGTGTCCAGGTAATGAATTTGACCTCACTACAGAAAGCCTCATCAAACTCAGCAACAGTTATAAATAATATGTAGTAAATGGCATTACTTTGTAAAAACCTTTTGAAAACTTGACCTTGAGCCTTACCTCGACAGAAGTGAGTCAGCAGCAGAAGTAAAACGGCAGAAGGCAGCAGTCGCTCGTTCAGACTCATAGTGAGACAAACCTGGGACTGAAACAACAGCTTTGTTACTGCTTTAATGGATTTGTCAAATAAACACTGGGCTGTAAAGGTAAAGGCAGGTAACAGCAGTAGAAGTAGTGACAGCAGATGTAGGTACTTTCTGGTAAACTTTACACTCAGAGGTTGTGTGAGACTGAGCTGGAGGTCAGAGCAGAACAGTAGGTTCATAAAAATTCCCACAGCACAGGTGTTTGAGCCGAGTGGGCCCTGGTGCCAGCTCGCACGGCTGCTTCCTGGAAAGCACCCAGTGAGTCCTGTTAGAGTTATGGAATTGTAAAAGCCAAGGTAACTATTCAGTCATGTGGTTTTGTAATTTAAAGCTCAAAGTAGTGTGCTAATGTTGTTCTCTTTACCTTGCAGTTTGCTAGCTGCTGCTTTGCTATGCTTTGTAATGCTCATTGCTGTGATTGAAATAGTTTAGTTACCCAGGCTAAACCATTCAATTTCAATAGTATTAAAAACACAGTAGGTTTACAGACTCTGCTGAGATTATCATCCATGTCACTAGAGTTAAATATCACTATCAACGTGTTTAAAAGCTGTAATCCTACCGTGTTTTGGAGTGTATTTCTTCAGTTTACTTCAGTAAAGTGTAGCAGCCTCAGGTTCACAGCCGAGCTCAGGAACGACAGCTCCTTTAGTCCCACCCTTTTTGTCAGGTGACTCCATTTTGACTCGTTTTTCTTGATGCAGTAGGAAAAAGATATGACTGAGAGGAAAGAAAGTTGGAGGTTTGCTGTTGGATTCTGGCCAAAAGGCGCTCCCTGTACAGTGATCATATTCACTGTGGGCAACGGCCCGGGACGCTTTCTTTCTGCACATGTACAGAACATAAAGGCAGAGTGTCCTAATACTGTTTCTACTCTCACATCAGTGTTATCAACAGGTGGGTAGAGGAGCCAAAAACTGTCCTCAGTAAGAGTACTGTTACTGCGAGGGTAAAAGCCTCAAAAAGTACTAAAAGTGGGACAAGTTGTGCAATTTGGTGGCACAAGGTGGGATGAACTTGAGAAATAAATCTTTTGATTTACAAATCCAGCTTTACTAACGTACTGAGATAAAAGTTGCTACAGTTTAGGCCTATAACATATTTGATGTGCTGTTTTCATCCAAAAAACACACATTTTTACTGTGACCTTACTCATTGGAATAAAAAAGGTGAAACAGAAAAAAACACCAGCTTCTTTCCTGAAACACAGGACACAACAAACATATATTCAACCTATCAAGGTAAGTCCGAGTCAATCATGGGAACCAAGCAAGACAAGTCGAGTCACTGCCTTAAAGCTTTAAGGCACATGTGTCAAACTCAAGGCCCCAGGATAATTTCTTTGGCCCGCGAGATCATTTCCATTTTATATTAATAATGGCCCGGCGATATATTGTGCTCGATCTGTTTGAACTACATCTCCCATAATGCACTGCAGAAGCGGCGCGCGCGCCGGCACTGCCCCTCCCCCGCTGTTTTAGCGAGCGGCATTTACGAGGAGCCGCAGGAGCAGAGGAGAGTGAAGGATTCTCCCACAGGAAATTTAACTTTCCACAAAATAAATGGACAAAGAGGGGTCAGTGAGAGCAGGAGCTTCTTAAACACTGGGACTCTCTGTAAACACTCTACACTTTGTTTGTTGAGCTCATGTGGCAGCATAAAACCACGCTCCACCGCACAGCAGTGTAAGAACATCTCCTTTACAAACCGCGTCTTTAAAAACAGAAAACCAAGTTGTGTCAGTAAAACCAAGTTATCAGCAGAGAGTTGTCTAAGTTCATTCACAGCACTGCCCTCCGTCGCTCTTTTTCCTTTCTCTCTGTCGCTGCTTGTGCTCTAATGCACTCATTAACACAGCGAGCTAAACCTGCCCAGAAAGAGGTATAATCCTGCTCACACTGTGTCCTGCAGAGGACAGAGAGGTGGACAGTAGTTTGCTCAATAAAAGTAAAGTAGACCTATAATACATGTTTGTGTGTAGGAGCTGACTCAGCTTAAAGTTGTGCTGGGCTTACATAAGGGGCATGACATGCACCTAAATATTTATCTGCTGGTAGTTCACTGTCACAGTAAACAGAGTGGACCTGATGAAAACACCTGTCTTATATGAGGAGTTAGGTAACTGTGGCAGTAAATAATACTTCATAAATAAATAATTGGCCAGTGTTAGTCAGTAGTCTGTGGCCTTTGTTGTTATTTGTTGAGTTCTAAGTTCTGATTTAAAACAAAACTACAAATCCCCTTAAAACCACAAATCTACACCTGTAGTTCTGTGGGTAAGTATTATTCTATGTTAAAAAGCCTATTGTAGCCTAACTGAGCTCTGTGGAAGACTCACTCGTTTCTCATTGGCTCCTCTGACGCATGCCCCGCCTCCCCCGCGCTCTCATTGGCTCCTCTGACGCATGCCCCGCCTCCCCCTCGCTCTCATTGGCTCCTCTGACGCTTGCCCCGCCTCCCCCGCGCTCTCATTGGTTCCTCTGACGCTTGCCCCGCCTCCCCCGCGCTCTCATTGGCTCCTCTGACGCATGCCCCGCCTCCCCCGCGCTCTCATTGGCTCCTCTGACGCTTGCCCCGCCTCCCCCGCGCTCTCATTGGTTGTCTCCCGTTCATGAACGCGTGTGTTGTGAACGCGCCTCAGCAGCGGGAGATTCAGACAGAAAACAAATGACATCAACAGAAGACAATAACACAGCTGTAGATCTTTATAAAAATACAATAAAGCAGGCGTTGGACACAGAGACCAGAGGAGTATGAGCTACAGCAGGAAGGAAGGTCACAGAGGAGTTAGAGACACTGCGCTAACATGTAAGTAGGCTAATTCATCAAATTAGCATTAAGTTAATAAGTGACTGAGACAAGTCACTGAGCAAATGTTTTCACTCTGTTCATTAAACTGAATATTTTGTCAGGTATGAGAGGAGGAAACTAAGGCTGGGAGTACAAGTAAAGAATGTACAGGATTAAAGACAAATACAGCGACAGCAGAAGATGCTAAAAGAGCCCAACACTCTCAGGACAAGGTAGGCATTTTTACTGAGCACTGCTTCTCTGATCTCCTTAAGTAAAGCGTAAATGTGTTATTTTATTGATTTAATCGCGTTAATTTCAATCGACGCATCGATTAATTTGATCACAACAAAAATATTACGACGACACTGACAGAGGCGCGTTCGAGATGATTCAGACCTGCGCAGTTTGGATCAGTGTCGGTCTTTGTGCAGTGCTCAGGTTAGATTTGTGTCCGGCTTGTTCCCGACTTGCTCTGATGCCACAAGTGCGACGGTCACCTGAGATCCAAACGAGACCAGCACCTGAGCCGCCGCAGTTCATGAGGAGCAACTGCGGAGGCTGCACAGCTCAGTGCATGATGGGAAAACGCACACTGCGGTGAACGGACAGGTGATTGGATCTGAGTTTAGTGCTGATCAGAAACGTAACGCACGACACTTCACTGCCCTCCTCTCCTTCTTCCCCTGCCTCTTTTTTTTAAATACAGACTAAAGTTAGAGTTTTGACCTGGATAAACCAACACACGCGAGAAGTGGATTTGGGGCGTGATGGTGCGTGATCTGAGCCACAAACTGTCCGACTTCAGTACAGATGTATTTCCCCTCCTCATTGCGGCCGTGCACTCTCGTTCACAATCCAGGCTCAGTTCATCTGGAACGAGCCTAATGCAACAAGTGACGAGCTAAAGCAACATGAGTGACCAAAACGACACATTGCTAAATGGACAATTCTGCTTCAAATCATCACCAGACAGAAATATAGACAAAACAAAAGTTACTTGCAGTTTATGCAAGGATGAGTTCAATTACCACTGGAGTAACACAGTTCATAGTATTTACACTGTTGTGAACCACAACAATTGTTATTAATTGAAGAATTAAACTTAATTTTTGTTAAGTTCTAAAAGAGATTTCACATGCTTTTTAGGTAAGTTTTGTATTTGTTGGTTGTACCTTATTTAGGCAAACTTTGTCTGAGTTACAGGTCTCAAAGACACGATTAATTTATTTTCTTTGCAAGTTTTGTTTGCATTGCACAAGTTTACAGTAAAGTATGTGAAGGTTAATTCAAAATAAATGTTCTAAATTTACAATTTTGTGTTTGTACAAAATTAATCGTGATTAATTTTTTTTCATATTTGCGATTAATTAGTAAAAAAATGTAAATTGATTCCTGGCCCTAATTTAGATTCTTGCGATACGGATATTGCGTTTGCTGATATTGCGATAACAATAATTTTGCGATATATTGTGCAGCCCTACTCCTAAACCTTTCCTCCGATTTGTACGTGAATACTCTGAAATTACAGCTAAGAGTCTGCACTTTCAGCATGTAATATATAAGTATATTTTGAATATATTTTGGTAAAAAGGCTAAAATAAGAAAACTTGTGTCTGTGTCTAAGTATTTATAAATCTAACTGTATAAGGCTTTTACAAGAGAAAAATCAGTCTAATTATTACAAGCTATTGTCTCATAATGTTCTTGTTAAAACAATATATTTCCACCAATTAAAGGTTCACTATCACATGATATAATTTCATCACATGATAAATATTTTTCTTGCTGTTACGTAAACATAGACATTAAAAGTGAAGAAACTAAAGCTGAATGTCTGGTTTTAGTATTTTGGATTCAAAGTGATTCTCTACAATAGTAAACTACTGATGATGATATCTGGTCTCTTAGCCAATTAATTGGTCGGTGAGGTCTTGTGTGACTAAAATTTTATTGGTCGATTAGTTGCATGAACTATATGCATCATCAAAGCTGGTCTCAATTTCTGTATTACTTCATCACTTTTATTTTACTTCAATAACATAGATGATTTTTGGATAACAGCCATCTTCTGACATGTTTTATCACATCAATCAATGCAAGTTTATAGTTTATATGTATAATGTTACATATTTTTTAGACTTTTTCTTGTAAATAATTTAGATTGCACCTTTTTTTTTGTGACGCATGCTCACTTTATTTTCTTGCTTTCTGTGCTTTATTCTGTCTTAAGAGCTGCCTGAACAAGTGAAGTTCAATCTAATCCAAAGTCACTTGTTCACCTGACACTGGAAAGTCTCACAAGTTGATTTCGGGCGATTAATTGCTGTACATGGACGTAACTTTGGTCGACTACAGCTCTACTGCAGATAACGTTACTGTTACCACAAAAAACATTTATCAGAAACACCACCAACTTCATTAATTTACGATCTTGTAAAAACATTATAAATCTGTATTTTGTGATGTGTGTCATTCTTTGTAAAAATAGAAACAGCTTTTTTAGTATTTAGCATGTGTTTTCTCTCTGAAACATCTAAAATCAAACTAAAACAATATTAACAAACAAGCTAAATATAAAAACATCATTCTTCCCAACCCACCACTTTAGGTTTAGGCTCAGCTGCTGAAGGAGGCTTCAGACTACAGTATGTTCTCCTGGTGTTGTACACCACATGGGGGCGCTAGAGTTATGCAGGGATGGTTTTAGGACCTGGTCTGAGTGAGTGAATGCGTGTGTGGCAAACTTAAATCTTGAACGGTCAAAACAATGTTAAAGAGAAGTCACCTGTGTGTCAATCTTTACAGACATGTTTATCTTCTGTTCATGTTAGCATTTTCAAACAAACAATAAAGCAATTTTATCTTAAACATACCTCTAAATTTCCAAATGATATTAAATGTGTAGATTATTAAGTTCAGAGGTTAAATCATCTTCAGTTGTGGTTCCCTGTTGTAGCAGCTATTTGTAAAGACTCTGGTGAATGATGAGACATAATCCATTTATTCCATTTAATGAAGAAAAGTTACAGAGTTTTAATATAATATAGTTTAATCATTTTTAGCTTATCTTATTATTATACATGGATTTAATGACATTTTAATTAATCAACTTTTAACACAAGACAAATTTAGTCAAATATTTATCTTTTTAGTTATAGTTTTCATCATTAGCTTCTTTTCTGCGTAACTATTTAAAATGAAATCTTTGCTCTTTTAACCAAGATTATATTTAATATTTTGACAATGTATTAGTTTAGCCTTTTAGCTGTAGGGCTCTCACACCTGTTTTTTCTCCTCCATCTTCTCAGACTGAGCCTCCTCCGTCTGATCCTGAGCTTTCACCGTTTCATCCTGGAAATGAACTTTCTCTTCATCTTCCACCAACAGCTGCTGTGCCTCAGGTTGAACATTTTCCTCCTGAGGTTTCTTCTCCTGTTCCATCAGTTTTGTCAAGTGCTTTAAGTCTCCCTCCAGCTTTCCTTTCCTCTCAGTTATTTTCAGAAGCATCTCATCATTTTGTGTCACTAGATCATCTGTGTTTTTCATGATGTTCTCATGCTCTGATATTTGCTCCTCCATTTTCTTCATTACTATTACACGCCTTTTGTTTTTATTTTCTTTATCTACTATTGTCATCTTCTTTATCTTCTTCTCTTTTTCTTTTATGTCATTCCTCAGCTCAGTATTAACTTGATGTAGTTTTTTATCAAGTTGTATTAGGAACTCTTTTGTCCTCAGTATTTTCTCAGTTATGTCTTCGATGTATTGCAGTTCCTCTTTAATCCTCTCTGAGTCTTCAGTGTATCCAGACAACTTCAGGTCCTGACTGTGTCTTTTTACCTGTGGCCTCAGCAAACGCACTCTTTCTTCTCTTTCTTCTCTTTCTTCTCTTTTTTCTGTTTCCTCAAATGCAGTTTGTTCATTCACAGTCTTCCTTTCTGGAAAAAAAAATAAGTCCCATTAAGTTTACACAGAAAAAACATGTTTATCATATTTCAGATGATCATCAGATTCACAATAAATTAATTACACACCAAACATCATGAGCCTCATTCTGGTGAAATAATAATAGTTTAAATGATTATATTTTCTTTGAGTTTGTTTGCATTTTAATGAAGAGCTGGGGGTGGTGTTGAGGGTGGTGTGTGGTCAGTATTGTATCAGTTTATCACATTTAAACATCAATATTTAGTATTTAATACACTTGTGCAATGGAAATGCCGGAGAAATGAGCGTCAAAACTCACAGACATAAACCTGCACTGTACTGTTGGAGCTTCTCAAAGTAATAAGACTTACTGCTGAATTTAAACTTCCACAAGACAAAGGCAGCCTGCAGCAGCGATGAGGAGGCACAGCCCCAAAACTGAAGAGGATCCAGGAGACAGAGCAGGAAGAAACCTCCAGGAATTCATCTGGAACAACACAAAATAACACATGAAGAAACCATTTCATACATTTATACTACGTTAGAGAGAAGTGTGAGAGAAGAGGATGCAGAGGAGAGGCTCAGATGGTGCAGAGGATTCCCTGTGGGACCTGTGAGTAGAGTCTGAGCCTCAGCCTGTGAGTGTGAGGCTGTTACCTGTGATGTGGATGTGAGTCTCTGTGGTTTGCTTGGTTTTGTCCTGGGACACTCTGCAGGTGAAGGTGGTGCCGTGGCTCTGCTCCACAGTCAGTCTGCTTTTAACAGTAAACAGCTCCTGGTTCACACTGAGAGGCTCTGTCCGGCCCGCAGACAGGACGTTCCCCTCAGAGTCCAGCCAGACCAGCTCCGGCTCCGGGTACCAGCCTCTGGACTCACACTTTAACACTGGAGACCCTGAGTGGTCTTTGGTGAGGCTCAGGGACGGAGACGACACCGACACTGGACAGAGGAGCAAGAGACAATGGAAAGGTTTTACCAGACTTCTGTTCTCAGTGTGGCCCCACACTCTGTGTAGAGACCAGAGTCCAGTCCAGAGTGAACCAGTCATAATCCACAAGTCCTCACACTGTTCAGACACTGTTCACTGATTTTCTGTGATTTAATGTCATTCTGTAGCAGGCAGACTTGTTGGCATTAGCACAGGCACAAGCATTTTTCATTCTTTCTGGTTCAGTTTTTGTTGAGCTCTAAGCCCTGTTAGAAGGTCACCACACCAAACAGGATCTGAGACATACCACACTAACCACACTGTTCTCTGTGAAGACTCTCAAGATGCTCTGCTGCACTGAGCTCTTCTTATTAGCCTGAATTAGACTCCCTGAGTTCAGGGAGGCGTGGCCAAATATTGGCCTCTTGCAAACCATTACTTGTCGTGATGTTCCTCCTGTGTGGGGCGTCAGTACAATTATGTTATGACTCTTTGTTGAGTTGGAGAGTCCCTGACTTCAACTTGTAGATATCAAACATGCTCGATGCCCTTTTCACTACCAACTAGACATAACGTTGGCAACAATCAATCAGAAAAACACAATAAGTAATACAAATGCACAGACAGACGATGACTATAGTTACAGCTCAGAAACCAATGAAGCAGACGCTGTACACAAATACAACAGCAGAAGAAGAAGAACTATTAGAGAGGTGGCAACAACACGGAGGCTTCTACAACACTTGACCACCATCGCCTTGAAAAGGAAAAGACTGGGGCAGAGATTGCGGCGGCATTGGACACAACGATGAGTGCTAATGCTAACAAAGTAGTAGCAAATTGTTACTCTGATATTTCTTTGTAGCAGTAACACATAAATGACCGATTCTCGCCGTAATGAAATGAAATTGTTCACTGTGTGTCTCGAGGTCTGAATCATCGAGTCCTTCGTACGAGTCTAGGATTAGAAGTTGTTTTAAACTTGTTTTGTCTGTGGTCTGTGCTTTTTGTGCCACAGTTGCTCATGATTTTAAAAATCTTCCATTGTGTCCCAGCTAAAGAGTTTTAAAACATTTAAAACATTTGGGGCCCTGTGAGCTCTGGGCTCAGGCTGTGCCTCAGTGTCTCCACTCACCGACCAGCAGTGTGACCTCAGCTCTTGTGTCCATCTGTGGGACGTAGCAGTGGTACGTCCCATTATCACTCAGCCTCACTCTGCTCAGCTCCAGAGACATGTCTCCGTTCTTCAGCTTCCTGTTGGACAGCGCCGTCCGCCCCAGATACAGAGAGTTCTGGCCGATGAGGAACTCGAACCCGTCCCGGCGAATGTGAACGTACCGCGGCTCCAGGTCGGGTCTGTTCCACTCCACTGCCATGTTTCCTAAGTCTTTAGCAGGATCCAGCTGACAGGACAGGACCACAGTACTGCCAACGGCCGCTATGATTGGCTGAGACGGAGCCATCATTGTGTACTGACCTGAGGAGGACACAACAGATTTATTAGAAATAAAGTCCCTCACAGTATCAGTAGGTCAGATAAACAATTAAAAAACATCAAACTGAGATCTCAGTTTTATGAGAGCAGCTTTCCTGGAAATGTGAACGACAAACACACACTGAACTGGTGCATCATGGGAGCCTCAGTACGTCCCAGTATCTCACGTCACAGTGTCCAGGTAATGAATTTGACCTCACTACAGAAAGCCTCATCAAACTCAGCAACAGTTATAAATAATACGTAGTAAATGACATTACTTTGTAAAAACCTTTGGAAAACTTGAGCCTTACCTCGACAGAAGTGAGTCAGCAGCAGAAGTAAAACGGCAGAAGGCAGCAGTCGCTCGTTCAGACTCATAGTGAGACAAACCTGGGACTGAAACAACAGCTTTGTTACTGCTTTAATGGATTTGTCAAATAAACACTGGGCTGTATATATTGTCTCTCCTGTGGTTTAGTAAAATACACTGTAGTTGCTAAAGTAATTTTTTTTTAAATCAGACAATATAGAAAAGACTATTTAAATGTAAATTTATTTTAAGTATTTAATTCAAGTATTTAATGTACTTTTTTTTCCAAACTCATTTTACTTCTGTGTTAAAATGATTTGTAGTAGGGCTGCATGATATGGAGAAAACGATATTCGATAACTATGTTGAAAATTGCAATAACGATATTATTGCGATATTTGAAAATAGAGCCTACTTTTAGAACATAGTAAGTTACATTTTTGTGAAATGTAGTGAATTCAAGTTCCTGTATTTACAAGTCAAAACAGCGACAAAATCAAAACTTAACACAGACTAAACCAGGAATAAAACAAGGCTAAGCTGTGACTAAATTTATTAAATTACCACTAAAACTGGACTTTTTAAACATTTTTATTTAGTCACAACACATGTTCTTTTAAGGCTCTGGTGGAAAATGATTCTTCAGTGTAAATCTCTGTCAGATGGAAGACCACAGCGTTATTGTGATATATTTAGATTCTTGCGATACGGATATTGCGTTTGCTGATATTGCGATAACGATAATTTTGCGATATATTGTGCAGCCCTAATTTGTAAGTAGTAGTTGTGGTAGTAGTAAGGATAGACGTAGTATCAGTAGTAGTAGTTAGTAGTAGTGCTTCCAGTAATAAAGGCAGGTAACAGCAGTAGAAGTAGTGACAGCAGATGTAGGTACTTTCTGGTAAACTTTACACTCAGAGGTTGTGTGAGAATGAGCTGGAGGTCAGAGCAGAACTCTGTGGAGTATTTACTGCTTGAGTATCAGTATATTCAGATTTTATGGTCTGGTTTATGATTAATATCTCATGACATGAAAACAAACTGGCACAGAGTCCAAAGTCTTCTCTGTAAGTTCAAACTAGGACTGGGCAGATCCATTGAAATTTTAAAAGTATTAAAGACACACAGCAGCTTTACAGACTCTGCTGAGATTATCATCCATGTCACTAGAGTTAAATATCACTATCAACGTGTTTAAAAGCTGTAATCCTACCGTGTTTTGGAGTGTATTTCTTCAGTTTACTTCAGCAGCCTTGGGTTCACAGCCGAGCTCACAAACGACAGCTCCTTTAGCCCCACCCTTTTTGTCAGGTGACTCCAGTTTGATTCGTTTGACTTGAAGCATTAAAAAAAGATATGACTGAGGGAAGAAAGTTGGAGGTTTGCTGTTGGATTCTGGCCAAAAGGTGCTCCCTGTACAGTGATCATATTTCACTGTGGGCAACGGCCCGGGACGCTTTCTTTCTGCACATGTACAGAACATAAAGGCAGAGTGTCCTAATACTGTTTCTACTCTCACATCAGTGTTATCAACAGGTGGGTAGAGGAGCCAAAAACTGTCCTCAGGTAAGAGTACTGTTACTGCGAGGGTAAAAGCCTCAAAAAGTACTAAAAGTGGGACAAGTTGTCCAATTTGGTGGCACAAGGTGGGATGAACTTGAGAAATAAATCTTTTGATTTACAAATCCAGCTTTACTAACGTACTGAGAGAAAAGTTGCTACAGTTTAGGCCTATAACATATTTGATGTGCTGTTTTCATCCAAAAAAACACACATTTTGCAAAGTAATGTCTTTACTGTGACTTTACTCATTGGAATAAAAAAGGTGAAACAGAAAAAAAAAAAAAAATCAAAGCTCTTGGTCTGCATTTTCTCAAAACAATCCAGCAGCACCAACACCAGCTTCTTTCCTGAAACACAGGACACAACAAACATATATTCAACCTATGAAGATAGGGCACTCACAAATATTTATTTTACATTTTACACCAGGAACACTCACCTTACATTGATGTTCTTAACTTAAATCTCCAATGAACCAATGAAAAAGAGGGACATTATGTTAATGAGTGGGGCAGATGCCTAAATGGCTGTGCAGTACAACCAAAAGTGGGACAGGTGGTCACCCTCATTACTGCAGAATAGTATTACTCAGGTAGAAGTAAAAAGTATGTTGTAATAAAACTACTCTGAGAAGTACAGTGTATTTTTCAGGTAAATGTAACTCATTACTACGCACCTCTGGTTACAATAAATATATATAATGAAGTCGTAAAGTAAAACAACAGTAAAAATATAGCCTAAATTAATAATAATAATAATAATAATAATAATAATAATAATAATAATAATAATAATAATAATAATGCATTAGTCTTACATAGCACTTTTCTAGAAACTCAAAGTCGCTTTACGATCAGTGTTAGCTGTATGTGCACGTGTTTTGTAAGGAATAATAATTGTGCGACTAAACATAATCAAGTTACTGCAGTTAGTTCTGCCATCTGGTGGACACATCAGGACACTGCACCTTTTGTCTCTTACAGTGATTTGAGATTTGATTTCTTTGGAACAGACTGCACAGATGTTTACACTGTAGGCTGCACAGATGTTTACTCTGTAGGCTGCACAGATGTTTACACTGTAGGCTGCACAGATGTTTACTCTGTAGGCTGCACAGATGTTTACACTGTAGGCTGCACAGATGTTTACTCTGTAGGCTGCACAGATGTTTACACTGTAGGCTGCACAGATGTTTACTCTGTAGGCTGCACAGATGTTTACTCTGTAGGCTGCACAGATGTTTACACTGTAGGCTGCACAGATGTTTACACTGTAGGCTGCACAGATGTTTACACTGTAGACTGCACAGATGTTTACACTGTAGGCTGCACAGATGTTTACACTGTAGACTGTATCCTCTCTGTAAATAAAACTTTAATGCCAGGTTTTATTAACTGTTCACTACATAAACACAAACAAAACAGACAAAACAAACAAATCAATGGCACAAAAAACACATCAGAGGCATCAGCTAACACTCTCTGGGACTGTTCTGCACATTTTATGTGCTTTCCATTTGTAGCTATAAATATTATTATAAATTATTATATTCTGCTTTGAATGTTGCCATTAGAATCAGCTACATCTGTGCTAACTATTGATACCAAATGTTCATATATTTAAGACTTTTGCCTTTAAATGACATTTTTGTGTGAGAATATCACTGCTTCTTCAGATGACTAAAACCTTTAAATAGTTAAAATCTTTACATCTTAAATATTTTTTTGTTTTCCAAATGACTATATTACATTTTCTTTTCTATTTTATTTTCTCTGCTAATGCTCATATTATCAATCCCAGATAAGAATTCATTCAGATTCATCTTCAGATGCAAGACACTTTTTTCTCCTCCATCTTCTCAGACTGAGCCTCCTCCGTCTGATCCTGAGTTTTCACCGTTTCTTCCTGGAAATGAACTTTCTCTTCATCTTCCACCAACAGCTGCTGTGCCTCAGGTTGAACATTTTCCTCCTGAGGTTTCTTCTCCTGTTCCATCAGTTTTGACACTTGCTTGAAGTCACTCTCCAGCTTCCTTTTCCTCTCAGTTGTTTTCCGAATAATCTTATCAGTTTTATTCATTAATGTGTCTGTCTTTTCAATGATGTTCTCATGTTCTGATATTTGCTTCTCCATTTTCAGTATTTGTATTTCACTTTTTTTTTTCTCCTTTTTTTGTGTTTATCTTTTTTTCTTCAATGTCATTCTTCAGCTCAAAATTGAATTGATGTAGTTTTTCTTTGACCGTTATTAGGAATTTCTTTGTCCCCAGTGTTTTCTCAATCATGTCTTCAATGTATTGCAGTTCCTCTTTAATCCTCTCTGAGTCTTCAGTGTATCCAGACAACTTCAGGTCCTGACTGTGTCTTTTTACCTGTGGCCTCAGCAAACGCACTCTTTCTTCTGTTTCTTGAAGTGCAGTTTGTTCATTCACAGGCTTGGTTTCTGAAAAAAAAGAAGGCCCATTAAAATTACACAGAAAAACATGTTTATCATATTTCAGATGAACATCAGCCTCACAATAATTTAATTACACACCAAACATCATGAGCCTCATTCTGGTGAAATAATAATAGTTTAAATGATTATATTTTCTTTGAGTTTGTTTGCATTTTAATGAAGAGCTGGGGGTGGTGTTGAGGGTGGTGTGTGGTCAGTATTGTATCAGTTTATCACATTTAAACATCAATATTTAGTATTTAATACACTTGTGCAATGGAAATGCCGGAGAAATGAGCGTCAAAACTCACAGACATAAACCTGCACTGTTACTGTTGGAGCTTCTCAAAGTAATAAGACTTACTGCTGAATTTAAACTTCCACAAGACAAAGGCAGCTGCAGCAGCGATGAGGCACAGCCCCAAACTGAAGAGGATCCAGGAGACAGAGCAGGAAGAAACCTCCAGGAATTCATCTGGAACAACACAAAATAACACATGAAGAAACCATTTCATACACTTATACTACGTTAGACTACAGAGGAAGAGCAGAGAGGAGGTTTATGGATGCAGAGACAGAGGACATGAAGTTAGTTTGTGTGAGAGAAGAGGATGCAGAGGAGAGGCTCAGATGGTGCAGAGGATTCCCTGTGGGACCTGTGAGTAGAGTCTGAGCCTCAGCCTGTGAGTGTGAGGCTGTTACCTGTGATGTGGATGTGAGTCTCTGTGGTTTGCTTGGTTTTGTCCTGGGACACTCTGCAGGTGAAGGTGGTGCCGTGGCTCTGCTCCACAGTCAGTCTGCTTTTAACAGTAAACAGCTCCTGGTTCACACTGAGAGGCTCTGTCCGGCCCGCAGACAGGACGTTCCCCTCAGAGTCCAGCCAGACCAGCTCCGGCTCCGGGTACCAGCCTCTGGACTCACACTTTAACACTGGAGACCCTGAGTGGTCTTTGGTGAGGCTCAGGGACGGAGACGACACCGACACTGGACAGAGGAGCAAGAGACAAGGCTTTTATTATCGACTTCTGTTCTAGAGTAAAACATTTATAACCAACACAGTCTGGTCCTGTCCTGATGGAAGGAGGCCCCACACTGCGAGTGTAGAGAGCAGAGAAGTCCAGTCCAAAGAGTGCAACCATGAGAGTTGCCAGGTTTGCGGTTTTCCCGCACAGTTGGGCAATTTTGAAACTACATTTGTAGGGGAATTTTTGAGCTGCAGGTTGTGGTTTTGTTGGGCTGATTTTTAAACATATTGTGGACACAAAAATGTCTCTAGACAATGAGAAAAAAGTGGGGTACACATTTTATTTCTTCTCTTTTTGTGTCTCTGTGCCTGATCCCTCTGCTGTATCTGCGTTCACCACCGCTCCCACCTCGTGCTTCACAGGAATGACACGCGTTGTCTATGGCATAAAGTGCTGGAGGAAAGCACCATCACGCAGCACTACTGCAGTAAAAACATCCATCCACCTGCTTCTGCTTAACCAGGACCAGGCCACGAGAGCAGCAGTCTAAGCAGGGACACCCAGACCTCCCTCTCCCTGGATACTTCCTCCATCTCCCCTGGAGGAACCCCAGGACGTTCCCAGGCAACATACCACACTCTTGTTCTTGACAATCAAACTCCAATTTAATGTTTAGTGGGTGAGTGTGAGGTTTAAATGTGATGTTGTGTAGTAAACTTTATGCTTTGGTGCACTCACCTCTTCACAGGAGCACATGCACAAAATGACGACTCTTTGTTGGGTCAAAGAGCCCAACCCGACAAATATCACACATGCCTGATACCATGTTCACTTCTGACAAGACATGACGCAACTTTGGCAATCAGCCTTTAGTTTCGGCTCAAAAACCAATGAGGCAGACACAGAGAAGCTGGATGCATAAAAATGGCAACACGTGAATGTTGGTCAATAGCAAAAGAAGAAGAACTCGTAGAGAGGTCGCAACAGCACGAGTGCTTCTACAACGTATCATGCAACACTTAACCACCATCGCCTTGAAAAGGAAAAGACTGGGGCAGAGACTGCAATGGCAACGGTGAGTGCTAATGATAACAAAGTAGTAGCAAATTATTACTCTGATATTTCTTTAAAGCAGTAACACATAAATGATTGATTCTCACCGTAATGTAATTAAATAGTTCCTAAAGGTGGAAGGTGTGTGTCTCGAGGTCTGAATCATCGAGTCCTTCGTACGAGTCTAGGATTAGAAGTTGTTTGAAACTTGTTTTGTCTGTGGTCTGTGCTTTTAGTGCCACAGTTTTCAAGTTGCTCAAGATTTTTAAAATCTTCCATTGTGCTCCAGCTAAAGAGTTTTAAAACATTTAAAACATTTGGGGCCCTGTGAGCTCTGGGCTCAGGCTGTGCCTCAGTGTCTCCACTCACCGACCAGCAGTGTGACCTCAGCTCTTGTGTCCATCTGTGGGACGTAGCAGTGGTACGTCCCATTATCACTCAGCCTCACTCTGCTCAGCTCCAGAGACATGTCTCCGTTCTTCAGCTTCCTGTTGGACAGCGCCGTCCTCCCCAGATACAGAGAGTTCTGGTCGATGAGGAACTCCGCGCCGTCCCGGCGAATGTGAACATACCGCGGCTCCAGGTCGGGTCTGTTCCACTCCACTGCCATGTTTCCTAAGTCTTTAGCAGGATCCAGCTGACAGGACAGGACCACAGTACTGCCAACGGCCGCTATGATTGGCTGAGACGGAGCCATCATTGTGTACTGACCTGAGGAGGACACAACAGATTTATTAGAAATAAAGTCGCTCACAGTATCAGTAGGTCAGATAAACAATTAAAAAACATCAAACTGAGACCTCAGTTTTATGAGAGCATCATTCCAGAACATGTGGACAATAAACACACACTGAACTGGTGCATCATGGGAGCCTGCTACACCTTACAGCTCTCTGTTTGCAAATATAGAGTTAAATATAGAGTTAAATATAGAGTTAATAGAGTAATATAGAGTTAAATCTAGAGGTTTAGGAGGTGCAGAAGGTCACAGGGACAGATATGTCTCAGTATCTCACGTCACTGTGTCCAGGTAATGAATTTGACCTCACTACAGAAAGCCTCATCAAACTCAGCAACAGTTATAAATAATATGTAGTAAATGGCATTACTTTGTAAAAACCTTTTGAAAACTTAACCTTGAGCCTTACCTCGACAGAAGTGAGTCAGCAGCAGAAGTAAAACGGCAGAAGGCAGCAGTCGCTCGTTCAGACTCATAGTGAGACAAACCTGGGACTGAAATAACAGCTTTGTTACTGCTTTAATGGATTTGTCAAATAAACACTGGGCTGTAAAGGTAAAGGCAGGTAACAGCAGTAGAAGTAGTGACAGCAGATGTAGGTACTTTCTGGTAAACTTTACACTCAGAGGTTGTGTGAGACTGAGCTGGAGGTCAGAGCAGAACTCTGTGGAGTATTTACTGCTTGAGTGTCAGTATATTCAGATTTTATGGCCTGGTTTATGATTAATATCTCTGCGTAAACTGGGACATGAAACAGAAACAAACACAGAGTCCAGCGTCTTCTCAGTCAGTTCAAACTAGGACTGGGCAGATCCATTTAAATTTCAATAGTATTAAAGACACAGTAGGTTTACAGACTCTGCTGAGATTATCATCCATGTCACTAGAGTTAAATATCACTATCAACGTGTTTAAAAGCTGTAATCCTACCGTGTTTTGGAGTGTATTTCTTCAGTTTACTTCAGTAAAGTGCAGCAGCCTCAGGTTCACAGCCGAGCTCACGAACGACAGCTCCTTTAGTCCCACCCTTTTTGTCAGGTGACTCCAGTTTGATTCGTTTTGACTTGAAGCATTAGAAAAAAGATACGACTGAGGGAAGAAAGTTGGAGGTTTGCTGTTGGATTCTGGCCAAAAGGCGCTCCCTGTACAGTGATCATATTTCACTGTGGGCAACGGCCCGGGACGCTTTCTTTCTGCACATGTACAGAACATAAAGGCAGAGTGTCCTAATACTGTTTCTACTCTCACATCAGTGTTATCAACAGGTGGGTAGAGGAGCCAAAAACTGTCCTCAGGTAAGAGTACTGTTACTGCGAGGGTAAAAGCCTCAAAAAGTACTAAAAGTGGGACAAGTTGTGCAATTTGGTGGCACAAGGTGGGATGAACTTGAGAAATAAATCTTTTGATTTACAAATCCAGCTTTATTAACATACTGAGATAAAAGTTGCTACAGTTTAGGCCTATAACATATTTGATGTGCTGTTTTCATCCAAAAAAACACACATTTTGCAAAGTAATGTCTTTACTGTGACTTTACTCATTGGAATAAAAAAGGTGAAACAGAAAAAAAACACCAGATTCTTTCCTGAAACACAGGACACAACAAACATATATTCAACCTATCAAGGTAAGTCCGAGTCAATCATGGGAACCAAGCAAGACAAGTCAAGTCACTGCCTTAAAGCTTTAAGGCACATGTGTCAAACTCAAGGCCCGCGGGCCAAATGTGGCCCCAGGATAATTTCTTTTGGCCCGCGAGATCATTTCCATTTTATGTTAATAATGGCCCGGCGATATATTGTGCTCGATCTGTTTGAACTACATCTCCCATAATGCACTGCAGAAGCGGCGCCGCTGCGCGCCGGCACTGCCCCTCCCCCGCTGTTTTAGCGAGCGGCATTTAACGAGCCGCAGGAGCAGAGAGAGAGTGAAGGATTCTCCAACAGGAAACTTAACTTTCCACAAAAGAAATGGACAAAGAGGGGTCAGTGAGAGCAGGAGCTTCTTAAACACTGGGACTCTCTGTAAACGCTCTACACTTTGTTTGTTGAGCTCATGTGGCAGCAATAAAAACAGGCTCCAACCACACAGCAGTATAACCCCGAAATTCCACTGCAGGCGTAAGCGCCGCGCCGCGAAGCGCCAGCGGCTGACGGCGCTGACCCGCGCCCACTGGAAGTGTTTTGTAACGGCAGCGCCGCGGAGCTCTGAGCAGCTGGGGGGGAGCATGTGCGGGAATTGCGAGATCGCGCAATAAAGGCCTCCAATAAAGACGGGAACGTGACCAAAACAATCTTCATTCACCAGAAGAAGGACAGAAAACCACAGTTTAACTCCTCATCCATGGCTTTGTACAAACTGAATCACTGTGACCTGAGCTGTCGGCCTCTGCTGCAACAGGAAGGGTCGCAAGTGATTTGTGACTTGATTTAAGAACATGTGCATGTGTATATATAACAGATTTTATTAACAATAAATTTACATGTATTGTACATTTTTACAACCACATAAGCATATATATTATTACCGTAATTAAAAGTTAAATACTCCGTGTACGCTGTAGTTTTTTTTTGTTTTTTTTTTACATTTATTGTGAAAATCTGGAAGTTACACTCGTTCAGTATCTGGTTTGGTGTGATCTGATCTGTGTAGATTGACGTGGATCGGGAGCGCCATCGCAGGAAAATAGAACTGGGCCGTATCTCCGGCGAAGCGCAGTGGAATTTGGGGGTTAGAACATCACCTTTACAAACCCCGTCTCTAAACACAGAAGCTACAGACAGCAGCAGTTTAAACACAGCCTGTGTCACACTGTGTCAGTAAAACCAAGTTATCAGCAGAGAGTTGTCTAAGTTCATTCACAGCACTGCCCTCCGTCGCTCTTTTTCCTTTCTCTCTGTCGCTACTTGTGCTCTAATGCACTCATTAACACACAGCGAGCTAAACCTGCCCAGAAACAGGTCTCATCCTGCTCACACTGTGTCCTGCAGAGGACAGAGAGGTAGGCAGTAGTTTGCTCAATAAAAGTAAAGTAGGCCTATAACTAGGGATGTCCCGATCCGATCACGTGATCGGAAATCGGGCCCGATCACGTGGTTTCAGACTCGATCGAAATCGGACGTTACCTCCCGATCAGGACTCGGATATATATGTATATTTATTCTCATTACTTTTTATCAGATCTGTAGTTATGTGGTGGTACAGAGTGAGACCTCCTGACTCCACACAGAAACAGCAACGCGTGTGGCATGACATCACTTTGCTGCAGTGACACTATTGGTTGAATGCCGCCAAGCGAAGCAAAACACGGAAACAGCTTGAAGCTTGGGGCGCGAGTATGTCTGTGGTGTGGAGGTATTTTAACGTGGATGACAACAATCTTGCGATTGCAAAGTGTGAGATATGCAAACTTGGGATTTCAAGAGGTGGCAAGGAAAAGGCTGCATTTAACACGACAAACCTGATACGGCACCTGAAAAACAAACACCCGACACAATACAGCGACTTTACCCAGGCAACCCAGCCGAAGACGAGTCAGCCCACGCTGCAGGACGTTTTGAAGAAGAGAGAAAAAAATGTCCCATGACAGTGCGAAGGCGGAGGGCATCACAGCCAAGGTAGCGCAAATGATTGATCTGTTTCTTTGCTTTTCATTTTTCTACTTCTTTATTTTTCTACTGTATTATAGAAGTATCGGATCGGAACTCGGTATCGGCCGATACTCAAAATCAAATGACTCGGACTCGGGGGCAAAAAAACCTGATCGGGACATCCCTACCTATAATACGTGTTTGTGTGTAGGAGCTGACTCAGCTTAAAGTTGTGCTGGGCTTACATAAGGGGCATGGCATGCACCTAAATATTTATCTGCTGGTAGTGCACTGTCACAGTAAAACAGAGTGGACCTGATGAAAACACCTGTGTTATATGAGGAGTTAGGTAACTGTGGCAGTAAATAATACTTAATAAATAAATAATTGTCCAGTGTTAGTCAGTAGTCTGTGGCCTTTGTTGTTATTTGTTGAGTTCTGATTTAAAACAAAACTACAAAGCCCCTTAAAACCACAAATCTACACCTGTAGTTCTGTGGGGAAGTATTCTATGTTAAAAAGCCTATTGTAGCCTAACTGAGAACAAAAATACAGTAGGCTGGCTTTATTATTTATACAATTCTCTTATTCGGCCCACGACCAAGACTGGTTTTCTAATTTTGGCCCCAGCTCCGATTGAGTTTGACACATCTGATTTAATTGATCTCATTGAAGAAATCACAAATTCCATAGACAAAAAGAAATATGCAGTTGGGTTATTCATTGAACTAACAAAAACATTTGATACAATAAACCATGACATTCTATTCAGTAAACTAGAACAATATGGGATTAGGGCACTGGCACTACAGTGGGTAAAAAATGGACATTGTGTGTGGTCTTCCACAAGGTTCAGTGCTTGGACCAAAATTATTCAATATATACATTAATGATATTGTAAAACCTCATAAATTCATTCTATTTGTTGATGACACAAACATATTTGGATCAGGTGAGAATTTACAGCAACTTTTAGATTCTATGACCTCAGAGTTCATTAATATGAAATACTGGTTTCACAAGAATATGTTATCTCTAAACTTAAGTAAGACAAAAATCATGATATTTGGCAATAGTAAAATAAATTATGAATCACTAATACAAATAGAAGGTACTACTATACAAAGAGTCCATGAATTTAAATTCCTCAGGGTGATTATAGATGATATCATTTTGCTGGAGGTCTCACAATAATATTCCTGTTAAATTTGTAAACTCAACAAAAAGAAAAACAACACTGTTAGTGTTCATTTCATTTCCATTTTACTTAAACTAAAAATCTGCTAAATTTTCAGGTGTGGATCCCTGTTTTTTCTCCTCCATCTTCTCAGACTGAGCCTCCTCCGTCTGATCCTGAGCTTTTACCGTTTCATCCTGGAAATGAACTTTCTCTTCATCTTCCACCGACAGCTGCTGTGTCTCAGGTTGAGCCGCTGCCTCCTGAGGTTTCTTCTCCTGTTTAAGAGATTTTATCTTTAGCTCCTTGTCTCTCTCCAGCTTCCCTTTTCTTACAGTTGCTTCCAAAATCATCTCCTCTGTCATCTTCATTTGTTTGTTTATATTTTCAATCATTTTCTCACACTCTTCCTTTTGTGTCTCCAGTTCTTTAATACGTTGACTCTGCTCTGCCTTTTGTTTGCCCCTGAACCCTGGTATCCGACTAATGGACCTGCTCCTCTCCAGTTCTATCTGATTCTGTAACTGATGAACAGCCATTGATTGTGTCTCTCTGAGTCTCTTTATGAACTCCTTAGTCTCAGTCAGTTTGTTGATCATATCTTGGACGTACTGCAGATCCTCCTCAGTCTTCTCTAAGTCTTCACAGTGTCCAGACTCCTTCAGGTCCAAACTCTGCTCTTTCACCTCTGGCTTCATCAGACTCTGTCTTTCTGCTCTTTCCCAGAGTTCAGTGTCTTCAGTCACAGCTCTGGTTCCTGGGAAAAGAAGACAACAGTTTAGATTAAGACAAAAAAACATTTTTATGTGTGTTATGTCTGAAGATGACTTTATATTACATTTACAGTGTTCTCAAACACTGAACTTAATTCTCTGCCTCTCAATCCTCATTATCTTTGCACCAACATAAGGAACACGCTTAATGTCTGTATTTTCTCATATGACTGGAGCATACTATACTAGGACCGTGAGCGCCACGCGAAAAGGAATAATGCTTTTATTAAAAGAGTTTTTAAAAGAGCCTTTAATAAACGGATTACTAAATGGTTTTATTAAATGAGTCTGCCTCCCGGTGACAATAGGGGTTATGTGCTAACTAATTCGGCTAAACGGAAGAATCCACTTCCGGTCACAGCTTGTAAGCGAGCAGCCGGACAAGGGCAGCTTCAAAAACATATTTATGTCTTACATATCGCAAAATAAAATCACCAAACTAACGCTGCTATGGACTAACACAGTTTTATCCTTCAAACAAGGGTTTTAGCATTTGTGTGTTTAATATTTCACTAATCGCTGAGTACGGAGGCGAGATATTAACCTGTGTGAAGTTGCCCCCCCCCACATGATTGAAAATTAACAAAACTATGTCAGATCGTTTGTGCATCGTTTGTGTTGTGTCGTTCTTTTTTTTTTTGCCGAGGGATGTCAACATACAAGATACATTTTTATTTATTTATTTATTAATTTTTTTATTTTTTTTATTTTTAGACAGGGAAAGCCCATTGAGAGTCAGCTCTCATTTACAAGGGCACCCTGTTACAAAACAGTTACATAGCAATAATCACAATTAAATACATTTAAAACACCATTAAGTAAAACATGTGCAAGTTATATAAGAGGTACTTTCAAGCAAAACCTTAAATGTGTTTACAGAAATGAGTCTGTATCTAATTTAAGTGTATTCTGAAGCTTGTTCCATCTGTCAGGGGCATAAAAACAAAAAGCAGACTTTCCAAGCTCCGACTTCACGTGGCACACGTAGTCTGATGTGCATCTGTGAGCGTGTCTGATAATTAGTATTACTACAGTTTAAAAGGGAACATAGGTACAAAGGGAGTTTTCCACAAAGAGCCTTATAAACAAATAAAAAACAATGCTGTTCTCGGCGAGCTTTAAGAGAAGGCCAGCCTACCTTTTCATACAACATGCAATGATGAGTGAGATATCTATCTCCAGTTATAAAACGTAGAGCACTGTGATAAACAGAATCAAGGGGCTTGAGAGTGGTAGAAGATGTGTGCATAAAGATAATGTCACCATAATCAAATACAGACATTATTAGTGACTGGACAATTATCTTTCTAGAAAGAGAGGAAAAACAAGACCTATTCCTATACAGGAACCCAATTTTACTTCTCAACTTTTTGATTTTATGTTCCACATGAGTCCGGAAAGAAAATTTGGAATCTATCCAGATACCCAAATATTTATAAGATTCTGCCAATTCTACCAGTTAATTTTCCAATCATTTGTCTGTTGTTTGGAGTTACTGATAGTTGTCAAACTCAGCCAGCTACACATCTGCTAGCACACAGCTCGCCTGTACAGATACCAGTATACAATTTAAAAGTGAGCTTTATTGGTATAAAGCCTCACATTTTGTGTCAGCAGGACATAAACGAGGAGTTAAGCTCGTCCTTCTGCATATGAAGGCGTTTAATTACCTTCTTATTAGTTACACATTTCGTTGGGTAAAGGCCTCGATACACCAAGGCGACTCCCAGACTGCTGCCGAAAAGACGGAGCGACAGCTCGTCTCTTCTCGTCTCTTCTCGTCTCCTCTCGTTTCCTCCCGTTTCCTCACGTCGCATGATCTTTTTCCCTCTTCATACACCGAAGCGACAGCTGACCTAAAGACCGTGTCTTGCGCATGTGTGTGATGTAATTACCCCCCCCCAAAGCGGCAGATGGCGCTAGCCAGTGAACAAAGATAAACGGAAGTGACACAATGTTTGCGGAGTACATCTGCATGTAGCGCGCCTTGGTCTGCCACTGTTCTCAGCTTGTTTGAACATTTGAGAAGCGTGATCATGGCCGGTTTGGACATTGTTTTGTGTGGATTAGGTGCCACTGCTCTGTTACTTGAAGAAGATAACTTTCCGCACGGAATTGCGAAGAATGCAAAAATGGTAACAGTACGCTGCCACAGCGGTTTTCGCCTCTCGTCACTCCGTCACTTCCGCTAAAATTCCCGTGAGCTGATTGGCACGGCAGCTGTAGTGCTAGGCCAATCAGAGCGCTTCCTGCCAAAGACCAAAGACGCCGATTCAACAACAAGGCTAATACGTTTTGCAAATGCTTTTCCAAAAAGGTTTTGTAAATACATTTAGAAATCGGTTTCCTAAATGGATTAATGAATAACGCTATTAATCCTTCTTTTATTAAAACCATTTAGTAATCCATTTATTAAATGC
Source organism: Bostrychus sinensis (assembly GCA_020698575.1). Classification (NCBI taxonomy): domain Eukaryota; kingdom Metazoa; phylum Chordata; class Actinopteri; order Gobiiformes; family Eleotridae; genus Bostrychus; species Bostrychus sinensis. The sequence continues at coordinate 6,995,708 of CM036252.1, forward strand.
TCTTTTAAAACCTCTTTTAATAAAAGCATTTAGTAATCTCTTTATTAAATAAACTTTTAAAAACTCTTTTAATAAAAGCATTTAGTAATCCATTTATTAAAGGCTCTTTTAAAAACTCTTTTAATAGAAGCATTATTCCTTTTCAGCTGAGGCTGTCTGGCTCAAAAACTGGATGCACCCTTCTCTCAAGTAGGGATGTCACGATGTTAATTTTTTTGTGTTACGATTACTGAGATGAAATATTGCAATTATACGATTTTCATGATTATTTACTGCTGAAACCTGTCTGACCCATTCTTTAGATGTTTTTATTTATTTTTTATTTTATTGATTAGCTACAGGGATCATACAAACTTGTACCGACTGTGGGACAGATTGTGGCATGCTTTTATAAGGCCATTACTACAACTAATACTTTTAGATTACTTTTTTCTGATGGTGACTGGAGTCAAACAGCAGTGAGATAACAGCACATACACAGCTCCATCCACACAGCACAGCCTCACCAGTTTTTATTTTGTGTTGATAGATTCAGGAATCACAGAGATATGCACCGTTAAAGTTTGTAAAAGCATTTAGGCTTCATTACAAGAAGCATGGTTTATTATCACTCCATCTGAGAACAGCCACGATGTTTTTTTTAGATCCAGGGTCTCTTTTACTCAAAAACTATAACAAAAGAGATAAGTATATCCAATAACTTTGTTATTAAGTATAAACCAAAGTAAGAGAAGAGATAGAGAAGAGCACAGGAGAAACTTCAGCTGGATGGGAAGCACTGTAAAGTTTCTTTTAACAACAATCAGCCACTTCCGTGATCCTTTTCCAGCAGCAGAAACAACTTTATTGGGGCAGAGCCCAGGGGTGAAAGTAGATTTTTGCTTATGCCGGTACTATAACAAATTATGCCTACATATATATTTTTAATTGCAGAAAAAGCAGATATACGAGGTTGAGAATGAATTTTGACTATAAATAAAAAATATAGACACGGCTTATACAGGGTTTAACAGGGTCTGAAAACAAATCAAACGCACCCAATAAAGGCCAACACACACGGACGCACGTCAAAAAATACACCCCTATTGTTTTCTATGAGGCGCATGGCGGTGGCTAAAAACACATGGCCCCCGTACTTCAGCAGTAACAAAGATGGTTCTCTGCTCCGTGTGACACAGACACACAGCTGTAAACACTGAGGGACAGTAGCTGCTGCTCGGGGGGACACAGGCAGCAGCTGTAAACACCGAGGGACAGTAGCTGCTGCTCGGGGGGACACAGGCAGCACCTCCCGACTCCTGCTGCAGTCAGAGCATGGGGAAACTCCTTTCTGTCGCTAACTCGCTAATAACCTGTTATAGACAGGCGCGGCTCCAGACAAATATCATTGAGGGGGCAATGGGGGGTCCATATAAAATAAAGAGGGGGCAATGAAATTCTGACGCAACAATGTACACCAAAAACAAGAGGCTAAAATCAATAAGCAAAATATAAATTACCATTAGTATTGAGCAACAGTTCTGTCTAGACCAGTGGTGCCCAACCTTTTTCAACTTGCGATCTACTTTTAAAGTCATCAAGGCCTGGAGATCTACCTTTATTTTTTTTTAACCCTTATTTCGATTAAACATGGTGAGCATTTATCAGGGTTATTATTATTGCTGTGGTTAAACATGAAAATAAAAATAGAAATAACCACTTTAATAAAGTCACATTTTATTAAACTAAAATGATAAACATTAATTATCAACTCAGGACAGGAATAACTGAATCTAATAAATGCAGCATTTTTGTCAGTGATATTTATAACATTCCATCATTTCCTAAAACTGCTGATTATTTTGGATTATAATAGGCCTACTATATTTATAATGATGCCTGAATTAAACTGCAGTATCAATGCAGCTTATCATCAAAGCTCAGCATTATTTTAGTAACACTGATGAGTGACAGGAGCTCCATGGTAACGCTCAGGGGAGGAGCTCCATGGTAACGCTCAGGGGAGGAGCTTGTGAGACTTCGACAAAGTCAGCTTTCCTCACGCACGGCAACAACAAACTACTGCAGGACAAAAACAAAGCAAACAGGTGACATCAGGCTCTGCCACATTCCTCACCTGTCTCCTCCCTGACACCGCTGCCTCTCGTCCTGTGCGTGCGTGTGTGCGTGCGTGTGTGCCTGTGTCTGTGTCTGTGTGTGTGTGTGTGTGTGTGTGTGTGTGTGTGTCTGTGTGTGTGTGTGTGTGTGTGTGTGTGTGTGTGTGTGTGTGTGTGCGTCAGCTCCATGGCAGTGTTCAGAGCGGCCGCGGAGCGCGAGCCGCCCGCAGCCTCCACAACAGAACTGAAGTGAAAGCGTCCAGAACTCTGATTGTTATTAAGTTGCTTGTATTCGGTTTAGTTCGTAGCTCGTGCGGTTTCCTCGTGCTTCCGCGGTTTCTCGTGTGTTAGAAAGAATCTCAGACTGATCCATCTGCGTGTCATTCAAAAGCCATAGGCAAATTACTTTATTTGGAAAGACATGGCTCCACTCCGATCTACCCGCACTGCTTTTACGATCGACGGTAGATCGCGATCGCCGGGTTGAGGGCCACTGATTAAAACCTTCTCAAGCGTTTGGTGTAATTTGAGGCAGCGCTCCAGATGTGCTTTGGGCTTAAGATGCGCACGCTCAATGTGTTTGTTTAAGGAAGCGAGACAATCAGTGAATGATGAGAGGGGAGAGGGACATTCTGTGCATTAAATCACATCACGGAGCGATCATAAGCCACTAAAAACCACACAGTCACAGATATGATGAGATAAAGAACTGCCTGGTTCACATGCTTTAGCGTCAGATTTTTTTTTTCTCATAAAAGCGTCCGCGGCTGCTTTCTAATGTGTGTAAAAGCTGCCAAGACGGGCTGGACAGCTGATCTCTTTCTACCCGGTACTGCGTACCCCCTCTAAATCTTATGCCGGTACGTAGTACCGGGCCGTACCGGCTTACTTTCACCCCTGGCAGAGCCTGAAAGGAAAAACATTAGTACTGCACAGAGGAGCTGACAGGAGCAGACTGTGAGAGTCTTAGACTGTCATGAAAAGTTGTGATGTAGACAAAGTTGTTAGTTGGTAGGTTGTTGTAAGTTTGTTAAAGCAAAAATATTGAACTAATTAAGAACAACATGCTTCCAGACGTCTGGCTCTCCCACACACTACATACAGGCTTTAGAAAACAGCACATTGTTCAGTCCCTCCAGGATTTTGATCACAGCTATTAACACAAAATCAAGCAAACCCTGCAAATTCAGCGTGACCCTGCAACTTTGTCCAAACTCCGCAACTTTTCCACAACTTTGGCCAATTATCGCAGATATTTTCCTTTAAAACTGCATTTTGCTGCACTTACTGCTGTCTGTGGGCCGTCCCCCATTCCGAGCAGAGCAGCTTCTCTCTCTCAGCTGCAGCGCACCGGTAATGCAGCCGGAGGTCGGGTTGAGACACAGACAAAACCTCCCTTCCACTCGTGCGGCCCCGAGGTCGGGCGCAATCAAAAACAGAGCGGCACGGAGTTGTGACACAGAGGCTCAGCACAGAGGACGGAGGTGTGGTGCCGAAGTTGGGCGCACTCATAAACAGAGCGGCACAGAGGCACAGCAGGGAGGTTGAGCGCACATGAGCTCGCAGGTGCTCAACAGCAGCAGCGGTGTGGATGGGACTGAAGGAGGACTTTCTAATTTTGTCAGGTGTCACTCTGAAAAGCCCGTCTGCGTTGCCATGGCGATATAGTTGCCTAAAAAGTTAAATGGGCAGCGTATTTAGAGAACAATGAAGTTTGAGGTCATTGTTCTTTAAACGTTAATGTTGCAGGCGAATAACCTTCCTGAAAACCTATAGCACAGCAAACTTCCTCTGTTTTTTAATGACTGGATGTTCTACAGCAATCACCAGAGAAGATCTGAGAGGAACAGAATCAGAATCAGCTGCAGGAGCCCCAAAAAACAGCCTAATTACACAGCAATATCATTTTAAAAAGTAGGTACACTTGGCCTGTTCAAATACAGGTATTTTTAATTAGATTATTACCAGTCCACATATGTTTAAAACAGATTTTGTTTTTATAGCTCTATCTAATATTTTTTAAGAAAAAGCTCAGGAAACAGTATATTTTTTATCACCTGATACTTTTTACCTGTGAATTATAGACAAAAAAAAATTGCAACTTTTAGCACAACTTTTACCAAAATCCCCTGCAAAATCAGGCATTTAATCCTGGAGGGACAGATTGTTTTACTCACTCTATAGTCAGCTAAAACACTTTAAAATGCACCAGGATACAGCAAATATTGTCTGTTATATTGATTTTTTTCCTGGGGGAGAACCCGCAGACCCCCTGTAAATTTGTTACATACTTAACCCCTGTGAGTCAAGACTTGCTCTCCTGTGAGCTGCAGACATCATGGCTCAGCTCCTAACTTCCTTAAACCATAAAAAGGTCTCTGATTCCATCTAAATAACTGGCTTCAGAACAAACAGAAGATAAATAACATTTTTTGTATTAGTCCTATAATAATAATGTGCCATGTGCCCACACAGTAAAGTGACAGGACCCGGCTGCCCCCCCCCCCCCCCCCCCCCCCCGGCTACGCTAATCTCAGGAGAACACAGGTCCATTAGTAATGTCTGTGCAAGTGTCAGACACAAACCTGCACTGTTACTGTTGGAGCTTCTCAAAGTAATAAGACTTACTGCTGAATTTAAACTTCCACAAGACAAAGGCAGCTGCAGCAGCGATGAGGAGGCACAGCCCCAAACTGAAGAGGATCCAGGAGACAGAGCAGGAAGAAACCTCCAGGAATTCATCTGGAACAACAGAAAATAACACATGAAGAAACCATTTCATACACTTATACTACGTTAGACTACAGAGGAAGAGCAGAGAGGAGGTTTATGGATGCAGAGACAGAGGACATGAAGTTAGTTTGTGTGAGAGAAGAGGATGCAGAGGAGAGGCTCAGATGGTGCAGAGGATTCCCTGTGGGACCTGTGAGTAGAGTCTGAGCCTCAGCCTGTGAGTGTGAGGCTGTTACCTGTGATGTGGATGTGAGTCTCTGTGGTTTGCTTGGTTTTGTCCTGGGACACTCTGCAGGTGAAGGTGGTGCCGTGGCTCTGCTCCACAGTCAGTCTGCTTTTAACAGTAAACAGCTCCTGGTTCACACTGAGAGGCTCTGTCCGGCCCGCAGACAGGACGTTCCCCTCAGAGTCCAGCCAGACCAGCTCCGGCTCCGGGTACCAGCCTCTGGACTCACACTTTAACACTGGAGACCCTGAGTGGTCTTTGGTGAGGCTCAGGGACGGAGACGACACCGACACTGGACAGAAGAGCAAGATACAATGGAAAGGTTTTACCAGACTTCTGTTCTCAGTGTGGCCCCACACTCTGTGTAGAGACCAGAGTCCAGTCCAGAGTGAACCAGTCATAATCCACAAGTCCTCACACTGTTCAGACACTGTTCACTGATTTTCTGTGATTTAATGTCATTCTGTAGCAGACAGACTTGTTGGCATTAGCACAGGCACAAGCATTTTTCATTCTTTCTGGTTCAGTTTTTGTTGAGCTCTAAGCCCTGTTAGAAGGTCACCACACCAAACAGGATCTGAGACATACCACACTAACCACACTGTTCTCTGTGAAGACTCTCAAGATGCTCTGCTGCACTGAGCTCTTCTTATTAGCCTGAATTAGACTCCCTGAGTTCAGGGAGGCGTGGCCAAATATTGGCCTCTTGCAAACCATTACTTATCGTGATGTTCCTCCTGTGTGGGGCGTCAGTACAATTATGTTATGACTCTTTGTTGAGTTGGAGAGTCCCTGACTTCAACTTGTAGATATCAAACATGCTCGATGCCCTTTTCACTACCAACTAGACATAACGTTGGCAACAATCAATCAGAAAAACACAATAAGTAATACAAATGCACAGACAGACGATGACTATAGTTACAGCTCAGAAACCAATGAAGCAGACGCAGAGATGCTGTACACAAATACAACAGCAGAAGAAGAAGAACTATTAGAGAGGTGGCAACAACACGGAGGCTTCTACAACACTTGACCACCATCGCCTTGAAAAGGAAAAAACTGGAGCAGAAATTGCGGCGGCATTGGACACAACGATGAGTGCTAATGCTAACAAAGTAGTAGCAAATTGTTACTATGATATTTCTTTGTAGCAGTAACACATAAATGACCGATTCTCGCCGTAATGAAATGAAATTGTTCACTGTGTGCCTCGAGCTCTGAATCATCGAGTCCTTCGTACGAGCCTAGGATTAGAAGTTGTTTTAAACTTGTTTTGTCTGTGGTCTGTGCTTTTTATGCCACAGTTGCTCATGATTTTAAAAATCTTCCATTGTGTCCCAGCTAAAGAGTTTTAAAACATTTAAAACATTTGGGGCCCTGTGAGCTCTGGGCTCAGGCTGTGCCTCAGTGTTTCCACTCACCGACCAGCAGTGTGACCAGGTCACGAGAGCAGCAGTCTAAGCAGGGACGCCCAGACCTCCCTCTCCCTGGACACTTCCTCCTTCTCCCCTGGAGGAACCCCAAGACGTTCCCAGGCAACATACCACACTCTTGTTCTTGACAATCAAACTCCAATTTAATGTTTAGTGGGTGAGTGTGAGGTTTAAATGTGATGTTGTGTAGTAAACTTTATGCTTTGGTGCACTCACCTCTTCACAGGAGCACATGCACAAAATGACAACTCTTTGTTGGGTCAAAGAGCCCAACCCGACAAATATCACACATGCCTGATACCATGTTCACTTCTGACAAGACATGACGCAACTTTGGCAATTAGCCTTTAGTTTCGGCTCAAAAACCAATGAGGCAGACACAGAGAAGCTGGATACATAAAAATGGCAACACGTGAATGTTGGTCAATAGCAAAAGAAGAACTCGTAGAGAGGTCGCAACAGCACGAGTGCTTCTACAACGTATCATGCAACACTTAACCACCATCGCCTTGAAAATGAAAAGACTGGGGCAGAGACTGCAATGGCAACGGTGAGTGCTAATGGTAACAAAGTAGTAGCAAATTATTACTCTGATATTTCTTTAAAGCAGTAACACATAAATGATTGATTCTCACCGTAATGTAATTAAATAGTTCCTAAAGGTGGAAGGTGTGTGTCTCGAGGTCTGAATCATCGAGTCCTTCGTACAAGTCTAGGATTAGAAGTTGTTTGAAACTTGTTTTGTCTGTGGTCTGTGCTTTTTGTGCCACAGTTTTCAAGTTACTTAAGATTTTTAAAATCTTTCATTGTGTCCCAGCTAAAGACTTTTAAAACATTTAAAACATTTGGGGCCCTGTGAGCTCTGGGCTCAGGCTGTGCCTCAGTGTCTCCACTCACCGACCAGCAGTGTGACCTCAGCTCTTGTGTCCATCTGTGGGACGTAGCAGTGGTACGTCCCATTATCACTCAGCCTCACTCTGCTCAGCTCCAGAGACATGTCTCCGTTCTTCAGCTTCCTGTTGGACAGCGCCGTCCGCCCCAGATACAGAGAGTTCTGGTCGATGAGGAACTCCGCGCCGTCCCGGCGAATGTGAACGTACCGCGGCTCCAGGTCGGGTCTGTTCCACTCCACTGCCATGTTTCCTAAGTCTTTAGCAGGATCCAGCTGACAGGACAGGACCACAGTACTGCCAACGGCCGCTATGATTGGCTGAGACGGAGCCATCATTGTGTACTGACCTGAGGAGGACACAACAGATTTATTAGAAATAAAGTCCCTCACAGTATCAGTAGGTCAGATAAACAATTAAAAAACATCAAACTGAGACCTCAGTTTTATGAGAGCATCATTCCAGAACATGTGGACAATAAAGACACACTGAACTGGTGCATCATGGGAGCCTGCTACACCTTACAGTTCTCTGTTTGCAAATATAGAGTTAAATCTAGAGTTAAATATAGAGTTAAATATAGAGTTAAATCTAGAGGTTTAGGAGGTGCAGAAGGTCACAGGGACAGATATGTCTCAGTATCTCACGTCACTGTGCCCAGGTAATGAATTTGACCTCAGTACAGAAAGCCTCATCAAACTCAGCAACAGTTATAAATAATATGTAGTAAATGGCATTACTTTGTAAAAACTTTTTGAAAACTTGACCTTGAGCCTTACCTCGACAGAAGTGAGTCAGCAGCAGAAGTAAAACGGCAGAAGGCAGCAGTCGCTCGTTCAGACTCATAGTGAGACAAACCTGGGACTGAAACAACAGCTTTGTTACTGCTTTAATGGATTTGTCAAATAAACACTGGGCTGTAAAGGTAAAGGCAGGTAACAGCAGTAGAAGTAGTGACAGCAGATGTAGGTACTTTCTGGTAAACTTTACACTCAGAGGTTGTGTGAGACTGAGCTGGAGGTCAGAGCAGAACAGGGATGGTTCATAAAAATTCCCACAGCACAGGTGTTTGAGCCGAGTGGGCCCTGGTGCCAGCTCGCACGGCTGCTTCCTGGAAAGCACCCAGTGAGTCCTGTTAGAGTTATGGAAATGTAAAAGCCAAGGTAACTATTCAGTCATGTGGTTTTGTAATTTAAAGCTCAAAGTAGTGTGCTAATGTTGTTCTCTTTACCTTGCAGTTTGGCTAGCTGCTGCTTTGCTATGCTTTGTAATGCTCATTGCTGTGATTGAAATAGTTTAGTTACCCAGGCTAAACCATTCAATTTCAATAGTATTAAAGACACAGTAGGTTTACAGACTCTGCTGAGATTATCATTCATGTCACTACAGTTAAATATCACTATCAACGTGTTTAAAAGCTGTAATCCTACCGTGTTTTGAAGTGTATTTCTTCAGTTTACTTCAGTAAAGTGCAGCAGCCTCAGGTTCACAGCCGAGCTCAGGAACGACAGCTCCTTTAGCCCCACCCTTTTTGTCAGGTGACTCCAGTTTGACTCGTTTTTCTTGAAGCAGTAGGAAAAAAGATATGACTGAGGGAAGAAAGTTGGAGGTTTGCTGTTGGATTCTGGCCAAAAGGCGCTCCCTGTACAGTGATCATATTTCACTGTGGGCAACGGCCCAGGACGCTTTTTTTCTGCACATGTACAGAACATAAAGGCAGAGTGTCCTAATACTGTTTCTACTCTCACATCAGTGTTATCAACAGGTGGGTAGAGGAGCCAAAAACTGCCCTCAGGTAAGAGTACTGTTACTGCGAGGGTAAAAGCCTCAAAAACTACTAGAAAAGCTCTTGGTCTGCATTTTCTCAAAACAATCCAGCAGCACCAACACCAGCTTCTTTCCTGAAACACTGGACACAACAAACATATATTCAACCTATGAAGATAGGGCACTCACAAATATTTATTCTACATTTTACACCAGGAACACTCACCTTACATCACATCTGTCAAACTCAAGGCCCCAGGATAATTTCTTTTGGCCCGCGAGATCATTTCCATTTTATATTAATAATGGCCCGGCGATATATTGTGCTCGATCTGTTTGAACTACATCTCCCATAATGCACTGCAGAAGCGGCACCGCGCCGGCACTGCCCCTCCCCCGCTGTTTTAGCGAGCGGCATTTAACGAGCCGCAGGAGCAGAGAGAGAGTGAAGGATTCTCCAACAGGAAATTTAACTTTCCACAAAATAAATGGACAAAGAGGGCTCAGTGAGAGCAGGAGCTTCTTAAACACTGGGACTCTCTGTAAACGCTCTACACTTTGTTTGTTGAGCTCATGTAGCAGCAATAAAAACGCACAGCAGTGTAAGATCATCTCCTTTACAAACCGCGTCTTTAAAAACAAAAAACCAAGTTGTGTCAGTAAAACCAAGTTATCAGCAGAGAGTTGTCTAAGTTCATTCACAGCACTGCCCTCCGTCGCTCTTTTTCCTTTCTCTCTGTGCTACTTGGGCTCTAATGCACTCATTAACACACAGCGAGCTAAACCTGCCCAGTCTTTATCTGTTGAACCGTTTCAACTGTACAGCAGTCAGTTTGCTAATGCTACCAACAGCAGGAGACATATTTTTGCTCACATTTAGGGACTGTGCATGTGACTGGGTCTGTGTGGGGAACTAGGTCAAAGGTCACGCAAACAAACAATGCAGGTCTAGGTTTAGGTGAATCTCTGCTGATGCCGGCTGTAAACAAACACTCGTGTTCCAACGCTCGTGCACGTCGCTGTGGAGGAGTTCCTTGGAAAGGAACAGTGAAGGGCGGGGCCTGACGCATGCGCATTATTCAAAAAAGGACAAACAGTCGCTGGTTTCTCTGCAGTCGAAATTAGTTAGTTATGGTATGTCTATCTCTTTGTTTTGTTTTGTTGCGTTCAGGAGTTGTGAACTGAGTCGTGTATTGTCCTATTCTCTATCCAGCCTCCCTTCTTCATGTTCTTCATGTTCTTTCTTGAGGGTTACTTCTGCTACTATTCGACTCGCTTTGACGTCTTCCTCCTAACTAAAGTCTACGTCGTCTCTCTAAGAACTGTGCCAAAGACGGTCTTATGGTTCTCAGTGCTGGAGCGCTCTCCAGCGACAGAAACCTCTGGTTAGTTTTCCACTGCTACGGGAGGTAAATTATAAATTAATTACAGATTCTGTTGATGGGTCTCCTTTTGTTGACTGCTGCTGTGTTGGGACTTTGTTTTTAATTGGATGTACGTCAAGTGTGTGAAAGGCCTGGCATTTTTAAAGTTACACTGTGTAACTTTTCTCCTAAATATGTGGGGCATACTGACTTGTTTTTGTGATTTTTTGAGCGATTATAAGGCCTGAGGCGCGATCTGTTGCTCCGAGCGGGGCTTCTGTACTGAGAAACCGCCCTCGCAACTTGGCCGGGAGCGCTCCACTGTTCAGGAAAAGTCACGTAACAGGGAACGACTTGAGGCGCAGTATAACCAGGAAGCTACTTTTAGCGTTGTTATTTTCGCCAGTTCGTCACGGCCGAAGAACACAAGAAAATGAAGACAATGTCGGACGAGGCAAGAAAAAGAAAATGTGAAAGGGACCGCACCAGATCACAGACAAGAGTCAACATCGGACAGACTTTTGCTGCTGGCGTCAGATGAGAGACAGAGAAGGCTGCAAATCAGATCACGTTTTTGCATCTTTTATTTTTTCTTTAGAACGTGCTTTTTCATACAGTTATTAGTTGTTTTTACTGCGACCATTGCGCGATATTTGTTGATAAGCTAACGCTAGCGCTAACTCTATAGAAGATCCAGTCCAAACTTCCAAAGGTAGCAGCAGGTCAACTAAAGTTGAAACAATGATGGAAATAGACGCACGCTCGCACAGTTTCAGAAGGAGGAGGGGCCCTAGTGTTTACGTTTTGCGACGGTGCAGTGGCACCTGTGGCCTCTAGAGGCGCAAGACCAGGAATCTTACACAGTGTAACTTTAAACGGTATTTGAAATTAAACAAACCCGTTATAAACAATAAAACTGTATATCTTTTTAACTATGTCTCTGTGTAACTCAGTTCTATGAAACTGTGAACCTGTGCACTGTACCTCAGCACAGTACTGGCGTCGCTACTGACCCTGTGTTGTACTTATTAAAGTACTGGCATCGCTGTTACATAAATTAACCCCTTTTCTACCCTCGGTCACTACACCAACAACAGTATAAATAATATTATGTAGTGAACAGTTTTACTTTGTAAAAACCTTTTCAAAACTGAGCCTTACCTCGACAGAAGTGAGTCAGCAGCAGAAGTAAAACGGCAGAAGGCAGCAGTCGCTCGTTCAGACTCATAGTGAGACAAACCTGGGAATGAAACAACAGCTTTGTTACTGCTTTAATGGATTTGTCAAATAAACACTGGGCTGTAAATATATTGTCTCTCCTGTGGTTTGGTAAAATACACTGTTGGTGTTTTCTGTTGTTGTCTGTAGTTGCTAAAGTATATTTTTTAAATCAGACAATTTAAAGAAGACAATATTTAAAGGTAAATTTATTTTAAGTATTAATGCAACCTTGTAATGTATAATAATCCTTTATAAACTAAAAATATGATTGTATTATGAATATTAATAACAATGACGGGTTAAGAAAGTTAACTGTACTGGCTGTAGTAACAGTGTGATATTGTAAAATAAATGAATGATTAATAAAGCAGGCAAGGTTAATGTGTGAAGTTTATGGAAGGGAATAATTGATTAGAAATACAGACATTTACAGTGGCAGGAAGGATACTTTTGCTCAAGTGTCTCAAGTAGATTTTCAGATAAACGTTTGAAATACTTTTTTTTCCAGAACAAGTTAGCAATGAAGGTTATAGAAGTACAGTTATAGAAGTAGTGATAATAGATGTTAAACTTTACACTCAGTAGGTTGTAGAGCTGGGCGATTTCTCTTTTTTTCACAAAAAATTTGATTTACGATTGAAAAACAATTTTTTTCCCCACTTACTTAAAATCAAACTGAAGACAACAGAGAAATTGTCCAAAACAAGTTTAGCTTTATTGCTTTGATTTCCTCTTGAGGTTAAAGTGCAATCAGACAAAGTCAAACAGAAGAGAAGGCTCTGTGATTTTACGGGGGATTTTCTTAAAAGTTGAGCTAAAAGTTGCAATTTTTTGTCTATAATTCTTCTTAAAAATATTAGCTAGAACTGTAAAAACTAACAAAATCTGTTTTTAAACATATGTGAGGTGGTAATAATCTAATTAAAAATATCTGTATTTGAACAGGCCAAGTGTACCTACTTTTTAAAATGATATTGCTGTGTTATTAGGTGGTTTTTTGGGCTCCTGCAGCTGATTCTGATTCTGTTCCTCTCAGATCTTCTCTGGTGATTCCTGTTGTGTGCTGTAGAACATCCAGTCATTAAAAAACAGAAGAAGTTTGCTGTGCTATAGATTTTCAGGAAGGTTATTAGTCTGCAACATTAACATTTAAAGAACAATGACCTCAAACTTCATTGTTGTCTAAATACGCTGCCCATTGAACTTTTTAGGCAACTATATCACCATGGCAACGCAGACAGCTTTTCAGAGTGACACCAGACAAAACTAGAAAGCACCGCGTTTGTCTCCTCCTTCAGTCCCATCCACACCGCTGCTGCTGTTGAGCTCCTGCAACCTCATGTGCGCTCGACCTCCGCGCTATAGCTCCGCACCGCACCTCCGTCCTCCGCACCTCCGTCCTCCGCACTGCACCTCCGTCCTCCGCACCGCACCTCCGTCCTCCGCACCTCCGTCCTCCGCACTGCACCTCCGTCCTCCGCACCGCACCTCCGTCCTCCGCACTGCACCTCCGTCCTCCGCACCGCACCTCCACGCTGCTTTGTCTGTGGCTCAACCCGACCTCCACCGCGCATTACCGGTGCGCTGCTGCTGAGAGAGTTGGCAGAGTTTGGACAAAGTTGCAGGGTCACACTGAATTCGCAGGGTTTGCTTGATTTTGCGTTAATAGTTGCGATCGCAACATCGCAACTATACTAACTATACTACTGTAGGGACTGACTTTGCAGCGGGGCGCTGTTTGCGCTCCGTCTGACGCCGCAAACCCGAACCAATTCCACACAACTGACGACACTGTGCCTTTCTTAGGAACGAGGTCTTCCCTGCTCGCTGCCAGGTTGTTTGTGTTCCTCTAGCACGGAGGGAGGGCGGGGCCTACCCACTGTGAACTACGGGAGCCCAGAGCGCCGGTGGTGGAGGTTTTTTTTTTTTTTAAATCGATTTTTATTTAAACAAGTTGACCTGCCCTACAAATTTTAATTAATCGAAAAAATCGATTTATCGCCCAGCTCTAGTAGGTTGTGTTCAGGTGATATCACAGCATTTTAAAGGCCTCCAGTGTGAGATTGAGCTGGACACAGGTCAGGACTCTGTGGACTATTTATGACCTGGTTTATGTTTAATCTCTCCACAATCACTGGGTCTATCAAACTGGCAGAGTCTAAAGTCTTCTCTGTTCATGCACACTGGGACGGATGGATTTACCAAAGTAACAATAGTATCTATAGCAACTTTAGAATTATGTTTATTTGCCTAACTTTGCTAAAAATCAGATCCAGCATTTAACCTGCACTTAACAAGAAATCCATTTAATTCTCAGAAAATTGAACACACTGCTGGTCTCTACATAAAAGCACATACAGTGTATTTGTGCAAAGTATCAGTATCTATGATGCTGGCCTGGTATTAACTTACAGTATCACCCACCTCTAGCGCAAATTAACTAAAGTGAAAGGATGTTTTCAGGATTACAAAGTGGTGATATTCAGTCACAGCTGAGCTTGTTGTCAGTAGTCATTATGCCACAAGATTAATATAACAGTGAAGTCCTGGACTCAAAACCTAACAAAACAGGATCAGGTTCAGTTTTTTTCTGTCAATAATAGTAGCTCACATACGTTTATACAGGCCCCTGCTCCATGTGAGGTTTTGACATTATCAAATGTAAAAAGACAAACAAAACCGAGCCTTAAACCCACTCTCATGTTATAAACTCGACTGCACATCAACCCAGCTGTCAGTGCAGAGTTCCCACAACAATAATACATTTAAATCTATTTACTTCTCATTTATAAGGCACTGTTTACTGAGTGCAACGCCTTCATAGACAGCTTCACAGACTCTGGTGAGATTATCATTCATGTTGCTAAAATCAAGTGTTGATGTGTTTAAAAGCTGTAATCCTACCTTCTTCTGTCTGTAGCCTGTATTTCTTCAGTAAAGTGCAGCAGTAAAGTTCACAGCTGAGCTCATGAATGACAGCTCCTTAAGACACGCCCCTCTTAGTCACGTCCCACTGGATTGTGGCCAAAAAGACGCTCCATGTTCAGTGACCTTTATACACTGAATACCTTTGTGCAACAGACTGGGACTCAGCCAACACTTACACAACAGTTTTTACTGACACTTTTTCTCTGCACATGTACAGGACATACAGGCAGGGAATTAAAATGAAGCGTATGCTCTCATATCAGTTTTAGATCAGCAGCTCAGTAGAGGAGCCAAAAACTGTACTTACGTAAAAGGTTGCATTAAAACGACTCTCAGAAGTACAATTTATTCAAAAAGTTAGTCCAGTAAATGTAACACATCACAACACACCTCTGGTTATAAATATACAATAACAATACAAAATATAAATAAGAAAAAACTTCTAAATTGTAATGTAAATAACAGAAACAATATAGCCAGGGGTGAAAGTAAGCCGGTATGGTCCGGTACTACGTACCAGCAAAAGATTTAGAGGGGGTACGCAGTACCGAGTAGAAAGAGATCAGCTGTGGCCGGTCTTTGCAGCTTTAACACACATTAGAAAGCAGCCGCGGACCGCGGATGCTTTTATGAGAAAACAAAAATCTGACGCTAAAGCATGTGAACCAGGCAGTGCTTTATCTCATCATATATGTGTCTGTGTGGTTTTTAGTGGCTTATGATTACTCCGTGATGTGATTTAATGCACAGAATGTCCCTCTCACCTCTCATCATTCACTGATTGTCTCGCTTCCTTAAACAAACGCATTGAGCGTGCGCGTCAAATTACACCAAACGCTTGAGAAGGTTTTAATCAGTGGTCCTCAACCCGTCGATCGTAAAAGCAGTGTGGGTAGATCGCGGAGCCATGTCTTTCCAAATAAAGTCATTTGCCTATGGCATGTGAATGCTCCGCAGATGGATCAGTCTGAGATTCTTTCTAATACACGGGACACCGCGGAAGCGCGAGGAAACCACACGAGCTACGAACTAAACAGAATACAAACAACTTAATAACAATCAGAGTTCTGGCCGCTTTCACTTCAGTTCTGTTGCGGAGGCTGCGGGCGGCTCGCGCTCCGCGGCCTCTGAACACTGCCATGGAGCTGACGCACACACGCACGCACACACACACGCACAGACACACACACACACACAGACAACCGCACACGCACAGACACACACACACGCACGCACACAGGTAGGAGAGGCAGCGGTATCAGCGAGGAGACAGGTGAGGAATGTTGCAGAGCCTGATGTCACCTGTTTGCTCTGTTTTTGTCCTGCAGTAGTTTGTTGTTGCCGTGCGTGAGGAAAGCTGACTTTGTCAAAGTCTCACAAGCTCCTCCCCTGAGCATTACCATGGAGCTCCTGTCAATCACCAATGTTACTAAAATAATACTGAGTTTTGATGATAAGCTGCAATGATACTGCAGTTTAATTCAGGCATCATTATAAATATAGTAGGCCTATTATAATCCATAATAATCAGCTGTTTTAAAAAATAATGGAATGTTGTAAATATTACTGACAAAACTTTATATGCTACATTTATTAGATTCAGTTATTCCTGTCCTGAGTTGATGATGAACGTTTATAATTTTTAGTTTAATAAAATGTGACTTTATAAAAGTGGTTATTTCTATTTTTATTTTCATGTTTAACCACTGCAATAATAACAACCCTGATAAATGCCCACTATGTTTAATAGAAATAAGGGGTAAAAAAAAAATAAAGGTAGATCTCCAGGCCTTGATGACTTTAAAAGTAGATTGCAAGTCGAAAAAGGTTGGGCACCACTGGTCTAGACAGAACTGTTGCTTAATACTAATGGTAATTTATATTTTGCTTATTGATTTTAGCCTCTTGTTTTTGGTGTATATTGTTGCGTCAGAATTTCATTGCCCCCTCTTTATTTAATATGGACCCCCCATTGCCCCCTCAATGATATTTGTCTGGAGCCGCCACTGTCTATAGCAGGTTATTAGCGAGTTAGCGACAGAAAGGAGTTTCCCCATGCTCTGACTGCAGCAGGAGTCGGGAGCTGCTGCCTGTGTCCCCCCGAGCAGCAGCTACTGTCCCTCAGTGTTTACAGCTGCTGCCTGTGTCCCCCCGAGCAGCAGCTACTGTCCCTCAGTGTTTACAGCTGTGTGTCTGTGTCACACGGAGCAGAGAACCATGTACGGGGCCATGTGTGCGCCTCATAGGGCTCATAGGGGTGTATTTTTTGATGTGCGTCCGGTGTGTGTTGGCCTTTATAGGGTCCGTTTGATTTGTTTTCAAACCCTGTTAAACCCCGTATAAGCCATGTCTATATTTTTCATTTATAGTGAAGATTTATTAAAAATATATATGTAGGCATAATTTGTTATAGTACCGGCGTAAGCAAAAATCTACTTTCACCCCTGAATATAGCCTATGGTAATAATAATGCATTAGTCTTAGGCTGTGTTCACACTCGCTGGTTCGCAGGACTCGGTTCGCTTTGGGACAAAAGTCTGCACCTGTGTCGATGAAGTCATTGGTGTGGTTTGAGTTCACAGTGAGATCTGTCAAACTGAACTGAACTGACTGAGAGAGCAGTAACAAACCTCGCCTGTAGAGGGCAGTGTGCCAGTATTTACTGAGAGAAACAGGTGAAGAAGAAACCCTGCTCATCTATTTGTCAAAAGTCCACCTCTTCAGCTGAATATATCCTAATAATATCATACGGCACACTTTATTTTTAATATTTAATGAAGTGTTACGTTTAGAGCAGAGATCTCGGCTGAGCACAGGTGTGGACTCTGGGATTAATATGATATTTGTGTTGTTTCAGCAGAGTTTTTACATTTGTTTGCTAATGTTAGCAACCTTTTAAATACATTTTATTGCTACAGTATGTATTTTAATCACGTTAGATGTGTGTATGTTTCTGTGCCCTTAGTAAACAGTGGCAAAGATGCAAGAAGTGAGAAAAAAAAAAAAAATGAAGAAGCAAAATCCCAAGAAAATTTTGCGAGATCTCGAGAAACTATTAGAGATGCTGCAAATGTTGTTAGAGGAGCAGTGATGGAGGAGGAGTTCACAGCAGATCCCCAAAGAGGACGAGTTCAGAACAGTCTTTACGACGCGACAATCCCTTTGTGCGCAAAATCCTCTTCAAATGTCTCTCACTTATCTGAAAGCCATGTCTACAGCAAAAAACAGATTTTATGTCTTTATATTTGAGGCCGATCTCAAAATAAAACTCAAAGCTCTCCCATGAGTGCGTGTCTTCCATCGTTACAATACACTGGCTGACACAGAAATACTGGAAGTAAACAATTCCTTTAAAAACTTTCCTGGGATCTTGCAAAACTTTCTCGGGATCTCGCAATAGTTTCTCGGGGATTTTTTTCATTTTTTATTTTTTCAACCATGTCCCCTAAGGGGCTCCGTAAAGAAGCACAAAAAAGGCAGAAAGCAGCAGAAAACCATAATCTGGCTGGTGTCACAACAGATGGCATAAAATAGCACAAATTATAAAAAAAGGCAGAAGTACTAAAAGTAATAGCAATATTGTCCCAGAATTTAGACAGGTTTTAAAGTTTTATTTATTAAAATTGGTTAAAGGGCTGCAAAAAAGCAGGATAATCTGGCTGGCTAGGGTGGTAAAAAGTGTTCCCTGTGCATTAAAACCTTTAATTCTTCCAGATTTTACAGTACAAAGATTACTGTATTTTTATGTAGGACTTGAGATTTTGATTTTTTTTTTGAAAATTCTGTTTATTGAAGGAAAAACAAAGAGAAATGTTAAAATAAACAATAGTAAATTATGCTGCAATCACAAACATTAAGGTTAAAAAATGTAATCAATCCCTGTTTGACACAAAACAGATGTACATTGGATACAGTGATATACAGTAAATACATTCATAATTTCATCATTTTAGACAGGATTAGTTTATTTTAGCACACTGACACATCTCCCCAAAATACAAAGTTAGTAACAACAGTGTTATGATTTAAGTTAGTTCACACTATACTATACTTAAGTATTGAGAGAATAATGTTAGCGGTATGTAATGAAATGTAATATGTAAACAATAGCAACAGGTAAACCTTCAGTCAGTGAGTGGTAGCCGGTGGCTCAAACTTCAATTGTGTTAAATAAACAAAGGTTTAGGGTACACCAGCTAAATACTACAAGCTAAAAATCCTTAAAGGGGCCGTATTAGCTGACCATACTAGCATATTAGCTGACCATACTAGCATATTAGCTGATCATACTAGCATAGCTTTTTTTCAAGCTTTTTTAATTTGTTTCGTACACCTCTTAATTACCATTTCACATAATTTAAAGGTTGTTTTTTTGGAGATGTTGCTTTTCCGTTGCTAAAAAAGCTCAGATTATTTGCAAGGATGAGGCCTGATTAGCATGCCTGTTAGCATCGCAGCTGTAAGCATCATGACTGTTAGCGTTCGGTAAAGAAGGCGTGGTTTTTGCACTAAACTACGTCGTAGTTACGTAAAGAGGAGCGTTTTCTCCTGAGACGGGCAGCGCCTCAGCGTTCAAGATTACTCAAACATATGTAAATCAAACAAAATACTACTCCAGGTCTGTTTTTGATTATAACGCTATAAGCTAGAAAGAGTTGGCTCAATAGGGCCCCTTTAAAAACAAAGGACAATGTTCAGTTGGATTTGTACAAAACACTAACACCACAAGGAGGCGCTGGAGTTACACACAGATGTGCTTCCTCATCAAAGACTGTAACACTGAGTTCTTGTACACTTGCCTAACGGTACAGACCTATGTTATGCTAACGGAAACATATCAGGTAAAGGTAGACAGATACAAACTTGTGAACAGTCCAAAAATATAACACTCTAGTTTCATTGGTTAACGGAAAGCAAAAATACAGCAAAACATAAAAAAACTAAAGACCGGCAAAGTTTTGGCACAAGACGACACCTTCATTTTCACCGTTGCAAAAAACTTCATTAGCGCTCCAAAGTTAGATGTTTGTAGTGACAATACTAGTGTGAAGCCGGGTATGCACTGCACGAGTTCTCTTTTTCATCTAAAAAGATTTATAGAAGTCACACTGCGCGACGCAGAAAATGTAAATCGTAAAATATTGCTGGTTCACACTGCGCAATAGTTCAAAGTGAATCGTTGCTATGATCAAAGTGAGCAGGAACAAATTTCAGGCTCTGGATGCAGTTTGTTTACGTCATGGTAGCGCTGCTGATCCAGAAGCTAGCGCCGCTTGCTATAGCAACATTTTTGTGCGTGGAAACATAACTAAACTAAAAGGAGGCGCGGCTGATAGAAAACCAGCATGACTATTTATCAAATGGCTCCCCCTTGCTGCTTTTTTGCACAAACATTCAGAAAAAATTAGGGCTGGGAATCGATAAAAAAAATTAACTAATTAATCGCAAATCTGAAAAAAATGTATTGCGATTAATTACTGGTAGTTATTAATCACGATTAATCGCAATTAATCACATTATGAATTCACGTACAACCACAAAATTGTAAATTTAGAACATTTATTTTGGATTAACCTTCACATACTTTACTGTAAACTTGTGCAATGCAAACAAAACTTGCAAAGAAAATAAATGAATCGTGTCTTTGAGACCTGTAACTCAGACAAAGTTTGCCTAAATAAGGTACAACCAACAAATACAAAACTTACCTAAAAAAGCATGTGTAATCTCTTTTAGAACTTTAACAAACATAAGTTTAATTTTTCAGTTAATAACAATTGTGGTTCACAACAGTGTAAATACTATGAACTGTGTTACTCCAGTGGTAATTGAACTCATCCTTGCATAAACTGCAAGTAACTTTTGTTTTGTCTATATTTCTGTCTGGTGATGATTTGAAGCAGAATTGTCCATTTAGCATTGTGTCTTTTTGGTCTCATGTTGCTTTAGCTCGTTCACTTGTTGCATTAGGCTCGTTCCAGATGAACTGAGCCTGGATTGTGAATGAGAGTGCACGGCCGCAATGAGAGGAGGGGAAATACATCTGTACTGAAGTCGGACAGTTTGTGGCTCAGATCACGCACCATCACGCCCCAAATCCACTTCTCGCGTGTGTTGGATATGATTTTGAAAATAAATGCATTAAACTGATTTGTAAGAACTTTTCTGTCCCGTGCTTGACCACAGTCTGTGTTAATGAGGTGCTCACAACATGAGGCACATTCAGCAGTGGTTCTTAGTTTTTATGTCTAAATTTACACATTATACAATTTAAACAGCCTTCTATAACAGCAGATATTGTCCATAATCTTTTTAATAATATTCTACTTCACACTGAGCAGTGGGGCAAAACATTTATCCATGTTAAAACTGTAACTTTAGTCTATTTAAAAAAAGAGGCAGGGGAAGAAGGAGAGGAGGGCAGTGAAGTGTCGTGCGTTACGTTTCTGATCAGCACTGAACTCAGATCCAATCACCTGTCTGTTCACCGCTGACAGGTGAGCGTTTTCCCATCATGCACTGAGCCGTGCAGCCTCTGCAGTTGCTCCTGATGAACTGCGGCGGCTCAGGCGCTGGTCTCGTTTGGATCTCAGGTGACCGTCGCACTTGTGACATCAGAGCAAGTCGGGAACAAGTCGGACACAAATCTAACCTGAGCACTGCCACAGACCGACACTGATCCAAACTGCGCAGGTCTGGCTCATCTCGAACGCCTGATGGATGGAAACAGAAATGTGTCGTCTTCTACGCTCGCGCGGTGCTTTTGTGCTCCGCTGGAAGACCCGTGGCGTGTTGCTGCCTCTGTCAGTGTCGTCGTAATATTTTTGCTGTGATCAAATTAATCGTTGTGTCAATCAAAATTAACATTATTAAATCAATAAATTAACGCACTGCGTTAACACGCTAATTTTCTCAGCCCTAGAAAAAATCTATTAAAATTAAAAATTAAAATCAGCTAAGAACTGAAAAAAAAAAAACTGCCCCATCGCCCAGCCCTACTCTACAGACCTATCCAATAAAGCCAGGCGACAGTAGAGGCTACAAAAAGGAATACAGAGAGACCTTTTTTCTTCTTCTTCTTTTGTTAGTGGCCTGTACTCTGTGTTGTGTATTTAAGAATAATGTAGCCCAGTGGTTAATTATTTTATAGAATCAGTTAAATGTGACAAGGCTCTAGCAGCTACAGTTTTAGAACCAAATACCAATAATTGTATTTTAATCATAATGTATTTTTCTGTCTTTCCAAATGACAGCATTATATTGAATGTAACCGTTAGTTGACCAAGATAAAACTCATTCAGAAGTGTTAATGCTCATTTTACCCAGCACAGAGGTTAATTATGCTATATCTGCAGATGTGGATCCTTGTTTTTTCTCCTCCATCTTCTCAGACTGAGCCTCGTCTGTCTGATCCTGAGCTTTCACCGTTTCATCCTGGAAATTATCTCTTTCATCTTCCACCAACAGCTGCTGTGTCTCAGGTTGAACATTTTCCTCCTGAAGTTTCTTCTCCTGTTTAAGTAATTTTGTCACTTGCTCCTTGTCTCTCTCCAGCTTCCCTTTCCGTTCAGTCGCTTCCAAAATCATCTCCTCTGTCGTCTTTATTTGTTTCTCTATATTTTTAATCATTTCCTCACACTCCTCCTTTTGTTTCTCCAGGTCTTTAATACGTTCCTCTATTTTGCCCTTGTTAGTCCAATTAATGTGCTTCTTCTTCTCCTTCTCCTCATGTTGTATCTGAGTCTTTAACTGATGAAGAGTGGCCTGGGGTTTCTCTCTGAGGCTCTTTATGAACTCTTTAGTCTCAGTCAGTTTCTTGATCATATCTTCGATGAACTGCAGATCCTTCTCAATCCTCTCCAAGTCCTCACTGTGTCCAGAATCCTTGAGGTCCAACCTTACCTCTGGCTTCATCAGACTCTCGCTTTCTTCACACTTATTCATTGTCTCACTTTCTCCTTTTTCCCCAAGTTCAGTGTAGTGTGGTGTAGTAGTCACAGCTTTAGTTTCTGAGAAAAATAGAAAGTCAACTGTTTAGGTTAAGGCAGAAAAGCCCCTTTAAAGTGTTACGTCATATTCAAACACTGAGCTTAATTCTCTGCCTCTCAATCCTCATTAACACTGCACAAACTAGAGACACCTTTACAGTAATGTTTATATTTTATCATATGACTGCTTCCTGTTGTTCTGTCTGTAAATGGACTTGAACAGAGGGCTACAGTCCAGGGTCAGACACCATCAACTAAACAAAAAACTAGTTGCCAGACAGTAGGCACAATATATCTACACAAAAATACATACAATCCAAACAGTTTCATCTAAATAAACATGTTTTCTCTTTTACAAACAAATGTACCCAATTTATGCACATTAAAATTAAACAACCATTTCATCTTCTCATCATCAGAGCTCCAGAACATCTCAGTTTTTTGGACAAACATCCCATTTAACAAAGGGATTCTAAATTCATCATAAAAAGGCGAATACAAAACAAAATGAGTTTCACTTCCCCTGCAGCCCACAGAGTCGCTCTTCTTCTGAAGTTTGGTTAAATCTCCCAGTTTCTGAGGCCAGAGGAAGGATTCCTAAACGCAGCTGAGCAATCAGAGACCTTTGATTCCTGGTCAAATTTGCACAGACATAAAATTCTGTCCTAAATGTATCTTTTATTTGAATATATGTCCGCAGCTTTTGTTTAGTCATTATTCCATTCATTCATTTTTCTTCATGCACTGACATTAAATTTTCTCTGATTTTCTTCATGCTACATGACAAATTATTATAAAATATCGACTGAAGTTGTGCTTCAGCAAAGACCGCTCCAAGCTCTGCAGCCCAGGGCGACTTTGTCTTACTCCAATTAAAGACATTCTAAGTTATTCTATTGTCAGGCATTTTAATAAATAATATTATGGGTTTTTATTATTTTAAGCCATAATTATCACAATTCAACTAACTAAATGTTTGCAGTGAGCTGTCACTACTAGGGCTGCTCAATTAAGGAAAAATTCATTATCACAATTATTTTGGTCATAACTGAAATTGTGATTGTTCTTGTACAATGTTTTGGTCAAAGATAAAAGCGCACGTAGCTTTGATGGTACTGTAAAGTCCATCTTTAACACAAGGACACAGATTTGCTTTTACCACTAAACAGCAGGCAGTGTTTCCATTAAACTATGACTATGGAAGCTCACCATGATCTAATTTTTAAAAAATTTTAGTTTTTTTGCTTGCTATATTATCATAAAAACTATACTGTGCTAAAAGGACAGCTTAATGGTTAAATATAGACACTGAGTGCCATTTTTACTACAAAAATGTTTTTAATAAAAGGATTTTATTAAGGATCCCCAGTGCCACCATAGTCTCAAGAGAAATCTGTGGGAAACACTGAGCAGGTGTTTGAGTAAATAAACACTCACCAAGGAGCTTTGCTGCAGATTTTGGGAGGTGGGAGCAAGCATTCATATCATTCAGAGTCTAATTTAACTAAATGTTTTTTCTCCATTACACAGATTTTGTAATCATTGGGAGCCAAAACCGTAATCATGATTACAAGTCGATTAATTGTACAGCCCTAGTCACTACATTTGTTAACTCAGGACTACTCAGCTCATCAGATACGCTACATCAGCCTTTCCCAAACTCAACAGCAATGGGGGCCCCTAAAAAGTCAGACAATCCTGCGCTGACCCCAACGGTGAAACTTCACTATATTCATGTCATGTTTTTCTCCATAGTTTTTTTATAAAAACTTTAAAAAAACACAAACTCTAAAAATCTGCAAAAAATTGCTTAATTAATTGACATTTTTTTCAATAAAAACCTCATTGTAATTAATTTTAGACTCAAATTTTTGTGCATTTAATGCAGTCACCCTCAGGAGGCCCCCCTACAGTGCCTTTGTGGCCCACCAGGGGGCCCTGAACCCCACTTTCAGAACCACTGGTCTACATTTACTGTTCATGAACATCAGTGGAAACAGCTGAGGCTGTCTGCCTCAAAAACTGGATGACCCTCTCTCAGGAGAACACAGGTCCATTAGTAATGTCTGTGCAAGTGTCAGACACAAACCTGCACTGTTACTGTTGGAGCTTCTCAAAGTAATAAGACTTACTGCTGAATTTAAACTTCCACAAGACAAAGGCAGCTGCAGCAGCGATGAGGAGGCACAGCCCCAAACTGAAGAGGGTCCAGGAGACAGAGCAGGAAGAAACCTCCAGGAATTCATCTGGAACAACACAAAATAACACATGAAGAAACCATTTCATACATTTATACTACGTTAGAGAGAAGTGTGAGAGAAGAGGATGCAGAGGAGAGGCTGTGGGACCTGTGAGTAGAGTCTGAGCCTCAGCCTGTGAGTGTGAGGCTGTTACCTGTGATGTGGATGTGAGTCTCTGTGGTTTGCTTGGTTTTGTCCTGGGACACTCTGCAGGTGAAGGTGGTGCCGTGGCTCTGCTCCACAGTCAGTCTGCTTTTAACAGTAAACAGCTCCTGGTTCACACTGAGAGGCTCTGTCCGGCCCGCAGACAGGACGTTCCCCTCAGAGTCCAGCCAGACCAGCTCCGGCTCCGGGTACCAGCCTCTGGACTCACACTTTAACACTGGAGACCCTGAGTGGTCTTTGGTGAGGCTCAGGGACGGAGACGACACCGACACTGGACAGAGGAGCAAGATACAATGGAAAGGTTTTACCAGACTTCTGTTCTCAGTGTGGCCCCACACTCTGTGTAGAGACCACTTTTTTAACCTTAGGAGCTGGACTTAATTTTTTCAATTCTAAGGTTTCTCCTCCTGCCTCTCCTGCTGCTGCTGCTGCTCACTTCTCTCTCCCTGATATGACTATCAAAAAACTTATGGGAAGTAAATACTAAGGGTGCTCCGATCAGGATTTTTGAGGCCGATCACCGATCAGCCTTTGCTGTGATCAGCCGATACCGATCATGGCCGATACCGATCACATGGTGTTCAGTGTAGTAATGTAATGTATGTAGGCTATTATTATTTCCACTTGTAAAATACTGTAGTCTTTGTAAATGTAAAAGTACAACAAAATCCTACTTATTTTTGTTTTAGAAGAGGTTTTGTTGCATTATTGGTCTTTAATGTGTGCCCAGTGTCTGTGGCTTTGTTTGAATGCTCCGCTGATGTAAAAATCAGCTGTTCTTCTTAATTGGTGCCTTTAGTGCGAGTCCGCGGGTGCAGCGCCTGTGTCCGCGTAACACGCAGCCAAACCAGGTTGAAACACAGTGGACTAAAGAGCAGACAGCTCCTGCTGCCAGTTTTGACAACGTCTGAATGAAGAAAACTTGCACAAGAGCAGAGAAGACGACGATGAAAGGTGCTCTTCCCAGACTCACGGACACATGGGCTGCCTTTTTACTTTCTCTTTCCATTAGCAGCCATTTGGTGCAGTTTAAGCCACAAAACGCACAGTTTTCTCCTCATAACAAGACACAGGCAGACTCTGAACTTTCTTAATGCTTTTAACGTAAATGTTAGCGAGTTAGCGCTAACTCTATTTGCGTTGGCGTTTGCAAATACACGCACTACGTTCTGTCCCGTGTGCTCCAGGAGCAGGTGTGTGTTAGTTATAACCAGGGCTTAACTTAAAAACACTGCTGGAATAATGCTACTGCTGCTTATTCAAACCAGAGCTGCAGGACAGTAAATGTGAGAGCCTTGCGTGTTTGTTGTAATTTGATCGGCCCTTCTGATCGGCCCATTTTACCGATCACCAATGACTCTATTTTTAGCCATGATTGGCTGATCACCGATCGCGGCCGATCGATCGGAGCACCCTTAGTAAATACCTCGTTTTTGGTCATTTTTCAAGTAAAACACCATTGATATGATCTGAAAACACCGCCTGTTGTCGCCGATAGCATTAATTAGCCGTGCATATATTTAACAGGCTATATTTTATGGTGTGACATTTGTGCCACCTTCGTGCGTGCAAAGAGTGAGTGTTGCGCGTCAGAGCTCAAAAAGCTGCCGAGCTAATGCTAACGCTAATGCTAGCGCCATTGAATGAGTTGTGCTAATGCCGTGCGTCAGTCTGCAGCCTGTTATGATGAGCCATGAGTCAACTAAGTCTTAACACATTTACAGAAGCACATTTTAGTTTACATTAACTATGATGAAGTAAACTCGTGTCTTTATATTAGAGAGAGTTCTGTTATGATGCAACGTGACGTTGATTAGATTAGCATGTTGTAGGCAGCTAACGTCAGAGAGTGATGGTATTTTATGGACAAATGTGGACGGCTGGACCACTGTGTCCTCCTGTATGTCTCCATGTCTTTTTTATGTAAAATATAAAATGTATATCCAGCTCTTGTTTGTATTTTTGTAGAAAACAAGGCGACAGAGTAACTCTTGTGCATTGTTGTTCGTGGTCTGTTTTCTTCCACGGGGATCGGAAGTGACGTTTTGTTGCCGACTGTATTTGATATAAACGATTGGATATAAGACAGCCAATCAGAAACATTTGTGAATCCCAGTCTGTGATTGGCTGTCCTGCTCGCTACAATCGTAGTTTGCTTTGTGCCACCTCGAGCGAGCGCAGAGCCAGAAATGAGGTGTCGTGCGAGCTAAAGATGTGTGAGCGAGCATCCACGTACTCACGAAGCTAGGTAGACTTTGAGCGAGCGTGTAGGCAGAGTTGAGCGCACGGAACAAAGGTTTGTGTGCTCAAATTATTAATCTCTTTCAAATGGTAAAGTATGCGCTCGCGACAGTCACACTGCGTGCGCTCAACACTCGCTCTTCACGTGCATGAAGGTGGCACAAATATCACACCATAATATTTAACATCATTAACATTGTAAGATTTTTGTGGTTTGTATCTCAGTGAGTCCTGGGCCGAAGCTACATGAGTTACATGAAACAAACACTGGTAGGAAGCTAAAAGTCTGCTCTGTCAGGAACATCGGGTTTCTATACTCTTCCTCTGTCCTGGAGCCCCGCCCCACAGAGAGAGAAAAAGAGAGAGACAAACACATGGCTGCTGACAGGACCCGACTCTGTGAACTTGCTCTTTCGTGACTGACCCATAACTTAAAATAATTATCAGTGTTAATTGTTTAATGCGTTAACTCAATAATAACGTGGTAATATACCCAGCCCTAGTAAAAACCTAAAAACTTCAGTCATTAATAAAAAAATGCCATCACCAGTGCAGTGTGAACTGTGTGTTGTTGTGTAGTAAGTGTTATATTAGTGTCGCTCCAGGACCAGATTCTCATTTATTAGGCTCATGGACAGAATAACAGTTTTAAATACATTTGGCACCCAGTGTGAACTGTGGCCCAGATCCATCAGCACTCACCGACCAGCAGTGTGACCGTCAGCTCTTGTGTCCATCATGTGGGACGTAGCAGTGGTACGTCCCATTATCACTCAGCCTCACTCTGCTCAGCTCCAGAGACATGTCTCCGTTCTTCAGCTTCCTGTTGGACAGCGCCGTCCTCCCCAGATACAGAGAGTTCTGGTCGATGAGGAACTCCACGCCGTCCCGGCGAATGTGAACGTACCGCGGCTCCAGGTCGGGTCTGTTCCACTCCACTGCCATGTTTCCTAAGTCTTTAGCAGGATCCAGCTGACAGGACAGGACCACAGTACTGCCAACGGCCGCTATGATTGGCTGAGACGGAGCCATCATTGTGTACTGACCTGAGGAGGACACAACAGATTTATTAGAAATAAAGTCCCTCACAGTATCAGTAGGTCAGATAAATGATCAGAGGTCGACCAGTATAGCGGCCGATTCTTGCGCTTTAATGGTGTTTTTTGGTCAGGCACATGTCCGGGGCAACCATGTGACTGAAGGACCCCAGCTTCCACAACCATCTTGTAGCAGTTTGGGCTCTTACTCTGCAGTTCATGGGCAACATGCAAAATCCTTTTATCTCAGCATGAAAAACTTAAAATAGGCAATAAAAAGATTTTGCTAATTTCTCTGGAACAGAACCTCGTAGAACAAAAAAATCCAAATGTATTTTGTGGCTTTACCTGCACAGAGTCTGAGTGAGATCACCTCATTGGTTTTCTCTTTAACTGTTCTCACTGTCACATTCTAAAACATTTGTTTTCACTTTAAAAGTATTACTAAAACAAATGGCTACACTAAATGTATTTATTTATTAAAATTATAAGTACTGTAAGCAACACATGCTCGTACTGGTTTAAAACGGTACTGCGGTCTAAATCAAAACAGTGGTCTCTTTTCTGATTGGACGATCAGCGATGCAGTTTTAGAAGCAAAACAATTGTTAATAACTCAGCTGTGCCACTGTTATCAGTAAAACTAATATTTGATTTAAACATATTTCAGGGTTTCCGTGAGGTCTTAAAATCTTAAATTTAAAAATCTGAATTTAAGGCCTTTAGCGCTAGGTATTAAATATGTTTAAGCAGGTCTTAAATTGTATCATGTCCGGGTGGGCTCACTGTTATCGAGTACAAATGTTTTAAACGTCTGGGCTCCTCACTCTGCTCTCAGCAGCTCACAGCCCTATCTCTCAGAGAAATCTTCCCCTGCGCATGTGTAATTATAACCCAGGCATGTTGCTCTGTGCATTAGATGTAAAAGTAAAGCTGCGATCACTCTCAGGCCTTTAAACTGCTGTGAGCCTGTCGCTGAGTTTATATGAAGCATCGCACGTCGCGCTGCCGCTGTCCCGGGTCAAACAGCAGCCAGCAGCGTTCGCTCAAACCCAGGCTCAGTAACTCACCTGCAGGAGGGAACAGCATGAGGCGGCACAGGCAGAGGTGCACTGGAAGTATTAGCGCTATATAGTCACATGCTGTTCAGAAAGTAGTTGTTATTAGCAGTGCTCTAATGCTAAGCTAATAGCCTCCAGTTTATTGGAGTAGACAGACACAGGTGAGCTCCCACAGACGCAGGTGAGCTCCCACAGACGCAGGTGAGCCCCCCCACAGGTGAGCCCCCCCACAGACGCAGGTGAGCTCCCCCACAGGTGAGCCCCCCCACAAACGCAGGTGAGCTCCCACAGACGCAGGTGAGCTCCCACAGACGCAGGTGAGCTCCCACAGACGCAGGTGAGCTCCCACAGACGCAGGTGAGCTCCCACAGACGCAGGTGAGCTCCCACAGACACAGGTGAGCTCCCACAGACGCAGGTGAGCTCCCACAGACACAGGTGAGCTCCCACAGACGCAGGTGAGCCCCCCCACAGACGCAGGTGAGCTCCCACAGACGCAGGTGAGCTCCCACAGACGCAGGTGAACTCCAACAGACGCAGGTGAACTCCAACAGACGCAGGTGAGCTCCCACAGACGCAGGTGAGCTCCCACAGACGCAGGTGAACTCCAACAGACGCAGGTGAGCTCCCACAGACGCAGGTGAGCTCCCACAGACGCAGGTGAACTCCAACAGACGCAGGTGAGCTCCCACAGACGCAGGTGAGCTCCCACAGACGCAGGTGAACTCCCACAGACGCAGGTGAGCTCCCACAGACGCAGGTGAACTCCAACAGACGCAGGTGAGCTCCCACAGACGCAGGTGAACTCCAACAGACGCAGGTGAGCTCCCACAGACGCAGGTGAGCTCCCACAGACGCAGGTGAGCTCCCACAGACGCAGGTGAGCTCCCACAGACGCAGGTGAGCCCCCACAGACGCAGGTGAGCTCCCACAGACGCAGGTGAGCTCCCACAGACGCAGGTGAGCTCCCACAGACACAGGTGAGCTCCCACAGACGCAGGTGAGCCCCCCCACAGACGCAGGTGAGCTCCCACAGACGCAGGTGAGCCCCCCCACAGACGCAGGTGAGCTCCCACAGACACAGGTGAACTCCCCCACAGACGCAGGTGAAAAAAAATCAATTGTGTTTATCGGCCATCAAAAACCCATATCAGACGACCTCCATGATAACTAAAAACACATTCAAACTTAGCTCTCAGTTTTACAAGAGCTGCACTGCTGGACACCTGGACAACAAATACAAACTGAACAGATGCATCATGGGAGCCTGCTTCATATTTAAGTGTGAGTTAGCTTTAAGAGGTGCAGAAGGTCACAGGGGACAGATGTGTGTCAGTCTCTCACTGTGTCCTGGGGACTCATTTTAACTCAGTACAAAAAGCCTCCTCAAGTTATAAATATTATGTATATATTATATTATGTAGTGAACTGCATTATTTTGTAAAACCTTTTCAAAACTGAGCCTTACCTCGACAGAAGTGAGTCAGCAGCAGAAGTAAAACGGCAGAAGGCAGCAGTCGCTCGTTCAGACTCATAGTGAGACAAACCTGGGAATGAAAAAAAGTGGATGTGATAGAAGTACATTTGAATTAAATACTGAGCCTGTGTAAAATTAGTCAAACTGATAAAAATGAGTGTGATTTAAATATATGAGTGATAAAACTTGATGTGATTTAATAAAAGTGTAAGTTTGTTTTTAATTAAATCACAAGCACATTTATTAAGTCACTACCGCTTTCATCAGATCACGTCAATTTAATAAAGTTACAGACGTTTTTATTAAATCGCTGAATTTTTGTTACTTCCGGTTAGATCCAAGCAATCTAGAGGAGACTTCCGCTCACAGCTGTAAGCTAGCGGCAGGACAGCAGCAAATAACAAATTTAAATGTTCTACACTGCAACAAATTATTACAATACCTGTAATAAAAAATGGGTTTTAGCATTCATGCATTTTTTTTTTTTATATAATATCGCTGAGCCCTGACGCACTTTATTTCAGTAAATATAAAGCACACGGAAAGTTACTCAGCTACTGCTTTAATGGATTTACATCACACTGAGCTGTAAGGCGAGTGTGTTCCAACTACAGGGGGATCACACTTCTCAGCCTCCCCGGGAAAGTCTATTCCAGGTACTGGAGAGGAGAATTCGGCCGATAGTCGAACCTCGGATTCAGGAGGAACAATGCGGTTTTCGTCCTGGCCGTGGAACAGTGGACCAGCTCTATACCCTCTATCGGGTGCTCGAGGGTTCATGGGAGTTCGCCCAACCATGTCCACATGTGCTTTGTGGACCTGGAGAAGGCGTTCGACCGTGTCCCTCGTAGTGTCCTGTGGGGGGTGCTCTGGGAATATGGGGTCCGGGGCCCTTTGCTAAGGGCTGTCCGGTCCCTGTATGACCGGAGCAGGAGCTTGGTTCATTGCCGGTTTTATCTCAGACCTGTTCCCGGTGCATGTTGGACTCCTGGCAGGGCTGCCCTTTGTCACCGGTTCTGTTCATTATTTTTATGGACAGAATTTCTAGGCACAGCCAAGGGCCGGAGGGAGTCAGGTTTGGGAACCACAGGATTTCATCTCTGCTTTTTGCGGATGATGTTGTCCTGTTGGCTTCCTCAAACCAGGACCTTCAGTGTGCACTGGGACGGTTTGCAGCCGAGTGTGAAGCGGCTGGGATGAGAATCAGCACCTCCAAGTCCAAGGCCATGGTTCTCGACCGGAAAAGGGTGGCTTGCCCTCTCCAGGTCGGAGGAGAGTTCCTGCCTCAAGTGGAGGAGTTTAAGTATCTCGGGGTCTTGTTCTCAGTGAGGGAAGGATGGAGCGTGAGATCGACAGGCGGATCGGTGCAGCGTCTGCAGTAATGCGGTCGTTGTATCGGTCTGTTGTGGTGAAGAAGGAGCTGAGCCGAAAGGCGAAGCTCTCGATTTACCGGTCGATCTACGTTCCTACTCTCACCTATGGTCATGAGCTTTGGGTCATGACCGAAAGGACAAGATCCCGGATACAAGCGGCCGAAATGAGTTTCCTCCGCAGGGTGGCTGGGCGCTCCCTTAGAGAGAGGGTGAGGAGCTCTGTCACCCGGGAGGAGCTTGGAGTAGAGCCGCTGCTCTTCCACATCTAGAGGAGCCAGCTGAGGCGGCCCCTGGGGAGGTGTTCCGGGCATGTCCCACCGGGAGGAGGCCCCGGGGAAGACCTAGGACACGCTGGAGGGACTATGTCTCTCGGCCTGGGAACGCCTTGGGGTTCCTCCAGAGGAGCTGGAGGAAGTGTCCGGGGAGAGGGATGTCTGGGTGTCCCTGCTTAGACTGCTGCTTCTTCCGCTTTATCCGGGGCCGCGACCCTGCCCCGGATAAAGCGGATGAAGATGGATGGATGAGCTGTAAGGCTGCAGGAGGACAGAAAGTATGCAGGGAGACGGATGTGAGATATATTTTTATCTAAAACTGAGTGTTGTTATCTTGAATAAAATGACAAATAAAAGTTATCAAGCTATGAAAAATAGATTGGTGAAAAAGCAGGAAACGGAGGAGCTCAAAAAGATAGGAATTATTATAAAGCTTTTATTATAACATGGCTTGTTAGTTAAAATAGTGCCTCGCTATGTTTTAATAAAGGCTTTTTAATAATTCCTACCTTTGTGAGTGCTTCAGTTTCCTGCGTTTTCCTCAGTTTTGATGCTGATCCCTACACTGACGAGAACAAACCTATCACATCCAAGCAGCACTCCTGCAGGCCATGCTTTAATAAAAAATAAATGCTTTATTAATGCAATGAGTGGAACTAATTGACCAAACCCTCACTGATGCATTGGTCGTACTAAGTAAGATCCTGTCAGCCCCAGTGAATCCATGAATATACTGTAAGCAGGGTTAAGGGCCAATGGATTAGAAATACATCATTTACACTGGTGGGTTGTAAACAGATACTTTTTCAACTTGACTTTTTAAGTACTTTTGCGGAAAATAATACATCACTTTTACTCAATTTAATTTTTTATTATTATTATTATTTGTCCTCTGAAGCAAAGGAATTTGGTATTGAAGTAATACTAGTGAATGTAGTTAGTAATTTAACAGTAAAGTAGTAGTAATATTAACCATTGTAGCTTGTATTTTTACTGTGGTACAGGTTTTGGAGTCCTTGTTTCCCCTCAGCCTCTGGTCATTTATCAGAAACTGCTGTGTTTATAATAAATGACTTATAAACAGGTGGTGTGCGCGTGACGAAAAACGAAACTGAAAGTAAAAAAGACCACCAAAAGACAAAAGCTGAGTCATAAACGCACTCTCATGTTATAAACTCGACTGTACATTAACCCAGCTGTCTGTGCGGAGTTCACACAACAATAATACACATAAATCTATTTATATCTGTCATTTATAATGCAGTGTTTATCGAGTGCAACGCCTTTTACTGCCGTGAGACAAAGACGCACAGCAGATCCACAGACTCTGCTCAAATTTGCATTCACGTGGCTAAAGTTAAAACTAAACGCGTTTGAAAAAAGCTGTAATCCTACCTTTTTTGTGTGTTTCTTGGGTAAAACGCAGCAGTAAAGTTCACAGCTGAGCTCACGAACCACGTCTCCCTCAGACACGTTCCCGTTTTTGTCACGTGACTGCAGTGCGCGTCTTAAAGCTGCAGGACAGACTCAGACCGAGGAGAAAGTTGGATTCTGTCCAAAAAAAGGCGCTCCCTGCACATTCACTGCGAGCCTCTGAGTAACTCAGGCAACACGAAGGGTTTTTTTTTTTTTTATATTGACACTTCTCTCTGCGCATGTGCAGTACGTACACGCAGGGAATTAAAATGCTTTTTCTGCTCTCACCTCAGATTGTTACTTAAAAATAATATTTCTCAAGTGGAAGAAAAAAGTATGTTGTGATAAAACTACTAAGTACAATTTATATAGAAAAAAATAGTAACACTTTATTTTAGGGTCCACTTATTCACTTATTAACCATTAGCTAAGTGCTAATTAGCATGTTTAG
Source organism: Bostrychus sinensis (assembly GCA_020698575.1). Taxonomy (NCBI): domain Eukaryota; kingdom Metazoa; phylum Chordata; class Actinopteri; order Gobiiformes; family Eleotridae; genus Bostrychus; species Bostrychus sinensis. The sequence goes on from CM036252.1 coordinate 7,030,089, forward strand.
CTAGTTTGTGGTGAATTAGCTCTTAATTGCTAATTATAAAGCAGTAATTATAAGTGTATTAAAAGGAAAATGTTAGTTAGTTGCTAATTAGTTGTAGAATATGTTCACACAGAATAAGGGATTAATAGGTGCTTTATAATGACCCATTAAGAGCTAATTAACCACTAACAATGCTAATTAGCACTTAGTTAATGGTTAAGTGGACCCTAAACTAAAGGGTTACCAAAACAATTACTCAGGTAAATGTTACTCACTACTACACACCTGTGGTTATCAAAATACACCCAAAAAAAAAAGAAAAAAAAAAAAAGAAATAAGTATAAAATATAAGTTGTAATGTAAAACAAGAGTAAAAATGTACCCAATAATAATAATAATAATAATAATAATAATCTGGTGCATTACCATGGAGTTTTTAGGCAAAGTAGGAAATATCTTATTTATTACTTACTTTGCCAAGCCATTGTATAGAACGCCTAGAGCTTTTTAGGCAAAGTGTGAAATATTTGTTTTGTTACGTCAACATTAGGACGAAGCACCGTTTAAAAAACTGAACATGAAAAAATTAAAAACATGATTGTAAAGCAGGTGCTGACTCCTCTGTGGTTCGTGCTTGGTCATGTTTTTACTTTTACATTTCTTGTTTTGGCTCAAGCTCCAAACTCAAGCTGAAATCTGAACTGCATCTGTACCTAAATATAAAACATCACCCTGCATGCATTATACATTTCTATTTTTAGGCCTTTTATCTCAAAAACATGCATGAAAATCACCAAAATATCTCAAACAGGCCTGAGTTAATTATAATAATAAGACTGTAGTGTTCATTTAATTTTGTTTTGTCAGAAAATCCCTGATTCTGAACTTTGCCTGGCTGCCTGTGCCTGATTTATAACATATATATATAAATACACCAAACACAGTAAGTACTAACAGAGCAGTGTTTAGCTGCACGCGCACGTGTCAGTGTAGTGGGAGCATTTGTTTTTGTAAGAGAGAAAAACAGTGACATTTCTATAAACTGTATAAGATCATTGATGGCACTTTTCCCAAAAGATCGTGTCTGCCATCTGGTGGACACATCAGGACACTGCACCTTTGTCTCTTACAGTGATTTGAGATTTGATTTCTTTGGAGCAGACTGCACAGATGTTTACTCTGTAGACTGCACAGATGTTTACTCTGTAGACTGCACAGATGTTTACTCTGTAGACTGCACAGATGTTTACTCTGTAGGCTGTATCCTCTCTGTAAATAAAACTTTACTGTCTATTGTTTTATTAACTGTTCACACACGTGTTGAGAAATGAACATAATTCTTACAAAACACAACCAAAACAGACAAAACATACAGATAAAAAAGAGAACACATTATAATCATTAGTTAACAACACCATTTCAATAATTTAACAGTGTTATCTGATTAAAACCTGACCCACAAAGACAAAACCAAGCACATAAACGGCTTTCTACAGCAGCTAAGGCTAAACCTGCCACACCTGCAGCTACAGTATGTTCTGTTGGACCACAAGGAGGCGCTAGAGTTATACACAGATGGATGACTTTTATATACAGCGCTTTTTTTACTTCCATGGGCCTCAGAGAGATTTATATCAAAAAACCATTCATCCATTCACACACAAACACTCACACGTCCACCAACCTTTCAGTAGCTCAGTAGGTAGCAGACTTGTTGATAATTGTGTTTTAATCTTAATATATTTTTCTGTTTTCTGCATGACAATATTACATTATCTTTTACCTCATTCAGAAGTGTTAATGCTCATATTACCAATCTCAGAGATTAATTCTTCTACATCTTCAGGAGTGATCCCTGTTTTTTCTCCTCCATCTTCTCAGACTGAGCCTCCTCCGTCTGATCCTGAGCTTTTACCTGTTTCATCCTGGAAACTGGAACTTTCTCTTCATCTTCCACCGACAGCTGCTGTGTCTCAGGTTGAACATTTTCCTCCTGAAGTTTCTTCTCCTGTTTAAGTAATTTTGTCACTTGCTCCTTGTCTCTCTCCAGCTTCCCTTTCCGTTCAGTCGCTTCCAAAATCATCTGCTCTGTCGAGTTTATTTGTTTCTGTATATTTTTAATCATTTCCTCATACGAATCAAATTTTTCCCACAGTTCTTTAATACATTTATTCTGCTCTTCCTTTTTTGTGTACTTTTCTTTATTCTCCATCTTTGTTGTTAACATACCAATGGGCCTATTCTTCTCCTCTTCTATCAGAGTATCCAACAGATAAATAAATTCCTTCTGTTTGTCCCTGAGGTTCCCTAGAGAGTCTTTAGTCTCAGTCAGTTTCTTGATCATATCGTCGACGTACTGCAGTTCATCCTCAATCCTCTCTAAGTCCTTCTTGTGTCCAGACGTCTTCAGGTCCAAACTCTGCTCTTTCACCTCTGTCTTCATCAGTCTCTGTCTTTCTGCTCTTTCCCAGAGTTCAGTGTGTTCAGTCACAGCTTTGGTTCCTGGTAAAAGAAGAAAGACAACCGTTTAGATTAAGACAGAAAAACATTTTTATGTGTTTTGTCTGAAGATGACTTTATATTTCATTTACATTTATTTAAATTGTCAACATTTATTTGCAAGTATTTACAGTTCATAAAGCATCAGTAATGTTAAAAGTCAAACATCCAGTGTTTGGGTAATCTGGTCTCACTGGAAACAAACTCATTCTGCCGTCCATCAGACTGATGTACGCTACAAAAATGGTAAATTATTATTCATATATACATTTTTATTTAGTCACAACACATGTTCTTTTAAGGCTCTGGTGGAAAATGATTCTTCAGTGTAAATCTCTGTCAGATGGAAGACCACAGCAGTTATTGCGATATATTTAGATTCTTGCAATACGGATATTGTGTTTGCTGATATTTCGATATTTTCAAATATTGCAATATTATCGTTATCGCCATTTTCAAAATAGTTATCGAATATCGCATGTTTTCTCCATATTGTGCAGCCCTGACACATTTCTGTTTTTGGCTGCTGGGAAAACCCTTTTGTGTGACAGATCAAACCTCACTGTGAACAGAACTTATGACTTAATTTTTTTATAAAAACTATACAAAATATATAGTTTTCTATAAGAATACTAAATATTGTTTCTTGCTCCTGACTCTCTGCTGAGACCCTTTTCCTCTTGATTCCTGTAGTGAAACTGAAACAGAAGTCATTTCCTTCAAATCAAATGCTTAATGCTCAGAAATGTTTGATTTTTGCAGCTTAGTTTAAGTTTCTATTTTTAAAGAGACAGCATTTTGACCAAAATCCCTTTCCATGTGTGAACAGGATTATTGTTTTAGACAAAGTGATTTCAGTGAAGCTGTGTCTCTGTGTGAGAGCTGTGTGAAGAGTTTAGAGGAAGAGTTTGAAAACTGTGTGAAATGATGAGAAATGTTCTAAATGATTTGCAAACAGACAATCCTGTTGAAATATAAATTTAAAGAAAAACATTGGCTGGAACTAGGTTTCAGTAAATGAGGCTAAAGCAATTGAGGACTGTAAACCAAAATCATCACTATTAAAATAAATGATGCAGTAAAGTGTTCCAACAGTAGACTTCAGGACTTCTCAGCTCATCATATACTCTACATTTACTGTCCATGAACATCAGACTGTCTGCCTCAAAAACTGGATGCACCCTCTCTCAGGAGGACACAGGTCCATTAGTAATATCTGTGCAAGCAGCAAACCTAAAATGTAATAATATAAAACCTAGACTTACTGCTGAATTTAAACTTCCACAAGACAAAGGCAGCTGCAGCAGCGATGAGGAGGCACAGCCCCAAACTGAAGAGGGATCCAGGAGACAGAGCAGGAAGAAACCTCCATCAGTTCATCTGGAACATGACACAGAATGAGAGACAGACATAAAAATTAAACATCCACATAGTTCAGTAGGTGGAGTGGTTTACACACTCACTGGAAGGTTGGAAGAGTGATCTCCTGCTAACCAGCATTGCATACTGCCATTGTGTCCTTGTGCAAGACACCCACCTTGTCTGCAGTCTGTGTTCCTGGATGAACAGTGTGTTTGGTGAACTGTGTTCCTCTCACCTGTGATGATGATGTGAGTGTCTCTGGTGATGTTGGTGGAGCTCTGGGACACTCTACAGGTGAAGGTGCTGCTCTGCTCCACAGTCACTCTGCTGCTCACATTATAGAGGCCATCAGGACGTGTGTGTGTGTGTGTACGCTCAGCAGAGAGGAGCCTCCCCTCAGAGTCCAGCCACAACAGCTCCGGCTCCGGATACCAGGCTCCAGAGTCACACTGGAGAACCACCGCGGTGCCTCTGTGTTCTGTGGTCAGACGGACGGACGGAGAGGACACAGACACTGGACAGAGCGGAGGAAAACAGAAGAGTAGGGGTTTTACAAAAACACATGCATGGTGTGTTTGGGACGGCACTCACCGACCAGCAGTGTGACATCAGCTCCTGCGTCCATCTGTGGGACGTAGCAGCGATACGTCCCCTCATCACTCAGCGTCACTCTTCTCAGCTCCAGAGACATGTCTCCGTACTTCAGCTTCCTGTTGGACAGTGCCATGCGGCCCTGATACAGAGGGTTCTGGTTCATGAGGTGTCCAATGCTGTTGCGTGTTAACAGAACGTACTGAAGGTCAGGTCTGCCCCATTCAAGGACCAAGTTCCCCAAATCTTTAGCAGGATCCAGCTGACAGGACAGGACCACAGTACTGCCAACGGCCGCTATGATTGGCTGAGACGGAGCCATCATTGTGTACTGACCTGAGGAGGACACAACAGATCAGAAAATGATATGTATATATAAAAACAGAGATTACATGTCTATAAAGCAGTGGCTTTAAGCTGAGCTCTGACCATGTTTAAATTCCTGTGCTCTATGTGTGAGGCCCTTCAGTCATGCAATTTATATGTTATTTGACTACTTTATCATTCTACCATTTCTGAAGGATGAGAGCTGATGGGGGCAAAGGGGTCTCTTGTCCTGGACCTCAGGTTCCTGTATGTTTTCTATTATAATGGGCCCACTTGAAGCCTTCTTACCCCGGGCCCCAGTGAGTCTGTCAGCGGGCCTGCTTACCAGAATGTGCAAGATACCTAGGTTTTCCAGTACATACAGTATCTTCCCTGTTTTTTATGGACCAGGGAACATAGGCACCTGTGCATTTTTGAAAGTAGCCCATGTTACCCAGTATCAAACAAAACAGGGAACATAGGTACACACCTGTTTACAGTTATCTCTAAAGCCTTATTGCTGTCTGCAAACCTAAAACCCACTGCTTCACCACTGGATAAACCACCACCAGATATGTTTAAGCCTGACAAGATGGAGTTTTAGGAGTTACCAAACTTACAAATCTAACAAGAATCCAAGCATGTTACTACATGTTACATAGAGCAGGGTCTGACACTGTGCCTCTTACTCTGATAAGAGTGCTAAAGTCTGAATCTAAGCAGTGTTAGGCTGTGTTCACACTCTCTGCTCTGCAGAACTCGGTGCGCATCAGGACAAAAGTCTGCACCTGTGTTGATGTCATTGGTCTGGTTCAAGTTCACATTGAGGTCTGTCAAAATGAACTGAACTGACTGAGGGAGCAGTAACAAACCTCGCCTGTAGAGGGCAGTGTGATCTGATGCTGAAAAACTGATCCATGCCTTTGTCTCCTCGCGACTTGACTATTGCAACGCCCTCCTCGTTGGGATCTCTGGCAGGAGCCTGCAGAAGCTCCAGCACATCCAGAACTGCGCTGCCAGGATCCTGACGAGGAGGCGTAAATACGATCACATCACCGCTGTTCTCCGCTCACTTCACTGGCTGCCCATTCAACATCGGATTAATTACAGACTCTGCCTCCTCACTTATCAGTGCAGTACATGGAACTGCCCCGGCCTACCTCTCAGAGCTTCTCACACCATACACCACCTTACGACACCTTCGCTCATCCTCCACCCACTGCCTCCATCAGCCCAGGACCAAACTCTCCACTATGGGAGACAGAGCTTTCCAGGCTGCAGCCCCACGCCTCCCAGAGTCCTCCCTGAGGGCGCCTCCGAGTGTGGAGACCTTTAAGAAAGGACTAAAGACATTTCTGTTTAAAAAGGCCTACTAGGATTTTGCCTTGTTTACCTTGTGTTAGGATGTTTTAAATGTAATTTGTAAGTGTTTTTATCATCTTTTTATGCTTTCACTGTAGCACTTTGAGATTTCACTGAAATGTAAAGTGCATTACAAATAAAATTTATTATTATTATTATTATTATTATTATTATATTTACTAAGAGAAACTGGTGAAGAAGAAACCCTGCTCATTGGTCAAAAGTCCGCCTCTACAGGTGAATATATCACAATAATATCATACAAAATCATACAGCGCACTTTAATTAGTATTTAATGAAGTTTTACTGTAGAGCAGTGATATCAGCTGAACACAGCTGTGGACTCTCTGTGATTAATATAAAATCTGTGTTGTTTCAGCAGTGTTTTCACATTTGTTTGCTAATGTTAGCAACCTTTTAAATACATTTTACTTTCAGTATATTTTTACTTTAGTAACTGATACAGGTGCGTATGTTTTTCTGTCCTTGGTAAACAGTGCTGTAGTCCTCTCCCTGGCGTTTGTCTGTAGTTTGGTCTGCGTTGTGTTCATACTTCACCAGGACCAGACCAGGACCAAGAGTGCACCAGGGCTCAAAGCGCGCCGCACCGAGACCTCTGATTTCAGGAGGACCAGAGTTCACACCTGAGTCTGACTGCATGTTCACACTGCTCAAACAAACCGGACTGTCCCAGGAAGCACACCTGAGTTCGACTGAAGCGAACCAAACACGGCAGCGTGAACACACCCTTAGTGTGATGTGTGGACCAAAGACCAGTTTAACAAAAAAACAAAAAACCAAAGAGCAAAAAAACATCTCAGGACTCAGAGGACTTACAATAAAATAAAAAATGAAGCATGTAATATTGTTCTCAAGTTAAAATGTGACCTACCTCTACAAAAGGAAGTCATCAGGAGAAGTAGAAGAGAAGAAACAGCTCGCCCCATCACAGACATTGTGAGAGATGAACCTAGATATAAAACGGCAGCATTGTAAGGGCACAAATGAATGTATATTGTTAATTAAACATATAACCTTACTTTTGTGAAGAGTAGGGATGGGTAACGTTAAGATTTTACCGATACTAATAATCTTATTGATACTGCTCATCGACCTAGTCTTTTAACTGTGCTCTTATTGATACTTTTTTGTGCAAAATCTAAAAAAGAACATTAATTATTCTACTGTAGAGTAAGGGGGGGGGGGGGGGGGGGGTCCAATCAGAAGCTCTGCCCCCTGCTCACCCCCATTCATCCATCCACGCTCCCAAAAATACAAACACAAAATAAAAAATATACTGTGGGCATTATTCAACTTGATAACAACTTACATTAAGACTATACAGCAGTTATGCCAAAGATAGTCTAGACTCTAGAGAGTGTTGTTGCTCAATACTACTGGTAATTTATAGTTTGTATATTGATTTTAGCCTATTGTTTTTGGTGTATATTGTTGTGTCAGAATTTCATTGGCCCCCTCTTTATTTAATATGCTCCCCCATTGCCCCCTTGATGATATTTGTCTGGAGCCGCCCCTGCTGCTCAGTACTCAGTACTGTTAAGGCTGAAGGTTATTGGTCCATGTGGACCGCCAGGACGTGGCACTGGTGCTGCTATAATCCCAGGTCTCAGTACCCATCCCGAGTGAAGAGTAAAGCTTCATGATCTGACTCCCAGTTTGAAACTGAAAGTCAGCCTGATATATTTTTTACATCTCCCGTAGCTTATGTTCAATCATTTATCTGAGTCCAGTTTCCAACACAGTGTGTGAATGGAGAGGGACACATTTCACAACACAACACTTAAAAAACACATGGAGCTGTATTTGTTTCATTAAAATGAATTGATGCAAAACTGAAATGAATTGATGCAATAATACATGAACTGATGCAACTAGAATGATTTATTAAAAATGCCTAATTTGTGACCTGCATGCAGTGATGTTTGCAAATAAATTCTAATTTGCAAATATATTATTTGCAATTATTTGCAAATATTTCACAAATGTTTGTCATTTATAAATAGTGAACAGTCCAATCTGCATTTGTGGATCGCTCCATTCATGCATTCATCACCTCTGCACATTTGGATCTTTCTGAGACATTTGTCCCACATTGTGAGGCAGCAAGATTTATTCACAAAATGAATCCTGTTCCAATGACAAATACTGGGGGTATGCAGGTATATTATAATTTGCAAATATATCTGTATTATTTCAAAATGATTTGTGTTTTTCATTCATAAATCTGCATTTTACATGTAAATGGTTGATTATGCATTTGTGGATTGCCCTGTGTGCGCATTCAGCCCTTCCAGTGCTCGAATTCATTATTTCTGTGTTTGTGGATCATTTTGAGACATTCGTTCCTCATTTTGAAACAGCTTTGGATTGATTCAAAGGAAATCCTGTTCCACTGACAACCACTGGGGGCAGTGTTGGCGTTGTCACTGATGTCTCTGGGTACAGACCAACCACAGAGCCCAGCAGCGTGTGCTGGTGTTAGCTGAGGAACGGTAGTGGCCACAGCTTACGTGAGTCGAATCATGGCAGGACGTCATAGAGACCTGCAGCTAAATCCTCCTGACAGATAAAACCACAGCTTTGTGTCAGTTTTTATTTGCAGCGTTGATAGGTTGGCATAGCCTGAAAGGAAAAGCATTAGCGCTGCACACAGGAGCTGACAGGAGCAGTAAAAATATCCCACTACATTATACTAGTAACGTGCGGTGACTTTTTCAAGCGGGCAAGCAGACACCTTGACTTCATTAAGTTTTATATGACAACATTTTGATTTAATTTAAATTTTATTAAAAATCACTTAAAAGCAATCCCATCAGTGTTTGTGTAGTAGGCTGTTTCAAATCTCACACTCTTCCTATATAATTACTATTATTAATGCTGATTGTATATAAAAAACTGTGTGATTACAACAATTTTTTTCCACAAAGCTGGCCTTCTCTGTCTCCTTATCAAAGAATGTGCCCTCAGTTTTTGTTTTAACTTTAATTCATAAGCACTAAAACAAGGATGGGTAGATGATGAGTGAGGTTACAGCCTCACAGATGAGGGAGGTTCATCAGCACACACTGAGATCAACACTACACCAGTGCACTGTTAATGCTGCTTCACTGTAATAAAACCTCATAAGAAGCCTCACACATCAAACCACAAAGCTCCATTTAAAAACACCGCCTCACTGACTCTCACCTCTCTACTCAAGCTGCAAATCCACTCCATGTTACTTTTTTGAAGAAACGTCCTGTATTTCCTACAGCTGAGTTTGTCTACAATAACCAGAGCCCAGTTCATTCACAGTTCTGTAATATTCACATTCACTGTCGCTGGCTCCTCTCCACTCCTCCAGCTCCACTTCTTATGAACGTCTGACACTTAACGATGCACATGAGGCTATCATTTCTATGACACACAGTTTTATGCAGCAGCATGTTCTCATGAGGAACATGAACAGGGTTTAAGCTACAAACTATGACTTATCTGTAGAAACGCTCTTAGACACTTTGGCTTCTTGTGGAAAGTTTTGTTGTCTAACACGGCGCACACGCACTGTAATGGACAGGGCCGTAAGCAGTACAGCGCTGCTGATACCTCGTGTGCAGAAATGTACACAGTGACTGGAAGCAGGTAACAGTCTGATTCACTATGGAAGTGAACGGCAAAATAAAATGTTTGGAGAGATATCAATTTAATTTCATTATAGTTTTAATCCATGTGTTTTTTAGATTTAATTGGTCAAGCACTGCTTGCCTTGCTTGCCCTCACGGCTCGCCCATGCATTATACTAATACTACACTACACTACTGTCACAGCCCAGAGCTGTATAGGCTCCTCCTCCTCCTCCTCCTCGTGTGCAGGTGACTGTGATGTCCCGCCTCTCGTCCCTTCGCTCTCTGCTTCCTGCTCTGCTGCTGTTGCCCTGCTCCAGGCCTCTCCTCGCTTTGTTGCACCTTTGAGTTTGTTTTTCTTTTTGCACCTCAACACTTTCACACACGAACACACAACACATCCAAGCACCCACACAACACCACTGACACCACACCTCACTGTAGTTTTTGTTATATATTCATTCTTTATTCTTAACAAATCAGTGTTTCCTCAATTGTTATGGCCCTGAGTCAAAACAGTACACAATACAATACTGCTGTGTCGTATAGTGTAGTAAAGTGTATTGAAGTGTAACTATTCTACACAATACTATACTATACTGTAAAAGCCAAATATTATGGGATTTCATTTCTCACTTACTGTGACGCTGCTACAGAACACTCGTCTTAAACTTTTTGTCCACGTTCTTCATCTAGAGGCTGAAAACTGTCTATCACAAATGCTAAATGCTAAGCTAATATCCCATACCTCTCATGAATACTTGCACTTACTCTGTAGTCTCTACTGCTATAATAAATATACTGCTCTTTAAATACTGCTCTGTACGTCTCTATAAATAATATGAATAATAACAACCCGACCTAATACGACCTGAATCTGGTGTAATGTGTTTAAAACCAAATAATCCACTAAGACCTGCTCTGACAGGTCTTACAGACAGTAAACAGCTTCACACAGCTACTTTAATGTGACACTTACTTTTCAGAGTCTCCTTCTGCTGCTCAGACCAAAAACAGACCTCTCCTCTTCTCCAGGTCTGTGTTGTTCGGGAACAAAGGACACAGAAATCCACATACTTTCACTTTCCACATGAGACAGCAGTGTGTCACTACAGCCATAAGGGGGCAGTACTGGTTGGTTTTGCCATGACTTTTCTAAGGACTTCCAGCAAAACAGTTCATGAGGAAAAATGGCTGAATGAGATCACGGCTAAACCAAAGTTACAGACGTATATTCAGATAAAGGATATATTCGAAACAGAATTTTCTGTCAGTGCAAATTTGATCAGGAATCTAAGGTCCTTGATTGTTCAGCCTGGCCCTAGAAACTGGGAGATTTGACCAAAACTCAGAAGAAGACAGACTCTGTGGGCTGTGTGAGTTTGGTGAAGTTTAAAGGGAACCACTAGAGGAATAAAATAAACATTCAGAGTGAATAAACCTTACTAATATTAGGTTTTAGGATGTTTTAAACTCCTGATGATTGTAACGCCCCACGTACGTCTCGATTGGGAGCAGAGGACACTGTAAGGGGTCCCTGGCTCCAAAAAGTTTCGTACATACAGTATCTTCCCTGGTTTTTATGGACCGAGGGAACATAGGTACCTGCGCATTTTTGAAAGTACTCATGTTCCCCAGTCCATAACAAACAGTCCAACATAAAACTGAACCTACTGTGCCACTAACGCCCCCAGTAAATAGATAATATTTACAGTCATTTTATATGCACCTACTATAAAAATATTCCAAAGGGCACTCCCGGTTAGTCAGTGTAATATAATATACATATATATATATATATATATATATATATATATATATATATATATATATATATATATATATATATATGTCATATAAATAAATGATTAATCAGAAATGGCTGTGAGTGTGTGACAAAAACTATCCTTAAAATATTTCACTTACTGTATATAAAATAAGCTTTGTATAAACTAAACAGTCAGACCAGAGTTGCCACATTAAAAATACATTTGAATTATTGACACACTGCATTTGTTTTAAGGCCCAAGTTCAAAATAAACTTTTTTTTTTTTTTTTTTTTTTTTTTCCATGAAAGACAGAAACTCTTACAGACTCTTTCTGGCTGTGAGATCAACAATAAAGTCACTAGAGTTAAACTTAATGTTTATAAGTTAAAGTCATACCTGTTTTTGTGGATATAGCTCCGGTGAAGTGCAGCAGCAAGTTCACAGCAGAACAACCACAGCTCCTTAAGCCCCGCCCCTTTGGTCATGTGACTCTGTTATTGGGCTGTCAGTTCTGCCGTTGTGGAGAAGAGAAGCTCATCTCATACAAAAAAAAAAAAAAAAGTTTCTGCAATTTATACAGCCCAAGAGCCTAAATTTAGACATTTTTTGATAAACCGGCAACCTTCCAGTTAGTGGACAAACAGCTCTACCTACTGAGCTACTGCCCCAATACAAATACTTGAGTGATTTCAGACTAAATTACTTTTTATGAACCTAAAGGTCTTTTGAGCTTTCTCCCATGTTATAATGTTGTTTCCCTCCTCAAAAACAGACCTGGAGTTGTGTTTTGTTTCATTCACACCTGTTTGAGTAATCCTGTATTCTCTGGCGCTGCCCTACTCAAGAGCTAAAAACGCTCAACTTGCACTGACCAATCAACAACAAGCCCTCTGCATCCAGTCTGCTCTGTTTCCATTGATTCCTCACAGATATTTTTCATTTTGGAGGAAAATGGCATCATATAAAAGGTTTAAGGAAGTGAAGTTCCTTTTTTTCTCTGATTATGTGCAAAAGAACACAGCTTATCTGGGCCTAGGGTGACCAGCTCACAGCTGTAAGCTAGCGGCAGGACAGGCAGCAGATAACAGATTTAAATGTTCTACATTGTAACAAATGATCAAAATACCTGTAATAAAAAATGTTTTTTTTTCTTTTTATAATGTTGCTGAGCCCCGAGGCAGGACAATGAAACTCTTCACCAGACCTGACACACTTTATTTCAGTAAATATAAAGCACACAGAAAGTTACTCAGCTACTGCTTTAATGGATTTACATCACACTGAGCTGTAAGGCTGCAGGAGGACAGATAAAGTATGCAGGGAGACTGATGTGAGATATATTTTTATCTAAAACTGAGTGTTATCTTGAATAAAATGACAAATAAAAGTTATCAAGTAATGAAAAATAGATTGGTGAAAAAGCAGGAAACGGAGGAGCTCAAAAAGATAGGAATTATTATAAAGCTTTTATTATAACATGGCTTGTTAGTTAAAACAGTTAGTTTTAGTTGGTTAGTTTAGTTTATTCAGTCTCATAAGACAATGACCGCAGTAAACTGCAACAAAACAGTAATCATGAAATTGTGACTGAAAAGGTTCAGGCAGAAGCAGAGCTTATTAATGCCAGCCTAGTTACAACTGCTAACCTACACTTGAAAATATTATAACGACAAAAAGAACAAAAAAGAAAAGAAAAAATAATTTACAGCCATAACTCTCAAATATAAACATGAAAATTGAACGACATGTTTTTAATGCCAAGTTAGTTCCACATTTAAACCCCAGTGACAGAAAAACATCTCCTCCTAACTTCCTTTTTAGCTTTTTGCAAAGTAAATTTACACAAATCCCTCAACTCATATTTGCTCTCTGGAACTGAAAAGAACCTCTGGACACAATCTGGGAGTGTTTCGGCTTTTGCCCTGAACATTATTTGCATCTCTGAATTTCAAAACATGAGAATTTAAAAGTTATGGATTAGTATGTTCGTAAAACTCAGCCTTGTTTATAACACGTATGACTTGTTTTTGCTGTAACACAATCTTATCTGTTACAGTTTTATAGGTTGATCCCCACAACTCCACACAGTGCCTGACTATGTTTTAATAAAGGCTTTTTAATAATTCCTACCTTTGTGAGTGCTTCAGTTTCCTGCTTTTTCCTCAGTTTTGATGCTGATCCCTACACTGATGAGAACAAACCTATCACATCCAAGCAGCACTCCTGCAGGCCATGCTTTAATAAAAAATAAATGCTTTATTAATGCAATGAGTGGAACTAATTGACCAAACCCTCACTGATGCATTGGTCGACTAAGTAAGATCCTGTCAGCCCCAGTGAATCCATGAATATACTGTAAGCAGGGTTAAGCAGTGGCGTAACTTAGTAATGTTGGGCCCCAGTGCAGGATTTCAGAATGGGCCCTAAAAAAATTTTTTGTTATTTTTGTCTTGAGTTTAGGAATTTACCAGGAATTACAGTTGAATCTATGTTAAACATTCTGTTCTGTAGCCAAGTTTTGTTCTGCTCCTAATTAGTATGAATATTTTAACCACAGACTTGACCATGGATAAACAAAGGCCCATTTTAATGGGCCCCTAAACCTCCTGGGCCCCAGTGCACTGCCTGATGTTACGCCCCTGGGGTTAAGGGCCAATGGATTAGACATACATCATTTACACTGGTTTTCAACTTGACTTTTTAAGTACTTTTGCAGAAAAAAACAAACAAACAGAGAAAATACATGGGCGGCACGTTGGCACAGTGGTTAGCACTCCTGCTTCACAACAAGAAGGTCCTGGGTTTGATTCCCACACTGGGTGGGGCCTTTCTGTGTGGAGTTTGCATGTTCTCCCTGTGTCTGTGTAGGCTTCCTCCGGGTGCTCCGGTTTCCCTTACCACGAAAAACATGTCCCATCTCAGTGGGACTTTCCTGGTTAAAGAAAGGTCAAATAAAAATACATCATTTTTACTCAAAAAACAAAAAACTGTATAGTAATTTAACAGTAAAGTAGTAGTAATATTAACCATTGTAACTTGTATTTTTACTGTGGTACAGGTTTGGAGTCCTTGTTTCCCCTCAGCCTCTGGTCATTTATCAGAAACTGCTGTGTTCAGGCACGTGCAAAGGAGGGGGGGGGTCCTTGGTCTTTTTTTTTTTTTTTTTTTTGTGGCTTTAAGCCCTCCTGTGGCTCTTCATAAGAACATTTATTCATTCATTAATTAATAATAATTTGAAATAAATGACATCACACGGCCCCCAGCACCTCGTGACCTTTAACCTTTTGCCTCCGTGAGTTGCGCAGCTGCCTGTCTCGTGCTCCTCGCGCAGCTGAAAACAGAGGAGAAAGAGCGGACTGCGGAGCCAATAAAGAGGGCTGTTATCATTTTTTTGGTCCTGATTCCAGAACTTAAACCCAGCACAGTCACTGGGAATGAAAGAACTGGTGAGTGAGGAGTTTGTGTCGCGTGGTTTGTAAAACAAAGCCATGAAAGTATTACGCACGCACGTTAGATAATTTCTGTTTAAATACGGAGCTTTTGACCGCTACTTGCTAACCACCAAGATATTTACAAAATGCTTCCATAAAATGCTTTGTGATTGTTGTTAGCATAAAATCTTTTTATTTTTAGACCTGGTTGCTTATAAATAATGGATTGCAGTTAGCATTTAGGCATTTTAATGCAATTAAATTGCGAGAATTTGCTATAATTGTGCAAAAATACGAACTAGTTGGTGATGGGAGCTGGCAAAATGTGATCTGAAAAGAAAAAATGTGATGTCCCAAAATCTTGTTCCCACATAACTTATTTAATTTATTACTACAAATGTCTAAGGACTTCCTCAGTGCTGGGAATAATTCTCATTTTGTCAGAGCATGGATAAAATTACATTATTTAGTTTAGTGTCATGCAGTGTGTGTTTTCTTTACATTTTATATGTTCATTAGTTTTTTATTTTCTCAAAATTGTGTTAAAAATGTATAGCTTCATCCTTACTGTATTGCAATATATCATAGTATACACAGAAATGTAATAGTTGTGTGAGAGTCTTGCTTGCCACAGTCCTAACACAACAGTGTTTTAAAATCTGGTCACACGTATGTGCCCCTTTTTTTTAGCAGGCTTTGGCCTTTCCTAAAAAGGGTATTTGTATTTGTGGACCAGTTCAGCGGTGAATTCCTGCACTCCCAGGAATTTATTAAAACCCAATCTAAACTGCTGAGCTGGGGTTATATAATGATATTATATTTGTCACTATTGTAATATGATCCCATAAGAAAATGTTTTTGGATAATGTATATGAACCTCCATCAGTTCATCTGGAACATGACACAGAATGAGAAATATAGACCGTTCTCAGTCACGTGACTTGGTTTGTTGGCGCTGCCATTTTGGATGCAAAAAGCCGGTATAGCTGGCTAGCGATTAGCGATCGTGCATAGAAATTGAGTTCATATTTACCACTTTCTACACCGTTTCAATACTTAACGTTAAGTGTTCAGGTCAGACAGCGATATTTAGAGAAATGTTCACTTGTCGATGCTTAAGACCCATATGATGTCAAAATTACGGGTTACCAGCCTTCAACACACAATCTGCTTTGGAATACAACAACGTTTACAATTATTTAGTCAATCAATCGACAATCTCACTTTAGAGGGACACATATAAAAGCTCACAAGAGGCAGAGCGCTCCTTAGAGGCATAACAATATTTTGTGGCAGGATGGTGACAGACCTTTAGTATGGAAAGTGCCCTAAAACAACTGTTGTCCATGTGAGTAGGCAGATGAGAGACGCAGATGAGAGATGCAGATTAGTGAAAAGGCAATATAAATACTTCAATAAACTAGGCTTTTGCAAGTCGCAAATTTGCTGAGATATGGAGAATTAGGATTTATATTTGTTTAACCTCATTCAAGCTAGCGGCGACCAGATTCAGAAAGAAACTCCCGAAAACATAATTTGCACAGTTATTATTTTGTCAATACAGGCATGATATACATCGTTAGAAAGCTTATGTTCTGTACAAAATGGGAATTAAGTTAACTTTATGCTTAAAATAGGACATATGTGTAATTAATGACGATTCTTCAGTGCCCAAACCGAAAAAACAGACTTTTTACCTTTGAACACTGGTTCTGTCCAAAACCAGTCCAATCCAGGATTAGTAACCCTCAATCAGTTCGTATAAATCCACAGGTAAATATCAAGATATAAAAGTATTCCATGTTGTGAAAATAATCCTGTAATCTCCATATCCTCACGCAGAAATGAACAAATACCAAGCTGTCCTGAACATTGTATTTTCTTTTTCTCCCCAGTTTGCTAAATATCTGTGAAAACGTGTTTACCCTGCTAATAAACCTGAGCAGACAGTAAGAACTGACCTCAGATCAGTTTTTACTTTGACGATTACAGCAGGAGCGATCTTTTATGTGACTTTTTTAAAGAATAAACTTTGTCAAACAGTGCAACATTAACTTTTTTACTTCAAAAGACAGCTGGCAGATGCTATCACAGATATAGGACACATTAAACTATTTTTGATGAGTAAAACGAATTTAATTTGTTAGGCTACAGACAGCAGGACTGATCCAAATCGGTCGGGTTATTTATTAGAAAAGCTTAAGGAGCATTTTTCCAGCTCTGCTTCTAATTCAGCAGCTGTTGTGTACCCAGCTGGGACACTGAGCTACTGTAAACATAATAACAAGGGCTTTTCAATGATGATAATTTAATAAACACTTAGCATTAAGCAGGTACAAATGAAACTACGTTGCCTTCACAATTATACTACATAATTAGGTGAGCCAGACACGTTTACGTCAGGTGTCTTCCTTTTTCCAAGTTGGACAATGAGAAATGAGAAACACCCCTTACAACAAGGATTTTCATTTGTCAACTGGAACAAGGGAAAGTGAAATATACTTTGTACAGGGACCAGCATGGCTGCCATTCATTATTATTTTTAAATATATTTTGGGATATTTTTAATTGTTATATGTAATGAGCGTCCCGGCACCAGTGTAACAGCGTCACAGTAAAGCTCATGTGTATGGAAACGATACCGACACAGGATTGCTCTCACACAGCTCTTTAATGGCTCTGGAACAAAAGACAAACCTTTATTAATGTGGCAACTGCAAGCTCAGGTCTCCCGCTTCAAGCATTTTCTCTGCTTTTAACTTGTGATTGTATAGTGGTATATTACATTTATCTGCATTTTTACAGAGCACTGTGATATTACAGGAGCATTTTAACATTTATGTAAAAATATGCAAAATAATACAACAGTGAACAGCGTAATAACAGTATCAGTTAATGCCAAGTGATGTCATGCATGTATGTTGGGTCCTTGTCGCCATCTTGGACAGCAAGTGACAGTTTTCCCTGAGTGTATAAGGGACAAAGACTGTCAGTGGTCTCAGCTCTGAAAGCTCCAAATCTCCCTCAATCAGTCTCTAAACTCTCAGTTACCTTTTGACTGCAGCACTAGTGCACTGTGTACTGAACGATTTGGACACTGACGCTGTGATGTTGGCGTATTTGGAGTTAAAAAAAAGTTTCATAAACTCTACGGAGTATGGGTTTCTGTAATAAACAGATGCTGTTTGACTCGGCTATTTATAGATGCGTTAAAAACATTGTGTCATATTAATAAATGTTTTACTTCATACGATCAAAACACTCTGGATTAATGCATAAACATGTGTATAAACTTGGGAAACAGAAGGTGAATTCCAAGCAATACACACACATAAATCAGAGATACAGTTACATTCATCATATTAAAACAAAATAAAAAGTGTGATTATTGTGTGCACTATCACAGTTTGAGAGTTTGCTAAATTTATTTGTAAAATCTGTAAAATATTAGCTCCTAAATAGATCATTTATGCTGAGGCACTGCCCTTCTCCAGAGGAAACTACATTATAACATGGTTAAAACAGAAGACCTAAAAACAACAGTTGCTCCTTTCCTCATTGGCTTTGGGTTCATCATTATTAAGCTCCTCCATCTTCTCAGACTGAGCCTTCTCTGTCTGATCCTGAGCTTGTTACCGTTTCATCCTGGAAATGAACTTTCTCTTCATCTTCCACCGACAGCTGCTGTGTCTCAGGTTGAGCCGCTGCCTCCTGAAGTTTCTTCTCCTGTTTAAGAGATTTTGTCTTTAGCTCCTTGTCTCTCTCCAAGCTTTCCTTTCCTTACAAACGCTGCAGAAATCATCTCCTCTGTCGTCTTTATTTGTTTCTCTGCATTTTCAAATGTTTTCTCACACTCTTCCTTTTGTCTCTCCAGTTCTTTAATACACTGATAGTACTCTTCCTTTCTTTGGTTCTTGTTTACTGTGAAGACCTCAAAGGACAAAAGATCTCTCTTTTCCAGTTCTATCTGATTCTGTAACTGCTGAACAGCCTGTGATTGTGTCTCTCTGAGTCTCTTTATGAACTCTTTAGTCTCAGTCAGTTTGTTGATCATATCTTGGACGTACTGCAGATCCTCCTCAATCTTCTCTAAGTCTTCACATGTGTCCAGACAACTTCTGGTCCAAACTCTGCTCTTTCACCTCTGGCTTCATCAGACTCTGTCTTTCTCCTGTTTTACAGAGTTTAGTGTTTAGTCACAGCTTTTTTTGTGGAAAGAAGACAGACAAATGTTTAGAAAAAAATGGAAATTCCCTTTTATGTGTTATGTCTGAAGACTACATTGTATTCACTCTCACAGTCCTCATTATCTTTGAACATGAGGATAACCTTCTAATTTCCATGTTTTATCATACGACTGGGGCTTACTGTTGGTCTGTGTGGACTTGAACAGTGGGCTACAGTCCAGGGTCGACCACAGACTGCTGCAAAGAAGTATGAAGTATGCTTTACAGTACTTGACAAAAGAGATCAGGTACAATCAAGATGCATTATTACGGGATGTTTTGGGATATAGATTTTTTGTTTTCATTGTGTGTAAAGTGTAAACCATAATGGTCACATTAATAATTATACATTAATAATACATTATTATGATGTAATCAAACAATAACTAAATGCTTGAAGTAAGGTTTCACTACATTAAGTTTCTTAACTCAGGACTACTCAGCTCATCATATGCTCTACATTTACTGTCCATGAACATCAGTGGAAACAGCTGAGGCTGTCTGCCTCAAAAACTGGATGACCCTCTCTCAGGAGAACACAGGTCCATTAGTAATGTCTGTGCAAGTGTCAGACACAAACCTGCACTGTTACTGTTGGAGCTTCTCAAAGTAATAAGACTTACTGCTGAATTTAAACTTCCACAAGACAAAGGCAGCTGCAGCAGCGATGAGGAGGCACAGCCCCAAACTGAAGAGGATCCAGGAGACAGAGCAGGAAGAAACCTCCATCAGTTCATCTGGAACATGACACAGAATGAGAAATATAGACCATTCTCAGTCACGTGACTTGGTTTGTTGGTGCTGCCATTTTGGATGCAAAAAGCCGGTGTAGCCGGCTAGCGATTAGTGATCATGTATAGAAATTGAGTTCATATTTACCACTTTCTACACCGGTTCAATACTTAACGTTAAGTGTTCAGGTCAGACAGCGATATTTAGAGAAATGTTCACTTGTCGATGCTTAAGACCCATATGATGTCAAAATTACGGTTTATCTGCCTTCAACACACAATCCGCTTTGGAATACCACAACGTTTACAATTATTTAGTCAATCAATCGACAATCTCACTTTATAGGAACACAATTAAAAGCTCACAAGAGGCAGAGAGCTCCTTAGAGGCATAACAATATTTAGTGTCAGGATGGTGATAGAGCTTTAGTATGGAAAGTTCCCTAAACAACTGTTGTCCATGTGAGTAGGCAGATGAGAGACGCAGATGAGAGATGCAGATTAGTGAAAAGGCAATATAAATACTTCAATAAAAAAGGCTTTCGCAAGTCGCAAATTTGCTGAGATATGGAGAATTAGGATTTATATTTGTTTAACCTCATTCAAGCTAGCTGACCAGATTCAGAAAGAAACTCCGCAAAAACATAATTTGCACAGTTATTATTTTGTCAATACAGGCATGATTATACATCGTTAGAAAGTTTATGTTCTGTACAAAATGGGAATTAAGTTAACTTTATGCTTAAAATAGGACATATGTGTAATTAATGACGATTCCTCAGTGCCCAAACTGAAAAAATATACTTTTTACCTTTGAACACTGGTTCTGTCCAAAACCAGTCCAATCCAGGATTAGTAACGCTCAATCAGTTCGTATAAATCCACAAGTAAATATTGATATATATTTCCATCAAAGTATTCCATGTTGTGAAAATAATCCTGTAATCGCCATATCCTCACACAGAAATGAACAAATACCAAGCTGTTCCTGAACATTGTATTTTCTTTTTCTCTCCCAGTTTGCTAAATGTCTGTGAAAACTGTGTTTACCCTGCTAATAAACCTGAGCAGACAGTAAGAACTGACCTCAGATCAGTTTTTACTTTATTTGACGATTACAGCAGGAGCGATCTTTTATGTGACTTTTTTAAAGAATAAACTTTGTCAAACAGTGCAACATTAACTTTTTTACTTCAAAAGACAGCTGGCAGATGCTATCACAGATATAGGACACATTAAACTATTTTTGATGAGTAAAACAAATTTAATTTGTTAGGCTACAGACAGCAGGACTGATCCAAATCAGGCCGTGACAACCGGCTTTTGCCATCCAACATGGCGGCTCCAGTGGAAATCACGTGATCAGATGACGCTGTGTGAGAAGGGTCTATAGACATAAAAACATCTGCACATAAAGAAACTGTTCATCCTTTGGTAGTAGTTCAGTAGGTGGAGTGGTTTACACACTCACTGGAAGGTTGGCAGAGTGATCTCCTGCTAACCAGCATTGCATACTGCCATTGTGTCCTTGTGCAAGACACCCACCTTGTCTGCAGTCTGTGGTCCTGGATGAACAGTGTGTTTGGTGAACTGTGTTCCTCTCACCTGTGATGATGATGTGAGTGTCTCTGGTGATGTTGGTGGAGCTCTGGGACACTCTACAGGTGAAGGTGCTGCTCTGCTCCACAGTCACTCTGCTGCTCACATTATAGAGGCCATCAGGACGTGTGTGTGTGTGTGTACGCTCAGCAGAGAGGAGCCTCCCCTCAGAGTCCAGCCACAACAGCTCCGGCTCCGGATACCAGGCTCCAGAGTCACACTGGAGAACCACCGCGGTGCCTCTATGTTCTGTGGTCAGACGGACGAACGGAGAGGACACAGACACTGGACAGAGCGGAGGAAAACAGAAGAGTAGGGGTTTTACAAAAACACATGCATGGTGTGTTTGGGACGGCACTCACCGACCAGCAGTGTGACATCAGCTCCTGTGTCTATCTGTGGGACATTGCAGCGATACGTCCCCTCATCACTCAGCCTCACTCTGCTCAGCTCCAGAGACATGTCTCCGTACTTCAGCTTCCTTTCGGACACCGTCGTCCTCCCCAGATACACAGAGTTCTGGTCGATGAGGTGCTTGATGCTGTTGCGTGTTATGAGAGCGTACTGCAGGTCAGGCCTGGACCACTCTACGTTCAAGTTCCCCAAATCTTTAGTAGGAACCAGCTGACAGGGCAGGACGACATCACTGCCAACGGCCGCTATGATTGGCTGAGACGGAGCGATGACCTGGTACTGACCTGAGAGGACACAGTGGATCAGAAATGATAATACAAATATTACATTACTATAAACTATATCTACTGCAGTGGCTTTAACCCTTGTGTGGTCCTCATTTTGACTTTGCAACTTTAGTCTTTACATTAGACATAGTTTGGACACAGTAAAAGATAATACTTTTTTTTCATCTTGTTAAGCTACTCAAGACCAACACGTTGATGTATAATTTTGTTATTTAAAAAAAAAAAAAAAAAAAAAAAAGTCAGTTTTACTCAAATGTAAAAAATTAGGCCTAATTTAAGAGTAATTTTTTTTTCCAAAATCCTGTTTTGTTCAGTAATAATTCTAAAAGTAAAATTTACTGATGGGTATAATTGCACTCGGATGTGTTAAGATTTGGTCAAAGTTTTGTTTTGAAAGCATTGTTATTTATTGAATGGCAGCAAAAAAAAAAAAAAAAAAAAAAAAAAATCACAGCTGTGGTCATCCTGGGTCCTATAGGACCTGGTAACATTGGCCTGATATATGGACAGGAGAAAAAAAATACTTTTTTTTCCATCTTGTTCAGCAGCTCAAAACACATCAGTGTATAATTTTCATATTTAAAAAAAAGTCAGCTTTAAGCAATATTACAAATTTAGGGTTAATTTGATAATAAGTAACACTAGCCTACAGATGGTTTCAACACTGATTGTATGAACTCACTGGAACAGGTCAGGTTTTGGCCAAAGTTATGTTGTGAAAGCATAAAATCACAACTGTGGTCATTTTTTACTCAGAATTATTGGTCAGTTTTAGTCAAATACACTTTGATGGCCAAGATGTGGTCAAACTTTAAAAACCTATTTTGAAAGAATATTGTTTGATAACAGCAGTAAAATAAAATAAAATTTCACTTGTAGGAAAATGTAATAATCGTCCAGTGACCTTTTGGGGGTGGGAGGTGATTTTATGACTTAACAATCCAGAAAGAACTGTGCTCTTTTTAGAGTCCAGGTCCCCAAAGGACTCAGAGGACCACAGTTTTATGTTTTATGATTTCTTAAAATGGACTATTATTTATGAAAATAAATAAATAATAAATAAATAAATAAATAAATAAATTCTACCATTTCTGAAGGATGTACCTCCTGTATCAGTCTGGGATGTCTCCTTTTGAAAGCTTTGTAAAGGAGAGGGGCTTTTAGAATATTTGGAGCTGATTGGATGAATCTCCAGTTAGAGACCGTCTACCTTGATGTAACCAAACAAACCCTACAATATTCAGACAGTGTAACAAAAATTAGAGGATTTTAGCTTTTTTTTTTCTTTTTTTTGTAAATGTACAGCAGCATATTACTCAGAGTCACTGTTTATCTTTAAGGCCTTGCTGCTGTGGGCACCCACTCAGAACGAGACAGCGCTGCCACACCATTGGTTAAACCACCACAGGTTCAGACCTGGGTCTGACGAGATGGAGTTTTGTGAGTTTGTGAACTCAAAAGAAGCCAAGCCTACAGTAAATGTTACTGTGTTTCTTTCCCTGATGAAACTGATGAAGTCTGAATCCATGCAGCTTTAAAACCAGTGTTAGGCCCAATCCCATTTCTCATTTTTACCCCTACCCCTTCCCCTAGCCCTCACCCTTCGCCTTCCCCTTAGACCTTAAAACAGAGGGGTAAGAGCTAGGGCTGACAATACAGCCCTAAGAAATGGGACACCCCTACACTGCTATATTAGGCTATACATCATTGTACAAACCATTTGCTCAGTTTATACTTTACTTTTTTTAAAACAAGCCAACATTAGCCTGAAGGGGGCGCATGTGAACAACAGGAGAACTGTAGGTGAATGAGCTTCAGCTCAAACACAAATGTAACACCAGAGAAGGCAACAAACTGCTGAAAACTAAAACTGTCATGGGATTAATCTTTACATACACCGCGTGGGGCAGGAGGAGCTCACTGTGCTCAGGTAAACATCACCTGTCTCTGTAAATACAGCCGCATGTGCGTCACGTGACTCATGTGCACTGCTACTTCTCTCTGCATCAAATTAGTGGCATTAAAATGAGGTTATGGGACATATATAGCTTTTTGTGTTTGTTTTTTTACTGAAACATCAGTTACATTATTTAAAAACACCGCGGGTCCCGCTGATAAATCGCTAAATCCTCGTCTAAAGCCTGTATTTCAAAGCGATGTTTTCCACAAACTTTAACGGTGGATATCTCTGTGATTACTGGAGCTATCGACATAAAACAAACACTGGCATAAAGTTTAGGGTCCTTTCTGTCAGCGCAAAATGGTGAGACTATTTAGTTACAACATAAATACAAAAGAAATAGCAACAAAATAACAGATACAAGGCGTAAGGCACTGCTATTAGGTGTATGTAGCCTACATTATTTTAAAGCACAAGCACAAGGTGAACGAAATACAAAATAACTCTGTCGTAACTCTTAAAATGGTCATAAATGCAGAATATACGTCTTTGTTGCTGCCATGTTACCCATAAACACGACGTACCATGGTAAACTCCTCCTACCCCTTGGTTTTAAGTGTGCATCTGGAAAAGCTCCGTTTGGAGGGGAGTACAGCCCTCGCCCTCACTGCAAAAGAGAACTGGGACAGCCTTCGTCTCTCGTGAACGCGCAAAATGAAGGGCTAGGGCTAAGGCAAAGGGCTAAGGGGTAGAAATGGGATCCAGCCTTAGTGTGATGTGTGGACCAGAGACCGGTTTAACAAAGAATTCTGATAAATCTTAGAACTCGGAGGTTGCATGACTAAAAGTCTTACAATAAAATAATAATAAAAGGCATGTAAACTAGATTTTTCCAGTTAAAATGTGACTTACCTCTACAAAAGTGAGTGATCAGGAGAAGAAGAACAGCTGGCTTCATGATCACAGCCATGGTGAGAGAAACACCTGGGAGGAAAACAACAGCAAGAGCATGAATGGATTTGTGTTTTGTGAATAAAACACAAAACAACCACAATTAAACAACCTTCCCCAGTTTGAAACTGAAAGTAAGCTTTATATGTTGGTTCATTAATCAAGTTTCAGGCACAATGTGTGAATGTACAACGACACATCTCACAACACAAGCTAGAAAAACACTGTCAGCTCCTCAGAACCCCATTACATTACACCAGTAGAGTAAACCAGTGGTTCCCAAAGTGGGGTCCGGGGCCCCCTGGGGGTCCGCAAAGGTACTGCAGGGGGGCCCCCAGAGGCTGTCTATATTAAGTACATAAATATAAATTGAGTTTGAAATGCACTGTAAAAAACAATGCTGCAAAAACTCAAGGCAACAGGATCCATCAAGATTTTGAGTTTTGGTGATCAACTCAAAATCTCAAGTTTAACATATTTGCATAGTATTTTTTTACTCACCAAATTTAACATTTATAAGTATAAAAACTTGAAATTTTAAGTTTTACTCACTATCTTTATTTTTTCCAGCTCATCTTACAGCAACTGACTCCACTGTTCAGAAAAGTATTATTGATAATAATAAAAACTAAATATACTACATTTAACAAAAGAATAACTTTTTCTGAACTCTGTAAGTTGGCTGTAAGATGAGTAAAAAAATAATGATAGAGAGAAAAACTTAAAAATTAGAAAAGTTTTTAGACGTATGAACATCAAATTAAGTGAAAGTGTGCAAAACTTGAGATTTTGAGTTGGCCCCAAAAATCTTGAGGGATCCTTTGCCTTGAGTTATTGAAGCATTTTTTTTTTTTTTTTTTTAAACAGTGCATTTGTTTTCAAATGTAACTTTAAAACACTTTTTTAACCAATAGTCAGTGTCTTTTGTAATGTTTTTATAAAAATATATGGAGAAAAACATGAAAAT
Organism: Bostrychus sinensis; assembly: GCA_020698575.1. Classification (NCBI taxonomy): domain Eukaryota; kingdom Metazoa; phylum Chordata; class Actinopteri; order Gobiiformes; family Eleotridae; genus Bostrychus; species Bostrychus sinensis. Next base: position 7,056,086 of record CM036252.1, read on the forward strand.
AAAATTTGGGATCAAGGGAAGTTGTATTGTTGGGGGTCCACTGTGGGATTTTGGTAAATTTAAGGAAGGCCGTGACTCCTGACTTTGGGAACCACTGGAGTAAACAATTAGTGACGTTTGCACCTGTACGCCTCGGATGCTCTGCTACCAAAAAACAACACTGAGAAACCCAGATGCTAACTGGCTCACCCAGTGACTGTGTTTACTGGACACAACAGGTAAATACAACACATGTGAAACTTAAACAGTTGAGGTTATTGTTTTTATGGCTCGAGCTCGTGCAACTGTCTCAAACCTGGCGCCACCGGTCCACGTCCTCCTCGCGATTCAATCCTCGATTGAGAAGTGCTCTCCATACGTAATCCAACTGGTAAATAATCCCAGCGCTAAGTGATTCAAAAGTACATTAATACAGTAAATTCCAGCGTGACAAAGCTGCGCGTGCCCGTGTGCGCGCTCTCTCCCGACCACTTAAAAAGTCAAACGCTGTCAGCCCTGCTTTACTCCACAGCGGTTAGTCCGAATGTAAATTAAGGTCGCACCACAGAGTTCTTCCTGGAGGTGCTTATAAAGTTCCAAATATGCAATCCATAAAGCCCGAGTCCCACCTAGACCCCCCCCCCCAAAATCCCATCCCCTCCCCTCCCCTCCCCTCCCCTCCCCTCCCCTCCCCTCCCCACACCTGTACCTCATCCCCTCCCCTCCCCTCCCCACACCTGTACCTCATCTTAACAACGAGCTCTGGCGCGCCTGCGTGCACTCAGACGCGCCCCCTTAAAGCAGTACACGCTGTATGGGGAGAAAGATATAAACGGCAAAGTCCACATAAGATATTTAAGATAAGATATTTACAATGTTTAACCACCCTTCTGTGGCCATGCTACAAATACACCTGACTTAATTTAGGAATTTTATTTCATTTCTGGTTCAAAAAACAAAACTAAAAACTACTTCTAGGAAATGTGAATTGCTAAATCATTCAGTCCAACAATACACATGAAACTTATCAGTAGTAATATTCAGGGACGGCTGGTATCAGTGGGCTCGGTGCTAACCCTTCCTCTCATTTTCAAAGACAAAACCTTAGTTTTTATAGTAAATTAATATATAATTTTTAATAATCTTATATATGTCCTATCCGTGGATCAATCAGTACCGGGCCGCACAGGAATTAATTAGTTATTTCTGTTTTATTTATTATCTAAGTCATGGACATGTTTCAAACATTAGCGGGGATTTTGTGTGAGACTGAGCCTGCGCCCTCACTCACCAAGCTGGTGCACGATCACCTGTCTTCGCTGTTAAAGGAGTTTGAGCGCTACTTCCCAACCCACGAACGGCCAAGAAATGGATACGTGACCCATTTGTCAACAAACCAGCTGAATCCAGCATGTCCGTGCAAGAAGAAGACCAACTGCTGGAGATCGCAAATGACGGCGGCCTTAAAACAGTGTTCGAGACAACAACTCTGCCGGTGTTCTGGATTAAAGTCATGGCAGAATACCCAGAGATCGCTAACACAGCGCTGAAAACCCTGTTGCCAGTTCCAACATCCTGTCTGTGTGAAGCGGGGTTTTCTGCAGTGACAGCCACCAAAACAAGGCAAAGGAGTAGACTGGACATAAGCAACACACTTCAGGTGTCTTTGTCTGCCATTACCCCCAGGACCATCTCGTTGCAAAGAAACAAGCTCAGGGCTCCCATTGATTTAGCGTTACGGACAGTTTTTGATGTTATAATAGCGGTATATTGTTGGAGCAATGTGCTAATAAAGTTCCATATGAGTACACAGTGGATTCACGTTTATTATTATTATTATTATTTCAACCCCCCCCCCCCCCGATCCGCAGTAAAATTGTCAAGCGTTGACCGGTCCGCAGTTAGAAAAAGGTTGGGGACCACTGCTATATGAGATTCTAATCTTGTATTTTTGTTTTTGTTTTAAAATAAACCAATACTGGCGCAAAGAACAGAAAAGGGGCTATTTTTAACTTAGCCCAGTGACCACACACATTACATTAGAGCAGTGATTGACAGGAGAGAGTCCCGCCCCCCTCCTATCTACAGCATTGGGGGCTAAAACTTTTCAGCCCATAGATCTGGATTTGGCCAATCACAGAGCACGCACACTTACGTCTTTACTTTTCAGTGATAGCAGTGGTAATAACGAGCTATAGTGCCTGTACTTGTTTATTAATGAGCATCTATAGCAGATCAGAGTTTGTAAGACACTGAACTTATCTCAAATCACCTTACACCTGGAGCAGAGCGGTGTTTTTGACACTGAAGAGCAGCCATTCCCAAAGTCAGGAGCGTCACGGCCCTCCTTAAATTTACCAAAATCCCTTGTGGGCCTCCAACAAGACAACTTCCCTCGATCTGAAATTTTATTTTCATGTTTTTCTTCATATATTTCTATAAAATCATTACAAAAGACAGACTATTGGCTAAAAAGTGTTTTAAAGTTATATTTTTAAACAAAAATATAACTTTTTTTACAAATACACTGTAAAAAAATAATAAAATGCTGCAAAAACTCAACAACTCAAGGCAAAGGATCTCTCAAGATTTTTGGGGCCAACTCAAAATCTCAAGTTTTCCACACTTTCACTTAATTTGATGTTCATACGTCTAAAAACTTTTCTAATTTTTAAGTTTTTCTCTCTATCATTATTTTTTTACTCATCTTACAGCCAACTTACAGAGTTCAGAAAAAGTTATTCTTTTGTTAAATGTAGTATATTTAGTTTTTATTATTAATATCAATAATACTTTTTCTGAACAGTGGAGTCAGTTGGCGTAAGATGAGCTGGAAAAAATAAAGATAGTATGAACATTAAATTGTGTGAGTAAAAAAATATTAGTGTTGAAAACTTGAGATTTTGAGTTGATCACCAAAACTCAAAAATCTTGAGGGATCCTGTTGTCTTGAGTTTTTGCAGCATTGTTTTTTACAGTGCATTTCAAACTCAATTTCTTTTATGTACTTAATATAGACAGCCTCTGGGGACCCCCCTGCAGTAACTTCGCGGACCCCCAGGGGGCCCCGGACCCCACTTTGGGAACCACTGCTGAAGAGGATTAAATAATTTCTCCAAAGTTTTTGCCTAAATGTATTGGCTGTGTTTTAGTATAATGTTTGTGACATTACACAGAAACCACCGGACTGCAGTGACAGAGTGATTATTGTGTTTTATGAACACGTTTGCCTCGCTGAAAGGAAGAATACAGATGTGAGCTTCATTTATAATCAGGTAACTCTCACCTTACAGAACCTGACCCGCTGCTCTCTGCTCCTTCTTTTATTGTTCACCTCTTGCCACTGTCAGGTTGTTAGATGAAACGTATTTGGATAAAACTGTGGGGTAAGCTGCTGTTGTGCTTTGTTGAGTAGTACCTTAAAGTTATGTGCAGTCGTTTGTGTGAGAACTTAGCATTAAATAATATTTTCTGTGGAGGTTTGCTGCCTATGGCCCAGTGTTAATACTGAGTACTGTGTAATATAAACAATGTATTAACCCCTCACCACAACAGACATGAATAATAAAATATTATAAAAATGTTTGCTACAGTTGTTGTATATGCACCTGCTATAAAAAATATCTGGGAAGGGCACTCCCGGTTAGTCAGTGTAATGTAATATGAATAAATGATTAACCAGAAATGTGAGAAAAGATTAACAAGCAACTATTCTTAAAACATTTCACATATATACAATTACTGTGTATTAATTCAACACTCAAACCAGAGTTCCCACATACATGACACTAATACATTTGAATTATAGTTACACTGCATTTGTTTAAAGTTCACGTTCAAAATTAAATTAAAACTTTTTTTCCTTCCATGAAAGACAGAAACTCTTACAGACTCTTTCTGGCTGTGAGATCAACAATAAAGTCACTAGAGTTTAACTTCATGTTTATAAGGTAAAATCATACCTGTTTTTGTGGATATAGCTCCGGTGAAGTGCAGCAGCAAGTTCACAGCAGAACAACCACAGCTCCTTAAGCCCCGCCCCTTTGGTCATGTGACTCAGTTATTGGGCTGTCAGTTCTGTCGTTGTGGAGAAGAGAAGCTCATCTCATACGAAAAAAAAAAAAGTTTCTGCCCTAAATTTAGACATTTTTTGATAAACCGCAACCTTCCAGTTAGTGGACAAACAGCTCTACCTACTGAGCTACTGCCCCAATACAAATACTTGAGTGATTTCAGACTAAATTACTTTTTATGAACCTAAAGGTCTTTTGAGCTTTCTCCCATGTTATAATGTTGTTCCCTCCTCAAAAACAGACCTGGAGTTGTGTTTTGTTTCATTCACACCTGTTTGAGTAATCCTGTATTCTCTGGCGCTGCCCTACTCAAGAGCTAAAAACGCTCAACTTGCACTGACCAATCAACAACAAGCCCTCTGCATCCAGTCTGCTCTGTTTCCATTGATTCCTCACAGGTATATTTCATTTTGGAGTAAAATGGCATCATACAAAAAGTTTAAGGAAGTGAAGTTCCTTTTTTTCTCTGTTTATGTGCAAAACAACACAACATTGACAATACTCTGGCAGCAGTAGTGTACTTTTCTTTTAGTCACATCATGTTTTTAAAGGTTATAAAATGTGCTGCTGTTCTAGAGGACTGGTTCATTTGAAAATATAAATAAAAGCATGATATTTAACTCCGGTGTTGCTAAGGTAAGTCTGTCACTACAAAACTCTCGGGAAATAAAAGCGTAAAAAGGAAGTCTCTCACTTAAAGACAGAGGCGACACTGAGGCGACATGGACGTATGGACACGCTCACGTTTTGCTATTTTTCAGTCTTCTAACAGACGTTCGTAAAGACGTTAACTGGCTAACGGTTGATAAACAAAAACTCCACATATTGCTCTACCTCTGTGGTAATTTTTGTGTATTTATGCTAAGTGTTTATAAAATAATCCTGATATGAAAATCATTTTGATCGGGAAATGCGCAGGAAACGCTCAGGTCACACTCGGGCGACGTTCTTTCAGTGATCTTAGTGTTTTTGTAGCTAACTTTGTCCGTCTTGTGATTTTCTGATTAACGTTAGCTTAGCCCACAATCTTATTTTGAAAGACGGAAACAAGGAACCGGATGTGAAAATTTGTTAACGTAAATATCCCAGCCTTAAATTAGAGCCGAAAAATCCAACAAATAAGGCTGAAAAAGCCAGAAAGGTGAGCGTGTTCGATATTGCCGAGCTTAAACCTCGGACGATAGCGCTCTTTCATACGACCACAATAAAATATTTGTAAAAGAAACTATCCAACCAATATATCGTTATAAACGTAAGAAAATGTACTTTTATTTTATACAATTTGCATTAATGAAGATAATAAATGAGCGATTTTATGGCTTGTTGAAGATAAAAAAGTAATAGAATTTAAGCTGAAAATGTCCGACTCAGGACACATAAACGCTAGGTGCATACTCAATACTTACAGTGTTTCTCAAACTGTGGCACGAGTACCACACAAGGGCTGGTGGTACTCAGGAGTCTTTTGTTTCATTTAGAGCGAGTTTTTCCAGTTTTTGTCCTGATAGTGCTAGCTTCCAAGCTTAGACCAGGTTTAGCCCCAGTGTTGTCCCAGTTCAGACCTAAGTCCGTAGGTGGATATGCTTTATTTTAAATTTAATCACGCAGCAAAAACAGTGAGCAGGTCTGTTTTTGATGAGGGAACAACATTATAACATGGGAGAATGCTCAAAAGAGTAGATTTTGCATAAAACAGATGCCTGAGCCTCAGCTGACTCCTTTTGAAGGAGTCAGCGGTGAAGGAGTCAGCGGTGAAGGAGCAGCGGCTCTACTCTGAGCTCCTCCAGGATGACTGGGCTCCTCACCCTCTCTCTAAGGATGCGTCCATCCTGCAGAGGCTCTGAAATCTCATGACCATAGATGAGAGTAGAAACGTAAACTGACTGGAAAATTAAGAGGTTCACTTTTTGGTTCAGCTCCTTCGTTACCAATGCAACCAAGCTCCTGCTCCGGTTCGTACAGAGACCAGACAGTCCTTAGCTGTGTGCCCTGGACCCCATACTCCCAGAGCGCCCCCCACAGGATGCCACAAGGGACAAAACCTTTCTCCAAATCCACAAACCACATATGGACTGATTAGACAAAATCCCATGAACCCTCAAGCGTCTTATAGAGGGTATAGAGCTGGACCAGTGTTCCACAGTCGGGACAAAATCTGCATTGTTCCTCCTCAAGCTCAGGTGGGACAATGAAAAAAAATAAAAAGTACAGCTATTAGCCATGTTTTTAAACGTGGATATAAATAAATTAACCATAAAATGCATTTCAAATACATGCATTCTTACATTTTTGTTCTTATTGATGACTTTTTCAGACGGCAGACCGAGCAGTAGTGTTGAAGAGGAACTGTACAGCACAGTTAGTGAGAAGAAAAAAGTGAGTGAACCTCCCAAAATGTTTGTCAAAATGTTTGTAACAGCAGTCACATTGTTTTTGTTTTGTGTTTTTCCCCTTTTTTATTTAGGACAGACTGACCAGTGGAGCTGAAGTGGAAAAATAGTGTTGTTAAGGCTTAAAAATATATTTTTTAATGATTTTATTTGCATGTATAAAGAAAAGGGATGAAACAATGCACTCAGGTTACGATTTGATTTAGGATTTTAAGTTCACTGTGTTTTCTTTTACATATTTGTGTCTTATTATCAAACTTAAACTGTTTCAGTTATCTCATTAACAGAAATTAAACTTAGATTTAGAGAAAAACTTTAAATGAAATTAAAATTAGATAAATGATGTAAAAAAAATATTTGAGTGTCCTGTGATATATAAACATGTCACGTATATTTGTAAAGTTTAATGCTTTTAATTCTTTACTGGTTATTTTTTTTTTCTTTTTTCCTATATCATTTATATTATTCTATTGTTATATTTGCATTTTATTACTTTTTTCTTTCTTGTATGTACCATAATACCAGGTATTCATTATGACAATTATATGCTTGAGGCTTTGACATTAGTGACACTGATGTTAGTGATAACATTGGGAAAATGTTTTACATTTACCTTATACTGCTCTATCTAAAACAAAGATATTAAAATGTAGAAATAGTTGAGATTAAAATGTGTCTGGATTGAGATGTAAACAACAGTTTAACAACATGCCAACATTTACGTCAGATGTTAATAAAATATATTTTTGTGTACTTTATTCTGTGTTTATCAGGTTTGAGTTGACTGTGTTGAGATCATGTTCAAACAAATAAATGTTGTGTGGATATAAAACAGATCCAAAATTGTTCATAACAAGTAGAAAGTGTCAAATCTGCAGAGAAACGTTAAATTCAGTTCAGTTATTCTCATACTTTTCAAAGCAATTTATGGCTTTCCAAATACAATTTTTGTACCAAAGGAGTCTCCATAGATGTCCATTTTATCCTTTTCCATTAAGTTCATTTGTTGTTACATGTAGTTCTTGATTACGACACTAGGGGGCGCGTGACCGCATCAGTGCAGCAGCAAGGCTCTGAGAGTTAGCGTCAAAACACGGACCTTGTTTTAAAATCTATTTGACAGTGTGAGTCCACAGAAAGTGAGTAAACTTGTTTACCTTTGATCCTCATTTGTTAAAGGCTTAAAGCTGTGTTTTCACCGTGTTTTATGTCGAGTTTTACTGGAGTTCACTGACTGTTTAGCATCCAATTAAGAGCTAACTGCTAACTTAGTAGCTACCTAATTAAGACTTGCTAGCATTACATTTTGATTTAGAAGGTGTCTGTCAGTCCTGTTTTCTAACTGAGATGCCTTATTATGTTGTTTGTCTGCTGTTTTCTATGTACTCAGTGCATTACTGAAGGCTGGGAAGTTCAGTTTATGTGCATTTATGTTGTACATCTGTAAAGCTAATTATTAGCTCTGTTAGCAGCCCTTTGGCAGGTCTGTGCTTATATTATCATTACTCTGTGGCCACCTTTGTGTTTATTATAATGAGTGCTTGGGCGCACCAGTAATATTTTGTATTTGTCTGTTCATCTTTGTAGAAAACCACACACACCCATACACAAGGAATATTAAATGAAAAGTTCAAACTATATCTGTGGACCTGGACATTCTCTTCTTAAACCTGCTCTCACCTGAACATATAGTTGTTGTCCTGACAAGACAACAACAATAACAAGACAATATAAATAACATTTGTAAGGGAACCAAATGTCTATAAAACAGTGATGTTTTGAATCAATGCAATGGATGAGACAGTGCCTATATACATAGTGTATATAAAAAGCTGAGCAGTAAGTTGTTGAGCACATCTTGTCTGCCATCTGCTGGACAAACACATTTTCTGGTTTGAAATCCATTCACATTTCAACATCAGTACCCAACACCCTGACTGTGTACCGGTGCTGTTCATGTGATGTTATATCATTCTATAGATCACTGTTGTGAGACTGAGGTGGACCAGCTCAATTTATGTTTTTATTTCTAGATGTTTTGGTGTGGTTTATGGCTAAAGTGTTTGTTTAATTTTGCTTTTATTCATATTTTTAAACCAATCTTTGTTTCCTATGGAGCAAGAGAATGTTTTACAACCTTTAAAAACATTATGTGACGAAAAAAAAGAGTTTTTGATAATTTTTGCTTTCTCAGCTGGTGCCATAAAGAAACAGGTGAACTGACCAGCAGAGGGCAGCAGAGCGTTATGTCTTTTGAACACAATCAATTAAGAACACTTCACTTGCCTTAAACTTTTATATGATGCCATTTTACTCCAAAATGAAATATACCTGTGAGGAATCAGTGGAAACAGAGCTGTACACTGTTTTTTTTTTTTTTAATAAATGAATGAGAGCAGACTTGATGTAGAGGCTTGTTGTTGATTGGTCAGTTGTCAAAGCCTCGACAAATGTCGTATCGAGAGCTACACCCGCCCCACCCCAGATAGTCCAGAAAAGAAAAGCAGAGTATCCCCCAAAACCTCCAGAATCTCTCGACATGTCTGCAACCTCTTGAGTCTTCTAAAAGCCCCCCCCCAAAAAAAAACAAAACAAACAAAAACAAAACAACATACCACAACATAGCGTGCCTTTATATACTTAACATTTAGCTGGTTGTGGACGTTCTTCATTGGTCCAAGTTTTGCGCAGTTGCTCGTTGACAGTTTCATCATGAGGCCTGAGCGTTCTGAGGCCTCAGAAACTCAGCGCCAGAGAATACAGGATTACTCAAACAGGTGTGAATGAAACAAAACACAACTCCAGGTCTGTTTTTGATGAAGAAACAACATTATAACATGGGAGAAAGCTCAAAAGAGTAGATTTAGCACAGAATAGCCTTTTAATGTCTCTGTAAGTACTGGGCCTATCCACAATGAATCAATCAATGCTGAGTCCCACGAAGCCCCACCCACTCCAGGAAGCACTGACCAATCAACAACAAGCCCTCTACATCCAGTCTGCTCTCATTCATTTATCCAAAAAACAGTGTACAGCTCTGTTTCCACTGATTCCTCACAGACATTTTCACTTTTGGAGGAAAATGGCAGGAAATAAAAAGCTTTTTCCCTACTTTTCTAGCTAACAGTAACAGCTATGCACTCTGCTGCCCTCTGCTGGTCTCATGTTGGTTTATGGCAGTAGTAAAGTAGTCACATAATGATTTTAAAGGTTGTAAAACATTCAGCGCTGTTAACAGTGGTGACTAGAAGACTGGTTTAAAAATATAAATAAAAGCCGAATATATTCCTTTTATCTAAATCTATTTTCTCAACAGATTATTTAACTAAACACTTTAATAATCACTCTAAATACTGAACTGAGGATGTGACACGTCTAGTGTTGCTTGTGCATCTGTGCAACTGCGGTGTTGCTAAGGTAAGTCTGTCAGTACGAAACTCTCAGGGAACCAAAATAAACGCGTACAGAGGAAGTCTCTCACCCAAAGACAGAGGCACGTCTCGGTGCAAACAGACGACACTGAGGCGACATGGACCTAACAGCTTTCTCCATCACTCTGGGTGAGTTTATAAGTCCAACTACATTTTTATTGTTTAAAACCTGTAGTGTGCATTCATTAAAACCTGTGCATTTGATTTGTGCAGTGATGAATGTGTTGATGCTTCTGTTGCCTGCATTTGTTCACAATGGCCTCTCACACAAACCAGGTAAGACTGTGTCTGTTTAAAACCTGCAACTAGCACACGCTCATTTCACACTTCCCTGTTAGATTATCCTGGTTCTTAACTAAGTTTATATCAGGTATGTATATTTGGGTGGCACTCGAGAGTCTTTTGAAGGAGTCCTGATATAGTTTCATTTAGAGCCATTTTTTGTTTTTGGTTGTTTGTTTTGTTTTTTCAGTTTTGATTGCTGCCAGTCTTCATTTAGTCCTAGCTTAGACCTGGTTTAACCCTGGTTTAGTCCAGGTTTTGCCCCAGTTTAGTCTTAAGTGAAGTACATAGGGTTTATTTAAAATTTAGGTTGTAGTGCAGTATGGTACTATGGAAAGTCAGATATTGTTGAAGTGATACTTGGTACAAGGAAAAATGTCTGTTTTTTAAAACAAATCTTTAATTATCTAATAGGTTTCATTCTTTTTCTATGGTCAGCCCAATATAAGGCTTTCTCTCTCTTCTTTACGCCATAGTAGGCTGCAGTTATACAGAGCTTTTCCACCTCCATGGGCTTCACATGGGGACACAGACATGAAGTAGAGTGGTTTAGAGTAAAAGCTCAATGACCTGACACCTCTCAACCAAAACTTCTTCCACTTTATTCATTTTAACTTTTTTTCTTGTACAGGACGTACTTTCCCACGTATTGTTCCGTCCAAACTGCAGCTCTTTGAATACTCCAGTCTCACAGTAAACTGTGAAGGATTTTTCAATGACAAGGCCAAATGGAGAGTGATGCGGAGAATATCTGCAGGACACATGACCACATGTAACAAAAACAGTGAGCAGTTCGGGGCCTGCCTCATCTTGATGCTGTATAAGGCCGACTCTGGAGAATACTGGTGTGAGACTGACAACAAAGAGAGAAGTGAGAGAGTCAGGATCACAGTGACTGGTACGTCTGCACTGCACAAACACTCCATTTTATGTGGCAATTTTATATTAGACAAAATGTCACATTTTAAAGTATAACAGACTTGGGTCCTGGCTACATCTATATATTTTAAGAATAAACACACAAATTTCTATTGTTTTAGCCTTTGGCCCACATATAAATTTAGTTTTTTCATCACAAAATGGGTTAAGGTTTGAATCTGGACCACACATATCTGTGCTAATGCAGCACTGACAGCAGTGAACTGGGGTTGGACTCATTACATAATAGTAAGCTCAAGTTTTTCTCCGTCTCATTGTCAGTCCATTAGAACAAATCACTTTCCTTCTCTGATACTTATGCTGTGTTCACACTGAATAGGAATAAATAAACTCTGCTACATGGATCTTAGCATAACCATGTCACTACTTAACGCAGTGCGTATATTTTGCTAAATTCATACGTTTGTGTTTGACGCGATTTGCACACCAAATGCATAAGTTGCTCATTCACATTGATTTTACATCATGTAATACATGTAAATTATTCACATGAGACTCTTTATTCAGACTTAGTGTTAGCTGCTACATCTTATCTATAGAACCTGTGCACCAAACAATGTTGTGTAGGAAAGTTTATAAAAATATACGTGTACATGTAGCTGGGTCTTTGTTGCCTGAAATACCAACTCTGTCTGGTTCTTGCTAACAGCTGGTGATGTTATTCTGGAGAGTCCTGTGCGTCCTGTGATGGTGGGGGACAGTGTTACTCTTCACTGCATTGAAAAGACCAAACACAAAAAAGCTTCTACACAGTTCTCCTTCTACAAAGACGGAGGCCTCCTAAAAACAAGCTCTACTGGAGAGATGACCATCTACAACATCTCTGTGTCGGACCAGGGACGGTACAGATGTAACATCTCAGAAAATAAGTTCTCTGAAGAAAACTTACTGCAAGTTAGAGGTGAGTCTTTTATTACCATATAATATTAATAATAATAATGATTATGTCAATATTATGATCAAATGTTTACATATAACTGAGATTTTTTGCGTTGTCCAGCCGTGCTCCTGGAGTGTCCTGATCGACCTGTGATGAAGGGCGAGGACGTGACTCTGTTCTGTAGAGACAAGATGGCCGCTCCAAACTACACATCATATTTCTACAAAGACGGTAAATTTATCCACAGCAGCTCCACAGGAAACCTGACTCTGTACGAAGTTTCTAAAATGGACGAGGGAGTGTACAAGTGCAAAACATCAGAGGACAGAGAGTCAGAGGAGGAGTGGCTGGCTGTAAGAGGTGAGAATAAGTCTGACTATGTTCTGTTTGTCATGTCACTGTAAAAATATCTAGAAATAAACTCAGCGTCATGGATCTTTGCTCGCTGCATCAAAAGCATGTCACTACGTAAAGCTGACATTCAGGTAAACTCATGTTTGAACCAGCGTGTTTGACACAGTTTGCACTAGGGATGCTACGATGGTTCCTTACAAAAATCTGAATCATTCGGTTCTGGCCTCACGGTTTGACTCATGCATAAACCATACGATGCTCACGTATCACTCATCAAACGCTGTGTTTTTTTATTTATTTTTATTTTATTTATTTTTCTCAAACATAAAAAAACAAGGAAACATCTTGTAAGCAGACCAAACTGTGTTTGAGAAGGACTAGAATGAAGCTCGAGGCTTATAATGGTCCTACTCCTTTGTTATAGACTTATAACAATAATAAACATAACATTACAATAATCATTACATTACAACATTGTGCGCAGTGAAACAATAATCAGATGACAATACTTCTCTAACTCATGTCAGGAATATTATGTGTAGTTTTATTTTTCTATATTTACCTAATAATAATTTCTTCTGAATTCTTTTAAACAAGACAATATTACTGCATTGTTTGATTTCATCACTTAGTCCATTCTATAAAGTTACTCCATAAACAGATACACTTCTGCTTTTTACTGTGGTCCGTGCATGAGGCTGCTGTAACATGGCTTTACCTCTAAACTGTATACGCAATTTTTCTTTTCTGTTTTAGAAATCTTGAAAAACTAAACCCTGTTTTTCTATGGTCGGCCTCTTCTTCACCCCATAGTAGGCTGCATTTATACAGCGCTTTTCTGCTTGCATGGGAAAGCATTCACTCATTCACACTCATGTTCATGCACCAGGGGACGCAGACATGAAGTAGAGTGGTTTGGTGTAAAAGCTCATTGACCACTCCTCAAATAAAACCTCTTCTACTTTATTAATTTAACTTTTCTTGTGTGTACAGGACGTACTTTCCCACGTATTGTTCCGTCCAAACTGCAGCTCTTTGAATTTGCCAATCTCACAGTAAACTGTGAAGGATTTTTCAATGACGTGACCAAATGGAAAGTGCTGCGGAGAAAATCTGCAGGACACACAACCACATGTAACAAAAACAGTGAGCAGTTCGGGGCCTGCCTCATCTTGATGCTGTATAAGGCCGACTCTGGAGAATACTGGTGTGAGACTGACAACAAAGAGAGAAGTGAGAGAGTCAGGATCACAGTGACTGGTACGTCTGCACTGCACAAACATCCATTTTATGTGGCATTTCATATTAGACAAAACTTAAAGACTTAGGGCCTGGCTACATGTACACATTTTAAGAATAAACACACACATTTCTATTGTTTTAGCTTTGGCCCACATATAAATTTAGTTTTTCCATCACAAAATGGGTTAAGGTTTGAATCTGGACCACACATATCTGTGCTAATGCAGCACTGACAGCAGTGAACTGGGGTTGGACTCATTACATAATAGTAAGCTGAACTTTTTCTCCGTCTCATTGTCAGTCCATTAGAACAAATCACTTTCCTTCTCTGATACTTATGCTGTGTTCACACTGAATAGGAATAAATAAACTCTGCTACATGGATCTTAGCATAACCATGTCACTACTTAACGCAGTGCGTATATTTGGCTAAATTCATATGTTTGTGTTTGACACGATTTGCACACCAAATGCATAAGTTGCTCATTCACATTGATTTTACATCATGTAATACATGTAAATTATTCACATGAGACTCTTTATTCACACTTTGTGTTAGCTGCTGCATCTTATCTATAGAACCTGTGCACCAAACAATGTTGTGTAGGAAAGTTTATAAAAATATACGTGTACATGTAGCTGGGTCTTTGTTGCCTGAAATACCAACTCTGTCTGGTTCTTGCTAACAGCTGGTGATGTTATTCTGGAGAGTCCTGTGCGTCCTGTGATGGTGGGGGACAGTGTTACTCTTCACTGCATTGAAAAGACCAAACACAAAAAAGCTTCTACACAGTTCTCCTTCTACAAAGACGGAGGCCTCCTAAAAACAAGCTCTACTGGAGAGATGACCATCTACAACATCTCTGTGTCGGACCAGGGACGGTACAGATGTATCACCTCAGAAAATGAAATCTCTGAAGAAAACTAACTGCAAGTTAGAGGTGAGTCTTTTATTACCATATTATTATAATAATAATTATGTCTATATTATGATCAAATGTTTACATATAACTGAGATTTTTTGTGTTGTCCAGCCGTGCTCCTGGAGTGTCCTGATCGACCTGTGATGAAGGGCGAGGACGTGACTCTGTTCTGTAGAGACAAGATGGCCGCTCCAAACTACACATCAAATTTCTACAAAGACGGTAAATTTATCCACAGCAGCTCCACAGGAAACCTGACTCTGTACGAAGTTTCTAAAATGGACGAGGGAGTGTACAAGTGCGAAACATCAGAAGACAGAGAGTCAGAGGAGGAGTGGCTGGCTGTAAGAGGTGAGAATAAGTCTGACTATGTTCTGTTTGTCATGTCACTGTAAAAATATCTAGAAATAAACTCAGCTGCATGGATTTTTGCTCGCTACATCAAAAGCATGTCACTACGTAAAGCTGACATTCAGGTAAACTCATGTTTGAACCAGCGTGTTTGACACAGTTTGCACTAGGGATGCTACGATCAACCATACGATGCTCACATGTCACTCATCAAACGCCGTGTTTTTTTTATTTTTATGTTATTTATTTTTCTCAAACATAAAAAAACAAGGAAACATCTTGTAAGCAGACCAAACTGTGTTTGAGAAGGACTAGAATAAAGCTCGAGGCTTATTATGGTTCTACTCCTTTGTTACAGACTTAGCTTCTGCGCATAGCCAGGGCTCTGTAGCGCTGTTTAAAGTCTTTATCTGACTTTGATTACACAGAGGACCTTATCTGACGCTCTCTGAATGTGCCACTTTATTTACCCATCGTCTCCCGAGAGTGCATGGGACATAAGTCACATAAACATAAGTTTCCTGACTTTACAGGTCACAGGCTGTAGAGCGCTGTCTTCCCCTTGTCCACAGTGTTTTTGGTGTTTTTTCATAATTCATCCTGGTGCCCGCACAGATAAGTCCAGTCCAAGAAGTAAATGAAGCTGAGACATAGATAGTTATTAAATTAACTCACACTGTTGCCATTGATGGACAGAACTGGGAATTGCAGCTCCACCTTTCTCCTTTTTAATCCGTCAAAATGACAAATGGTCTTCAGAAATTTCTGTGACAGTTATAAATAATCGGTTGATGATGGAAAAATCTCAGTTAAAATAATCTTTACACCACACCAATACAGATGATTTCTCATGTTTAAATGACTGAATATGTCAATGAATTAATGCTGAGGAGCAGATGATTTGCGTTTACGACCCTGAGTAGGAAAAGTAGAAAGGAAAGGAGATTGGCTGTATTACAACTAATATGAGTTGCCTTAGACTAGAACTACAGCAAAAGGTAAGTACTGGAATATTTTGATATACAGTAGTAAAACACAACAAAAGGTTTAAAAAGCAGTCATCTGGAATTGTTTTTTAAAGTCTTATCCAAGAGGCTTTCTTAATTCAATTAAATTTTACAATAGTAAAATAAATACAAGGTTGTTGTTTTTTTTTCTACAGACAGCTCCATCACCCCTGTCCATGACTTTTTGGAGATAACACATTTTACAGTGTCCCTGCTGACTGGACTGGCCGCTCTGCTGTTAATCTTGGGCTTCATCTATAACAAACACAAAGGTAGAAATGTTTACATGAGAAAATATGACTTTTTGGGGTAGGATTATATGTGCTCCATTTACCAGAAAATAATCTTAGAGATGTAGGAACCTAGTGCTGTGGGAACATAAACACATGTTTATGTGTTACTGTATGTGAAATATAATTCATTTGAAGCAGTAATACTTTGAATAAAGTGAGTGTTGTTTGTGGCAGTGTGAGAGGTTTTTGTAGTTGGTTGTGGTTCTAGACGGTGCTTCCTGTCATGTTTCAGACTGTCAGTGCGACCGTTGAAACTGAAACTTGTGCTGTTGTTGCAAAACCCAAGAATAAAAAAAGAGGTGCTCATATTATTAACAGTCCTTTACTTTACAGACTCAGAGTAGCCTAATTTTCAAACCTTTCTTTTTTTCTTCAGCTGCAGTGTCCGGAGAATCTGAACAAGGAACTGTTGTCTATTCTGTGATCAGTGACTTCGATGTGAAGGCAGACGACTTAAATGGTATCTCTTTAAAAAGTATGGACTACCTGCAGTTGTACAAAGTACTGTTCATAGAAATAACTATGATGCGCAGGAAATTCACTTGCGCCTGTTTTAAAGTCTCTGGTTTAAGCGAAGAAACCACACTCTAAAACAAACATCGGAAAGTCTAGTTACTTTTCTGTTATTTTCTTTTTTCAGGTTCTGCTCTGGCCAATGAGACGGAAAAGGAACTGTACAGCACAGTACAGTACGGTATTGTGAAGACAGACAACTTAAATGGTATTTCACAGAGACGTATGAGAGTATAAACTAACTGCAGTCGACAGAACAGTTATTCTGTGGCGAATAAATAACTATGAAGTACAGGAAATTCACTTGCGTCTGTTTCGAAGTCTCAGGTTGAACGATGAAACCACAAAGTTAAATGTGAACGCTAAAATAGACAACAGAAAGTCTAGTTACGTTTCTGTTGAACAGTGAAGCAAAATCTATCTCCTGCAGCTTTAATCTAAATGACCTTTTTTCAGGTTCTACTGCGGCCAATGAGTCAGAAGGAGAAATGTACAGCACAGTCCTGTACAACACTGTTAGTAAAACAAGAAGAAGGTAAGAGAAAAACATATTTGAGGTTAATACATGAATGCATTGAAAAGGCGCACGCAGATCGATTTATTATTGTACTTGAGATTCATTTTGGCTGGGTCAAGGTGTTGGAACTACTTTGGGATCTCGAGGCGTTCCCAGGCCTGTAGTCCCTCCAGCGTGTCCTAGGTCCTCACACTGGGATTTACCCCGAACACCTTCCCAGGGAGGCGTCTGAACAGATGCCTGAGCCTCAGCTGACTCCTCTTGATGTGAAGGAGCAGCAGCTCTACTCTGAGCTCCTCCAGGATGACTGAGCTCCTCACCCTCTCTCTAAGGATGCGTCCATCCTGCAGAGGCTCTGAAATCTCATGACCATAGATGAGAGTAGAAACGTAAACTGACCGGAAAATTTAGAGGTTCACTTTTTGGTTCAGCTCCTTCGTTACCAATGCAACCAAGCTCCTGCTCCGGTCGTACAGAGACCAGACAGTCCTTAGCTGTGGGCCCTGGACCCCATACTCCCAGAGCGCCCCCCACAGGATGCCACAAGGGACAAACCCTTTCTCCAAATCCCCAAACCACATGTGGACTGGTTAGACAAAATCCCATGAACCCTCAAGCGTCTTATAGAGGGTATAGAGCTGGACCAGTGTTCCACAGTCGGGACAAAATCTGCATTGTTCCTCCTCAAGCTCAGGTGGGACAATGACATTAGATTAAAATAAAAAGTACAGCTATTAGCCACGTTTTTAAACATGAATATAAATAAATTAACCATAAAATGCATTTCAAATGCATGCATTCTTACATTTTTGTTCTTATTGATGACTTTTTCAGACGGCAGACCGAGCAGTAGTGTTGAAGAGGAACTGTACAGCACAGTTAGTGAGAAGAAAAAAGTGAGTGAACCTCCCAAAATGTTTGTCAAAATGTTTGTAATGGCAGTCACATTATTTTTGTTTTGTGTTTTTCCCCTTTTTTATTTAGGACAGACTGACCAGTGGAGCTGAAGTGGAAAAATAGTGTTGTTAAGGCTTAAAAATATATTTTTTTAATGATTTTATTTGCATGTATAAAGAAAAGGGATGAAACAATGCACTCAGGTTACGATTTGATTTAGGAGTTTAAGTTCACTGTGTTTTCTTTTACATATTTGTGTCTTATTATCAAACTTAAACTGTTTCAGTTATCTCATTAACAGAAATTAAACTTAGATTTAGAGAAAAAACTTTAAATGAAATTAAAATTAGATAAATGATGTAAAAAAAATATTTGTGAGTGTCCTGTGATATATAAACATGTCACGTATATTTGTAAAGTTTAATGCTTTTAATTCTTTACTGGGTTATTTTTTTTTCTTTTTTTCTATATCATTTGTATTATTCTATTGTTATATTTGCATTTTATTACTTTTTTCTTTCTTGTATGTACCATAATACCAGGTATTCATTATGACAATTATATGCTTGAGGCTTTGACATTAGTGACACTGATGTTAGTGATAACATTGGGAAAATGTTTTACATTTACCTTATACTGCTCTATCTAAAACAAATATATTAAAATGTAGAAATGGTTGAGATTAAAATGTGTCTGGATTGAGATGTAAACAACAGTTTAACAACATGCCAACATTTACGTCAGATGTTAATAAAATATATTTTTGTGTACTTTATTCTGTGTTTATCAGGTTTGAGTTGACTGTGTTGAAATCACGTTCAAACAAATAAATGGTGTATGGATATAAAACAGATCCAAAATTGTTCATAACAAGTAGAAAGTGTCAAATCTGCAGAGAAACGTTAAATTCAGTTCAGTTATTCTCATACTTTTCAAAGCAATTTATGGCTTTCCAAATACAATTTTTGTACCAAAGGAGTCTCCATAGGGTCCATTTTATCCTTTTCCATTAAGTTCATTTGTTGTTTACATGTAGTTCTTGATTACGACACTAGGGGGCGCGTGACCGCATCAGTGCAGCAGCAAGGCTCTGAGAGTTAGCGTCAAAACACGGACCTTGTTTTAAAATCTATTTGACAGTGTGAGTCCACAGAAAGTGAGTAAACTTGTTTACCTTTGATCCTCATTTGTTAAAAGCTTAAAGCTGTGTTTTCACCGTGTTTTATGTCGAGTTTTACTGGAGTTCACTGACTGTTTAGCATCCAATTAAGAGCTAACTGCTAGCTTTGTAGCTACCTAATTAAGACTTGCTAGCATTACATTTTGATTTAGAAGGTGTCTGTCAGTCCTGTTTTCTAACTGAGATTCCTTATTATGTTGTTTGTCTGCTGTTTTCTATGTACTCAGTGCATTACTGAAGGCTGGGAAGTTCAGTTTATGTGCAGTTATGTTGTACATCTGTAAAGCTAATTATTAGCTCTTTAGCAGCCCGTTGGCAGGCCTGTGCTTATATTATCATTACTCTGTGGCCACCTTTGTGTTTAGTATAATGAGTGCTTGGGCACACCAGTAATATTTTGTATTTGTCTGTTCTCTTTGTAGAAAACCACACACACCCATACACAAGGAATATTAAATGAAAAGTTCAAACTATATCTGTGGACCTGGACATTCTCTTCTTAAACCTGCTCTGACCTGAACATATAGTTGTTGTCCTGACAACATAAATAACACTTGTAAGGGAACCAAATGTCTATAAAACAGTGATGTTTTGAATCAATGCAATGGATGAGACAGTGCCTATATTGCCTGGAATTAGAATCAATTCGATTTCTAGCGCGGAGCAAACGGGCAGCGGAGTTAGCCAATCAGAAAATGGCGGACGTGACGTTAACAAAGCGACAAGAAAGTAAGCAATGCAAAAACATTTTTTTTTTTTTTTATAAAGGCTTCTAGTGCTGCAAGCTGCTGTGGTTTTAATGACTCGATATGTTTGTGGTAATTTAAAAGGGAATTTACCGCTGAATGAAACAAACTCGGCTCCTCAGTGCGCCACCTTGATTGTTGTTGTTGCGGACGCTGCTCGCGAAGAACACGTGACTTAAATAAGCGAATTAAAATGCACGGTACGGTTGGGATTTGAGGAAACCACTGCGGACGGCGTGGTGACCAGACTGATAGTTCTCTGTAGAATAATACAGAGACATATCAGTCTGGATTTTCCAGGCAAGTGCCTATATACATAGTGTATATAAAAAGCTGAGCAGTAAGTTGTTGAGCACATCTTGTCTGCCATCTGCTGGACAAACACATTTTCTGGTTTGAAATCCATTCACATTTCAACATCAGTACCCAACACCCTGACTGTGTACCGGTGCTGTTCATGTGATGTTATATCATTCTATAGATCACTGTTGTGAGACTGAGGTGGACCAGCTCAATTTATGTTTTTATTTCTAGATGTTTTGGTGTGGTTTATGGCTAAAGTGTTTGTTTAATTTTGCTTTTATTCATATTTTTAAACCAATCTTTGTTTTCTATGCAACAAGAGAATGTTTTACAACCTTTAAAAACATTATGTGACAAAAAAAAAAGAGTTTTTGATCATTTTTGATCTCTCAGCTGGTGCCATAAAGAAACAGGTGAACTGACCAGCAGAGGGCAGCAGAGCGTTATGTCTTTTGAACACAGTCAATTAAGAACACTTCACTTCCTTAAACTTTTATATGATGCCATTTTACTCCAAAATGAAATATACCTGTGAGGAATCAGTGGAAACAGAGCTGTACACTGTTTTTTTAAATAAATGAATGAGAGCAGACTGGATGTAGAGGCTTGTTGTTGATTGGTTGTCAAAGCCTTGTATCGAGAGCTACACCCGCCCCACCCCAGATAGTCCAGAAAAGAAAAGTAGAGTATCCCCCAAAACCTCCAGAATCTTTCTACATGTCTGCAACCTCTTGAGCCCCCCCCCCCCCCCCCCCAAAAAAAAAAAAAAAAAAAAAAAACATAACAAAAACAAAACAACATACCATAACATAGCGTGCCTTTATATACTTAACATTTAGCTGGTTGTGGACGTTCTTCATTGGTCCAAGTTTTGCGCAGTTGCTCGTTGACAGTTTCATCATGAGGCCTAAGAAACTCAGCGCCAGAGAATACAGCATTACTCAAACATGCGTGAATGAAACAAAACACAACTCTAGGCCTGTTTTTGATGAGGGAACAACATTATAACATGGGAGAAAGCTCAGAAAAGTCGATTTTGCATCATATAAAAGTTTAAGGAAATAAAGAGCTCTTTTTCTATGTTTCTATCCAAAAGACCGTAACAGCTATGTACTCTGCTGCTTTCTGCTGGTCTCTTCATTTGATTCTTTATGGCAGTAGTAAAGTAATTTAGTCAGATAATTCTTTTAAAGGTTTGAAAACATTCAGCGTTCTAGAGTTCTAGAGGTGACCAAGACTGGTTTAAAAATATAAATGAAAACAGAATATATTACTTTTATCTAGATCTATTTAGATAAGTGACACTAAATGATCACTAAATACTGAACTGAGGATGTGACATGTCTAGTGTTGCTTGTGCGTCTGTGTAACTGCGGTGTTGCTAAGGTAAGTCTGTCAGTACGAAACTCTCGGGACCCAAAATAAACACGTGAAGAGGAAGTCTCACCTAAAGACAGAGGACACGTCTCGGTGCAAACAGACGACACTGAGGCGACATGGACCTAACAGCTTTCTACATCACTCTGGGTGAGTTTATAAGTCCAACTACATTTTTATTGTTTAAAACCTGTAGTGTGCGTTCATTAAAACCTGTGCATTTGATTTGTGCAGTGATGAATGTGTTGATGCTTCTGTTGCCTGCATTTGTTCACAATGGCCTCTCACACAAACCAGGTAAGACTGTGTCTGTTTAAAACCTGCAACTAGCACACGCTCATTTCACACTTCCCTGTTAGATTACCTGGTTCTTAACTAAGTTTTTATCATATTAAGGTGCATACTCTATACTTACAGTGGTTCTCACTAACTGTGGCACGAGCACCACATGCAGGCTTTTTCGGGTGGTACTCGGGAGTCTGATATAGTTTCATTTAGAGACAGTTATATTCCAGTTTTTGTCCTGTTGTTTAGTTAAAATTTAGGCTCTGGTCCATTTTGGTACAACCCGAATTCCAGAAATGAAAACTAAAGAACTTTCAAATCACATGAGCCAATATTTTATTCACAATAGAACATAGATAACATAACAAATGTTTACACTGAGATATTTTATACTTTTGTGCCTGCTACAGGTCTCAGTTGGGACAGGGGCAGGTTAACCCTGGGGTAGCATCTCCTTCTTTTCAGAACAGTTTGAAGACGTCTGGGCATTGAGGTTGAGTTTCTGGAGTTTTGGTGTTGGACTTTGGTTACATTCTTGTCTGATATAGGTTTCCAGCTGCTTAAGAGTTCGTATGCGTTTGTAACATCTGTTGCTCTAAAACCTTTATAAACCTTCAGCGTTCATAGTTCCTTCCAAACACACAGCGTCCCGTCTGCACCTATGCCCTCATCCCATCCAGTGTTTCCAACTTAGCCATTTTGTTAATATATTTAGAGACTTTTCAGACCTCTCCAGTGACTGATTTTCAAAAAAGTGACAAATCTAGCGACTTCTTCTTTTGTTGTTAGAGGCTTTGGCGACTCCTGGAAAACTTGAAAGCATTTATCATTACTCTTCTCTCTGAGCTGCCTGTGTGCTGCTGTGAGCTTCTCCTCCGTCTCAGCTGCTGCTGTGCTCTTAACTCCGCCTCTTTCCCTCTGCCACCTACCAATCAGCTCACAGCAGCGTGCTGCCGTGAGTTTGTTCCCGTCTCAAACGTCTCTGGCCTGACAGCTGCAGGCAACTCAGAGCAGAAGCTGCTTTTTTTGTTTGTTTGTTTTATTCAACAAATTTGTGTATAATACAAATATTTTACAGCACTGTTCAATAATACATAAAACAAAACATTTATAGCAATAATAATAATTACAAAAACACAATACAAGGGGCTGCGAATTCAAAGGAGCAATTTCAATTAAATTCACGTGATCAATTATGCAAATTAGGCGATGACGTCATCTGGCAACTTCTAGGACAGCCAATAGCGACTTTTCTTATTGAGGAGTTGGTAACACTGATCCCATCACAGATGCTGCTTTTGAACTGAACGCTGAGAACTCTCTGGATCTGCTCCTCTTTAGCTCGGAGCACACAGCGTCTCTGATTTCCTAAAAGAATGTCAGATTTGGACTGAAGCTTTAGTTGGCTCTGCAGATGGGACGGTGGATTGTGTTTACTCACAGTGGTTTCTGGAAGTATTCCTGGGCCCATTTAGTAAAGTCATTGATACAATCATAAAGAGTGATGCAGGGCCCCTGAGGGCCCCAAGACAATAAAGGTCTGGGCCAGATTTCTTCAGTTTCTCTGAATCTCTTAACAATGTTCTACTCTGTAGATGATGAGATCTGCAAAACCTTTGAGGAACATTGTTTTTAAAGTTTTCCACTTTAATCTCTTTCCTCTTCACTCTTTCACAGATGGAGAGCCTCTGCACATCTTTACTTCTGAGAGCCTCTGCCTCTCTAAAACTTCCTTTAGAACTAATCCTGTTACAGACCTGAGATCAGTTAAACTCATTAGTTGCTAGATCTTCTCCCAGCTCAATCTTTTTAAAATTTCTTGCTTTTTCAGCCATTTGTTGCCCCTGTCCCAACTATTGTGAGACCTGTAGCAGGCATCAAATCTGAAATGCATTTTATGCATAAAAATGGTAAAATTTTTCAGTGTAAACATTTGATATGTTATCTACGTTCTATTGTGAATAAAATATTGGTTTGTGTGATTTTAAAGTTTTTTTAGTTTTCATTTTTCAGTTTTGTTTTTTTAAATGGGGACACAGACATTTTATTAATTTAACTTTTTTTCTTGTACAGAACGTACTTTCCCACGTATTGTTCCGTCCAAACTGCAGCTCTTTGAATACAGCAATCTCACAGTAAACTGTGAAGGATTTTTCAATGACATGACCAAGTGGAAAGTGATGCGGAGAATATCTGCAGGAGACACAACCACATGTAACAAAAACAGTATAAAGATGGGAACCTGCATCATCACATCTCTGTATAAGGCCGACTCTGGAGAATACTGGTGTGAGACTGACAACAAAGAGAGAAGTGAGAGAGTCAGGATCACAGTGAAAGGTACGTCTGCACTGCACAAACACTCCATTTTATGTGGCATTTCTTATTCGACAAAACTTACTTTCCATTGTTCTGGCCCACATATAAATTTAGTTTTTAAATCACAAAATGTGTAAAGCTTTGATTCTGGACCACACATATCTGTGCTACTGCAGCACTGACAGCAGTGAACTGTCCATATCAACAAATTACTACCTATCACTGATACTTGTGCTGTGTTCACACTGAACACGAATAAACAAACTACATGGCTCTTTGCAAAACTGTGTCACTACTTAATGCAGTGTGTGTATATTCGGTAGGGATGGGTACCGAGCCCCACTATTATAACGGCACTGGTGCCACGTCAAGGCGGTCCACATGGACCAATAAGCTTCAGCCTTAACGATGCTCTTAACGGTACTGAGTAGTCGCGGTAAATGCCATGCAGTCAAACATGTACTCAGAATCACTCCTCTCATAAAAGACGAGACATTGCTCACTCAGCTGCGCAGACGGAGAAGAAAAGTGTGGCTCAACTTCGCCAAAGGAGACACCGACACCGCGCGAGGACACAGCAGGACCAGCGCTGCAGACAGCGCAACAACACAGAGAACACAGAAGATGGTAGGCTAACGTTATGCTAGCAGCCCACAGGAGGAACAACCATAAGAACAAACTAAACCCAGTGTTTATCTGAGTCCACGCGTAAAGTTCCCTGAAACACAGCTGTGATCACACAGTCTACGCATTTATTTAGCCTGCATAAGAATAGGTTACAGCTTTTTATTAAATTATACTCATTTCTTATTTTTATTTAGATTTATATTAATAAAGTTTTAGAAACATTTTTTTACAAACATAAAGTACCCTATATTATGAATGTAAAATGTCCAAAAAGAGTAATTAAAGTTCTTTATTAGAATTTTGCACAAAAAAGTATCAGTAAGAGCACCGTTAAAAAAACGGGTCGATGAGTATTATCAATAAGAGTAGTAGTATCAGTAAAATCTTAATGATACCCATCCCTAATATTTGGCTAAACTCATGTTTGTGTTTGACAAACATTTGCACACCAAATGCATGAGTTGCATGCAGCGCCTTCACATTGACTTTCCAGGTAAATCATTCACATGAGAATTTCACTCATCAAAGTTTAAACAAACTACAGATGCTCTCAATGGTTTAAGTCAGGAATTTCTTAGTATTAGCTGCTACATCTTATCTATAGAACCTGTGCACCAAACAGTGTTGTGTAGGAAAGTTTATAAAAATATACGTGTACATGTAGCTGGGTCTTTGTTGCCTGAAATACCAACTCTGTCTGGTTCTTGCTAACAGCTGGTGATGTTATTCTGGAGAGTCCTGTGCGTCCTGTGATGGTGGGGGACACGTGTTACTCTTCACTGCACTTGAAAAGACCAAACACAAAAAAGCTTCTACACAGTTCTCCTTCTACAAAGACGGAGTCCTCCTAAAAACAAGCTCTACTGGAGAGATGACCATCTACAATGTCTCTGTGTCGGACCAGGGACGGTACAGATGTAACATCTCAAAAAATAAGTTCTCTGAAGAAAACTAACTGCGAGTTAGAGGTGAGTCTTTTATTACAATATTTTTATAATAATAATTATGTCAATATTATGATCAAATGTTTACATATAACTGAGATTTTTTGCGTTGTCCAGCCGTGCTCCTGGAGTGTCCTGATCGACCTGTGATGAAGGGCGAGGACGTGACTCTGTTCTGTAGAGACAAGATGGCCGCTCCAAACTACACATCATATTTCTACAAAGACGGTAAATTTATCCACAGTAGCTCCACAGGAAACCTGACTCTGTACGAAGTTTCTAAAATGGACTGAGGGAGTGTACAAGTGCGAAAACATCAGAGGCCCGAGAGTCAGAGGAGGAGTGGCTGGCTGTAAGAGGTGAGAATAAGTACTGACTATAACCTTTTCACAGGTAATAACTGTACTCTATAAAGTAAAATAATGTTTATAAAATAATTTTAGTTTTATATCAACTGTTAATGGGACGCACCGCCCTTCCCCTGTCTCCTTAGCACTTTCTGTTTTCATCTTCTATCATTATGTAAATGGACTAGTGTACTCTTTGTGTCGGTCCCAAGCCTTGATAAATGGAAAGGGTTGCATCAGAAAGGGCATCTGGCATAAAAACTGTGCCAGTTTAATGTGCAAATGACTTCTGATTCCCAAATGTTGGGAGACAGCTGCTGGATAGGAAAAGCCAAAAGGAAAGAATATTTTCCACGATAACAGAGACATTTCTACACACCTTGAGACTAAAAGAAAACTAAACAGATTGTATTTTTGACAAAAACTGTACTTGAATAATTCAATATATTAATGATTTAAGACAAGAATTATTTTTCTACAGACAGCGCCGTCACATCTGACGGTGGCATTTCAGACAGAGCGTCGACTTTGGTGTTCCTTATTGCTGGACTGGCCGCTCTGCCCCTGCTACTGTTGGTCTTGGGGTTGTTCTATAAAAAATACAAAGGCAAAGGTAGGCAAGGTTAAATTACAAAATATGACTGAACTGTTTCTATGAAATGTTTGATGTTTTCTCTGTAGGTACAGCCAGCCCTGCTCCTGACTCATCTCCTTTACCTCCAGGTAAGAAACCAAAGAAAACCAAAAACAATATTTGTGCCATATTAAACAGATGTAATAGCAGAACATTAGAAGTGATATGTTTTCATTAAAATGATAAATTAAGGAGTGTTGACATGCAAATGCAATTGCCTAACGCCCAGCACTTAATTTGTAAAGCCAGAGGTCAGAGGAACACAGGATTTTTTTCGGGCTTGTTGCCTTAACACTGAGCAGGAAGAAAAAAGTCGGAACATTTATTGCTATGAAGACTTCAAATTTACCTTTTTCACAAAAACGTGGTCGTAGTTACTCGTCGTGGTATCCCATTTATGATTAAGGCTTGTCTAAGGTAAGGTCTGTACAACAAGATTACTAAATTTCACGTTTGCAGATGTAGCAATAGTAGTGTAATAACCTGTATCTTTTCCCTCTGTGTAGTATGAAATGTAGTCTACAGGCCGGTAGTTGTCAGAGCAAAACCTTTTTTATCTTTGGGCACGGCTCATTTCTGCAACTTCCTTCCACTGCTGGAAGAATCGCAACACGACTTCTAGATGAAAAACGTGAAAGTGTTAAAGTCTATTGGCTATGTATTTTCGGTGTTAAATGTACATAATTGTTAAATATATTCTGGTAAAAAGTAACTCAGTAAACAACACATGACAAGTTGGGGGATCCTGTCAAAGAGGCCCTGGTGTAAATTTGGGAGGCAGGGGAACGCTTTACTTCATTTACCTCGTGTAAAAAGTAATCGTGTTATCAAAGCTAATGTACGTAACAGAGTTGTAGTTGTGTCGCCACCAGTCCAAACCTTAAAGGAACAGTCCACCTTTTTTCCAGACTAAACTATGTTGTTCCCTGATCTTAGCTGAGTTGATGCGTACCTCTCTGGTCTTTGTGCCCTGTGTGCCCTTTGCCAGGGGAGCGACGCTAATTTGTTAGCATTTAGCTTTGCCAAGCTTATCCCTAATGGAACCAAACACGGCTCAAGTTAGAAGCAACCAAGCTCTTCCAGGTTTTCCTGATTTAAATACAGTTACGTGAGTAGTTACATGACCCAAGTACAGTTACACAAAAATGAAAAATGCCGATTTTCTAAGCGGATAAAAATGGGTACTATAATGTAAGGCGTAATAACACTTTAGGAGCACTTTGGCGTCGGCGCAGTGATATCTTTACTCCTAAAAAATTCTCTCTTCTACCACTGCAGGCCTGCAGGTCACGTTGGTTCTGTTGACAGAAGTGAGAGGGGGAGGGGGAGAGAATTTTTTTTTCAGCATCACTGCGCCGATGCTGAAGTGCTTCTAAAGCAGGGGTACCCAAACTTTTTCGGCTTCGCGAGCTACTTTTAAAATCACCCAGGGTAGGAGATCTACCTAATATTTTTTTACCCATTATTTCAAATCGGCACAGAGTGGTGGGCGTTTATGAGCTATTATTATTGCAGTGGTTAAACATAAAAACTAAAATAGAAAATAACCACTTGAATAAAGTCAGATCTTATTAAACTGAAATTAAAATAATTCAATATCAGCATTAACTGAATCTGATAAATTTAGCACAAAGTTTTGTTAGTGATATTTTTAAAACTCTATCATCTCTTAAAACAGCTGATTATAATAGGCCTACTATATTTATAATTATGCCTCCAGTATCAATGCAGCTTATCATCAAAGCTCAGCATTATTTTAGTAACATTGATGAGTGACAGGAGCTCCATGGTAACGCTCAGGGGGAGGAGCTTGTGAGACTTTGACAAAGTCAGCTTTCCTCACGCACTGGCAACAACAAACTACTGCAGGACAAAAACAAACAAACAGGTGACATCAGGCTCTGACTCCTTCCTCACCTGTCTCCTCCCTGATACTGCTGCCTCTCCTGTGTGTGTGTGTGTGTGTGTGTGTGTGTGTGTGTGTGTGTGTGTGTGTGTGTGTGTGTGTGTGTGTGTGTGTGTGTGTGTGTGTGTGTGTGTGTGTGTGTGTGTGTGTGTGTGTGTGTGTGTGTGTGTGTGTGTGTGTGTGTGTGTGTGTGTGTGTGTGTGTGTGTGTGTTATTACGCCTTACATTATAGTACCCATTTTTATCCACTTAGAAAATCACCACTTTTCATTTTTGTGTAACTGTACTTGGGTCATGTAACTACTCACGTAACTGTATTTAAATCGGGAAAACCTGGAAGAGCTTGGTTGCTTCTAACTTGAGCCGTGTTTGGTTCCATAGGGATAAGCTTGGCAAAGCTAAATGCTAACAAATTAGCGTCGCTTCGCAGGCCCGCAAAGAGAGGTACGCATCAACTCAGCTAAGATCAGGGAAGAACATAGTTTAATATAGAAAAAAGGTGGACTGTTCCTTTAAGTAAAGTCTGAGTTGAATCACCAAAACTCTTACGGCTGACGTGGACTGGGACATCAGTTCTGTATAAACCTATTTCATGAGATACTGCAGCTCAAGTTAATGCTGCCTCTGATAGAAAGGTGTCAGAACACGCAGGGCAGGGCAGTTTGTCACGT
Source organism: Bostrychus sinensis (assembly GCA_020698575.1). Lineage (NCBI taxonomy): Eukaryota > Metazoa > Chordata > Actinopteri > Gobiiformes > Eleotridae > Bostrychus > Bostrychus sinensis. The sequence goes on from CM036252.1 coordinate 7,085,496, forward strand.
ATGGAGCTGAATGTTAGGCAGCTGGTCTTAAAGTGGTGCACGAGATACGAGTTTAAGCAGCCATAATAAGAAATAAGAAGACTGTCTTTGTATGTGGTGATGTGATTTTTTCAGTTGGTTGTGGTTCTAAATGTCACTTCCTGTCATGTTTCAGGCTGCCGTGCGACCGCTGGAACTGAAACTTACGCTGTTGTTTCAAAACCCAAGAATAAAAAAAGAGGTGCTCACATTATTAACTCTCCTATACGTCACAGAAACATTTAAAATTAGTGGCCTAATTTTAAAACCTTTCTTTTTTTTCTGTAGCTGCAGTGTTTGAAGAACCTGAGCAAGAAAGTGCTTACTATTCTCAGATCAGTGACTTCGATGTGAATGCAGACGACTTTAATGGTATGTCTTTAAAAAGTTTATGAGTGTGAACTGCAGTTGTACTGAGCGCGTTAGAGAGTAAATAACTATGACGTACAGGAAATTCGCTTCCTTCTGTTGGAACGTCTCAGGTTGAAGTGAAACCACAAAAAGTTCAGGGCAACGCGAACAATAAACTGCCATCTGAGGGTCTAGTTACACTTCTGTAAATCTAACTTCTACAGTTTATGTTTGTATCTAGATCACTATAAGGTTTAAAAAGAAGTCAAAAAGGTTTAAATTGAAGCAGTTGGATGAAAAACAAAACATTATATCTTTTTACAAGGTTGTGTTTCATATTACAACAAGAGACTTAGATTAGTTAGAGATTTGATAGATAATTTCCTTTGGGATCAATAAAATGTTTATCTAATCTCGATCTAATCTAAGACACTGGCGGTATAACCTTTTTACATGATAAATACTTCAAATAATACTTCATCTTCTTTCATCCTGTAAAAATGTGAAAATATCTGATTTAAACATAAGACAAGTGTTTATCTTGTAAAAATGTGATACATTCGTACAGGCAGGTGCAGAGACTTGTACAGGGGCAGGTGCTCAACGCGACACAGGGGCACATACGTGTGACCAGATTTTAAAACACTGTTGTGTTAGGACTGTGGCAAGACTCTCACACAACTATTACATTTCTGTGTATACTATGATATATTGCAATACTGGTAAGGATGAAGCTATACATTTTTAATACAATTTTGGGAAAATAATAAAAAACTAATGAACAATATAAAATGTAAAGAAAACACACACTGCATGACACTAAACTAAATAATAAATAATGTAATTTTATCCATGCTCTGCCAAGATGAGAATTATTCCCAGCGCTATGAGGAAGTCCTTAGATATTTCTAGTAATAAATTAAATAAGTTATGTGGGAACAAGATTTTGGGACATCACATTTTTTCTTATCAGATCACATTTTGCCAGCTCCCATCACCAACTAGTTCGTATTTTTGCACAATTATAGCAAATTCTCGCAATTTAATTGCATTAAAATGCCTAAATGCTAACTGCAATCCATTATTTATAAGCAACCCGGTCTAAAAATAAAAAGATTTTATGCTGTCAACAATCACAAAGCATTTTATTGAAAGCATTTTGTAAATATCTAGGTGGTTAGCAAGTAGCGGTCAAAAGCTCCGTATTTAAACAGAAATGATCTAACGTGCGTGCGTAATACTTTCATGGCTTTGTCTTACAAATCACGCGACACGAACTCCTCACTCACCGCTTCTTTCATTCCCAGAGACTGTACTGGGTTTAAGTTCTGGAATCAGGACCAAAAAAATGATAACAGCCTCTTTAGTGGCTCCGCAGTCCGCTCTTTCTCCTCTGTTTTCAGCTGCGCGAGGAGCACGAGACTCACGGAGGCAAAAGGTTAAAGGTCACGAGGTGCTGGCGGCCGTGTGATGTTATTTATTTCAAATTATTAATAATTAATGAATGAATAAATGTCCTTTTGAAGAGCCACATGAGGGCTTAAAGCCACACACAAACACAAAAAAAAAAAAGAGCAAGGGGCAAAAGGGGCAGGTGCTTTTTTGAATAATGCGCATGCGTCAGGCCCCGCCCTTCACTGTTCCTTTCCAAGGAACTCCTCCACAGCGACGTGCACGAGCGTTGGAACACGAGTGTTTGTTTACAGCCGGCATCAGCAGAGATTCACCTCAACTTAGACCTGCATTGTTTGTCTGCGCGACCTTTGACCTGGTTCCCCACACAGACCCAGTCACATGCACAGCACAAATATCTGTCCTCCTGCTGTTGGTAGCATTAGCAAACTGACTGCTGTACAGTTGAAACGGTTCAACAGATAAAGAAAAAAGGCATTTTTTTCAAAGATAAGATAAACGTTACCTGTCCAGCAGAAACTTGGCGACCAATGCATCGTCTGAAGCCCTTTCTGTTCCTACAGCGCACGCCGTCCTTATTCTGCTCTTCTACAGTTTTTCTCCTCCTCCTCTGGTTCACTTCAAAAACAGTTTTCCTTTTGTGACCTCCACAGTTTTCCTCAGCCATTGTGCTCTTCGAGGTCAGGCTGTCCGCGTACGATGAGGCTCGGCTAACGCCGTGCTATACAAACAAACTGTGTACGCATGCGCAGGCACAAGAACGCGCACTATCACCGAAACCAGGAAGATGAACGAATGAATGGCGAGTCCATGGAACAATGGTTAACGTACTCATGACGAAAACGATTGGATGAGGTTTTTTAAGTCCCACAGAGTCCACAGTTTATTAATATTATTATTATATTTTCTAATACACCAATTTATAAGCCTTATACAGGGCAATGAAGGTAGTTTTAATAAATATTGCAAAAAATGAATTTATGAAGCTCCTCCCTAATACCTTTAATGTTTTTACAAGATAATGTCACGTTGTTACAGAATACTGGCACTCACGATTTTACATTCTAAATACTTATTGTGTTTTAACGTGATATTAACGAGATGTTTTACATTATCGCAAGATGATGGCATATCACGTTTTAACATAATACTAAACCTTATAAAAACACTATCAGCTGATATCTTGTAATAACATGAAACTTTATTTTATTAAAACAAGATAAGTATTTCTCATGTATAAGTGTGACGCACCAGTATCTTGTAATAACATGATACAGAATAAATTTATGTTTACTCACCTGGCTCACTTCCGTATGTTAAAGTAAAATAAAGACGCAGAAAGAAAGTTCTTATTTCTCAACGGCAGTACAGGCTTTTTCCCCAAAAAAAAGATTTTAGAAGTGAATATTTTCTGTAAAGTTGTATTATTGTGTAGTCAGAGTTTATATTTGTGTTATTTTAAGGTTGTGCTCTGGCCAATAAGACGGACGGAGAAATGTACAGCAAAGTTAATAAATTACACAAGACCAAAGGTAAGATGTAATGTACATGAAGTACAAAAAAGAATGCACTGTAAAAACCACATGCAAAATAATTCCTATACTGTATTTTTATCAAGTGAAGCAGTGAAGCATTTGAGGCATGAATAAGTGATTAACTGTGTGGTACCAGGGGTGCAGTGCGTGTGTGGGAGCAGGGTTCATGGCTGGAGGTCAATGATTACTGCTTTAAAATAATTAAAAAATGGCCATGTTCATAATAAATTTAATATAATAATGAACAATATGAATTTCTTAGTTTTAAATTCTTGCATTTTAATTGTTATTGATGTTTATTTTCAGGCTGTGGTCCGAGCAAAAGAGTTGAAGAGCAACTGTACAGCGCTGTTAATAAGAAAAAAAGTAAGTAAACGTATATTTACCAGGGCCGGGAATCGATAAAAACACAAAAAACTTACAAACACAAAATTGTAAATTTAGAAAGTTTATTTTGAATTAACCTTCTCATACTTTACTGTAAACTTGTGCAATGCAAACAAATCAGAGACCTGTAACTTGTCTTGACAAAGCCTAAATAAAGTACAACCAACAAAGCTCGGGGGTGCTTTATTTATTTTATTTTATTTATTTAATTTTCCAAGCCCTAATATTTACATAATCACAAATAATGCCAAAGTCCATAAAAGTATGTAAATGCAGTCAGTGTTATTTTTACCTTTATTTTATTTATTTGTTTATTTTTTCCCATTTTCAGAACGCGGGGCTGAAGGGGAAACCTACAGTGTAGGTTAACAAAAAAAGAGGCAAAAGTAAGAAACATTTTTTACATTTCTAGACTATAATGTGTGTAATTTTGGTGTTTACACTGCATATATTTAAAAATCTTATATAATAGCTTTCTGAATAACCAACATGAATCATGTAAAAATGTCTAATTATTAATAAAAATGTTTCTGTTGTTTGTTGTCTTTAAAGAATCTGGAGAACCAAGCAGATGTGGCAAAGCAGAAGAGGACGGTTTTTATGATCTGGCCCATTAGGTTTGTTTCAGGCATACAATATAACATACTAAATATATATACTTTATATATACATTTGTACAAAAGTGTGTTGTTACCAATGATAGCACTCTGACTTTAAACTGTATTATAACTTGATTCATGCTATTTTGTTGTTTGTTTTACACAAGACAATATCTCACTTTAATACAAGAGGAAAACATATCATGTTTATGTTAAGATGTAAGAGACAGAGTGTATTTATTTTTTCATTTATGATGATGAGGATGATGATTATTATTTTCTTTTATTGACTATATTTCACGTTGATACAACATATAGAGTGATGGAAACCTATCTCTCATTGTTAAATCATGAACTTTGTCATTTTGGTTTGGTAGCGAGAGCATTACCAAAAACGTAGACGGCCAAAAACGTGAAATATATATAATGTCTTGAAAAATGGAATAATATCTTCTAACATTGCAATAATGATTTAGTTCTATTAAGAAACAACACTTTAATAATGTGATACAGATCTAGTTTATTCATACTGGTAGCAGTTTGTCTCCGTACATTTCAGTTCACCAGTGTTATGTATTTGCTACCAATGTAAAGTAGTAGTTTCTTTATGTTGTTATTTAAATAAATACATTAAAACACTCAAACATACATGTTCATTTTTACTTGTTTTTCAGGTGATTTTTGAAGAACTAAACCCAGACGCCAGTGGTCACTTCACACAATTTCACTTCTCTGTTTTTTCTTACGTTACACAACAGGAACCAAAAGCAAACCTTTGTATTTTTTTCTTACATGGAAAATCCATCTTCTGACTTTTAAACCTGTGAATGTTTGTACAGTTTAACTCTACTTAATGATTATCTACTCTGCAAAAATGTTTGGAAATGTGATTAAAGTTTTGAAGATTTTTTTCATATAGATAAATGTACATATACTGTTACATTTTACTGTGTTTTTCTTAATCTTATATAAAAGCCATTCTGTATGATAACGGCCAACCCTTTTGTGTGTATGAGATAACAGATCATTAGGTTATTACAGCAGTGTATTACAACTGAGTGTGAAATCATTTCAGCTGTATCACGTTTTAACAAGATACTATCACTTTTTACATGATACTATTATGTTTTAACAACAGAACTTTTTAACAAGATATGAAATTATCATGTTTTTACAAGTTTGTTTCACGTTTTTACAAAATAATTAAATGTATATAACAAAATATCAATTTATCACATTACAAGATAAATGATTTTCCTGTTTTCATGTTTGCATGGTTGTTTCCAGGCAAAGAGACAGTGGGGGTGCACGGTGGCAGAGTGGTTAGTGTTCAGCCAGGAGATCGTAGGTTCAAGCCCCGAGCCGACCAACACACGAACCCATAGTAACTCTCTGGTAACTCCATGGTAACTCTCTGGTTACTCCATGGTAACTCTCTGGTAACTCCATGGTAACTCTCTGGTAACTCCATGGTAACTCTCTGGTAACTCCATGGTAACTCCATAGTAACTCTCTGGTAACTCCATGGTAACTCTCTGGTAACTCTCTGGTAACTCCATGGTAACTCCATAGTAACTCTCTGGTAACTCCATGGTAACTCCATAGTAACTCTCTGGTTACTCCATGGTAACTCTCTGGTAACTCCATGGTAACTCTCTGGTAACTCCATGGTAACTCCATGGTAACTCTCTGGTAACTCTCTGGTAACTCCATGGTAACTCCATAGTAACTCTCTGGTAACTCCATGGTAACTCTCTGGTAACTCCATGGTAACTCTCTGGTAACTCCATGGTAACTCTCTGGTAACTCTCTGGTAACTCCATGGTAACTCCATGATAACTCTGGTAACTCTCTGGTAACTCCATGATAACTCTCTGGTAACTCCATGGTAACTCTCTGGTAACTCCATGGTAACTCTCTGGTAACTCCATGGTAACTCTCTGGTAACTCTCTGGTAACTCCATGGTAACTCCATGGTAACTCCATGGTAACTCCATGATAACTCTGGTAACTCTCTGGTAACTCCATGATAACTCTCTGGTAACTCCATGGTAACTCCATGATAACTCTCTGGTAACTCCATGGTAACTCTCTGGTAACTCTCTGGTAACTCCATGGTAACTCCATGGTAACTCCATGATAACTCTGGTAACTCTCTGGTAACTCCATGATAACTCTCTGGTAACTCCATGGTAACTCCATGGTAACTCCATAGTAACTCCATGGTAACTCTCTGGTAGCTCCATGGTAACTCTCTGGTAGCTCCATGGTAACTCTCTGGTAGCTCCATGGTAACTCCATGGTAACTCCATGGTAACTCCATGGTAACTCCATGGTAACTCCATGGTAACTTCTCTCCGGCTTCCTCCCACCGGCCAAACACATGCATGTGTTAGGGTGAAGTGGTGACTCTAAATTGCCCCTAGTGAGTGAATGTGAGAGTGAATGTCTGTCTGTGTTCGTCTCTGTGTCAGCCCTGAGACAAGCTGGCCCCGCCCAAGGCCCAAAGTTACCTGCGACCCCTAACGGGAATAAGCGGAAGAAAATAAATGAATGTCCTTGCAGCATGGAGCGGTACCAGCGTCGCCATTGTTGCTTCCTTAAACATTACATCATTACAAGAAAATATTTATCTTGTAAAAACAGGATAAAATGATATCTTGTTATAACGTGACTCTTAATTATCTTGTAAAAACGTGATACATATCTTGCAAAAATGTGAAAAGATCTTGTAAAAACAAGTTTAGTTTAGTTTAGCCTTTATTTGAAGGGACAATGTACAGAGACATTAAGCTCATAAAAACAGAGATGTTCCGCACCAGATTATAGATAAATAGCTAGTTTCCATCTGCAGTCCCTGATTTACATGAATAAAAATACAATGCAATTACACTCAAACAATCACAGTAAAAGCAGTAGTTCATAGACTCACTCTCTCCCCAAAACTCATTCACACACAGACCTCACCTCATCTCAGTCAACATTATTTACAAGATAATTATTAGTGATGTAAAAACGTTGATAATCTTGTTATAACGTGATACTTATCTTGTACAAACGTGGCAGTATCTTGTAAAAACATGACAATTGTGTATCTTCTTATAACGTGATATCTGTGTATCATGATAAACCGTGATGATTCAGTATCTTGTAATTTCAAGATAAATTAGTATCACGTAAAACATGATAAATTCATATCTTGTTAAAACATAATTGTATCTTGTAAAAACGTGATAGTTTTCTTGTTAAAACGTGATACAGCTGAAATTAATTCACACTCAATTGGCAGTAATACACCGCTGTACATTATACACTCAAGGAAAAAAGAAACGCACCACTTTCATTTTCTCAATTTGTCAAAAAATATTACAGCCAGTGAAAAATGACAGACTACAATGAGTTTAGTTCTATTCTGAGTCAAAATGAAATGACTGTTTTCCTGGTTCCGGTTGATTGATTTTGATGAGCAATAACAACTGTATTTTTGTATTAATCACCTCTGTCTGGGTCATGAGTAAAACTCAGAGATGAACTGGACCTGTCCTCAATTGTGCACAACCATTCCCTATAAAAAGACACCAAAATGGAAAAAAAAGCACATTTGTTCACAATGCCACGACTCCTGCAACCAGAGAGAGATTGGCAGCCATTGGCCTGCTTCAAGCTGAAGGAGCACACGGCTGTAGCCAGGGAGTTTGGAGTCCATCACTCTACTGTTGTACGCCTCGCTGAGCGTTTCCACACCACTGGATCCTCCAATGACCGTCCCACATCTGGTCGACCACATGTCACAACTGCTGCATTATTATTGTTTGGTCATGTTATTGTTATTGAAACTGTCATAAGCATTGATTAATTGGGTCTGAATATCAGGGACAGGTATATGGTTGATGTGCACATGGAATATTTCCATCAAAAATAAGTAACCAAACAAAAATGTGGTAAAAAAGTAGTGGTGCGTTTCTTTTTTCCTTGAGTGTACTTAGCTGCTGTATCAAAAAATAAAGCTATTAAAATGTAGCGATGGTTAAGATTAACATTTCGGGACACAGATCCAGTTCAACAACGTGTCAAGTTAGAGGTTTCCAACAGCTGTAAGTAAAATATTTAAAAATATTTCAGTACCTTTTCTGTGTTTTCTAAGACATTAAAATAAGATTTGAGGATTTTATTGTCAGTGAAGGGAAAAACGCTATGGCGGACTTAACATTGAATGAATATTCTCAGTCATTCAGGTTGTCACAATCAAAACAAGTTTACAGAGGAAATATTCAACAAAACTGACTTTTCTTAGCTTTCTCCCATGTTTTACTGTTGTCCCCTCATCAAAAACAGACCTGGAGTTGTGTTTAGTTTCATTCATGCCTGTTTGAGTAATCCTATATTATCTGGCGCTGAGTTTCTGAGGCCTCAAAACGCTCGGTTCCACAAACATCCATCCACTGACCAATCCAAGCTCTCTACATCCAGTCTGCTCTCATTCATTTATCAAAAAAAACAAAACCAAAAAAACGCTGTGCAGCTCTGTTTCCACTGATGCCTCAGCAGATATTTTTACTTTTGGAGGAAAATGGCGTCAGACAAAAAGATTAAAGTGCATATGACAGGTTGAACTACCCATTTCACCAAAGCAGAGGGAAAATCTTAGCATTTATGATTTCAGTGAAAATTTGTATTTAATAGCCTCTAGTTTGGAGTTAGGATACATTGTTTTGAAAAAATATTTACTTCCGCATTGAGAGCAAGCTGTGACGTCACAAGAGGTAAACAATCTACTACTGTACAGTTATACGGTTTAATACTGTAGGGAACATGGACGAGATAAACTGGAAAATCTCTTTCTACAAATAAAAGACGGAACACAACCAGGTCATTCTGAGTCTGTCAGACCTGAGAGAGACCAAGAGCAGCCAGGATGATAAGAAACGATGGGCACAGGAGAGAAATGGAGCTGCGGGTCAGAATGAATGAGGACAGAGCAGGGGTCCAGGCTAAAGCTAATGTGTTCAACTAAATCAACACAAATAAGGAAATTTCCAGTTTCGATTAGTATCCAATCAGTGTATGGTTTGTTTTTTTAATTTTATCATTATCAGCTGAAACTGCTTGTGGTAGCTACAACAGGCAGCTGTGGCTGTGTGCCCCGGGAATAAAGTGACACAGACTCCACTCCTCGCTCAGTCTTCCTCTGTCACAGCCTCAGCGCACTTCATACCTGCTTTTGAACAGAACACAAACTTTTAGGAGAGGAGCACGTCCGAAGCTTGTATCTCTCTCTTTTCCAGAGTTTAAATCAACGGTGCTGTCGCAGCGTCACAGTCTGCCTCCCTCCGCACCGCTCAGCCCCAGCCTGGGACAGGCTCGTCTCAAAGCCGGGGCCGGGGATCATAATCCTGACGAGTAAATTGTTAGGAGTTGATATTAAGTGGAGGAGATGAAGTTTGCTGAATGTGGCTGCAGTGCACAGGAGCAGAGCGGGGAGAGCAGCGCAGGAGACTGCGTTCATGTCACTGTATCCCTGTGGGACATGTGCGGAGCTGCGGGGCTCTGACTCTGCTGTTTGTGGGAATTACGATCAGCTTAGATGTTATGGTCAAATCAAAATATTAAATAAGCAGAACAAAGGTTTTTATCACTTTTATTTAAATGTTTTTTGTGTTTGCGAAGCCCACACAGAGAACTGGAGCCTGTTGAGCTAACGTTAGCATGTCGCTGTGGTCCCACTCAGTCTCTCTTTAAAGCCTGAACTGGTTTAGATCCAAGACCGGGCTGCGGGGCTTGTTGTGGGCGTTTATCGAGCCCCATCAACTCCTGGGAAAGCAAAGACCACAGCCACAGTCCCGATCCAAGTCCCAAGTCCAGTTCTAAACTGGGGCTAAAGTTCTGCTTCTCTCTCTGTCTACGTCAGATCTGGTAAGGCGCAGTTTCCAGAGAGAAAACTCAAATTTGGACTTGTTCTGTCTAATACTGACAAATGGTGCCATAAAACTTAGATTAATCCTTTACACAGGTATTAATAAAGCAGCTTAATTATGAATTTGAAAAAATTGAAAACCTGTCATATGCACTTTAAGGAAGTAAAAAGTTTTTTTTTTTCACTGTCTCTGTTCTAAAGGAGTGTTACAGAAGTTATATACTGAAGCCTAATTCTTTTGGTTTATAGTGGATGAAAGTCTTTCTGGTTGTTAGCCTGTCATGTGGAGTGGAGGAAGTGGCAGAGTCGTTAACCCATCTGAGAACAGTGTTAGTGTTAGACGTTTGTCAACAGATCTCAATTTGACAAAAATGGCTTCTTTCACTCCTCTCTCAGAGCAGTGGCCTCTCTGACCTTAGTTCATCTGCTGTCCCTCAACCACGTCCAGGTGACTTCTCTGTAACCTTTGATGCGTGAGAGATGTCCATGAGTGTGCACCACAGTGAAATAATATGCAAACAAAATAAAGTAGAAATACAAATAACAAGTAGAACATGCAGACAAGGGCAGTTCTAGGCCACAGTTCTCAAACTTTCCAAAACAAGTACAAGTTTAGAAAATATTTAGCTTTTAAAGTACAATTTTAATGGACTAGATCAAGTCTAAACCAGGACAAGGACTAAACCAGGACTAAACCAGGACTAAACCAGTACTAAACTAGGACTACACCAAGACTAATGCAGGATTAAACTAAAACTGAACCAGGTCTACTCCAGGATTGAACCAGATCTAAACTATGAATACACCAGGTAAACACCAAGACTAATCCAGGACTAAACCAGTTCTACTTCAGAACTAAATTTGGGCGATACAAGATTTAAACTAGAACTGAACCAGTTCTACACAAAGACTAAACTAGGACTTTTCCCAGGTCTAGGCTTGGACTAAACCAGGACTAAACCAAGTCTCCTCTACAAGACTAAGGATGGGTCTAAAATTCAATTCCATGCAGGGTTGCCAGGTCCGAGAAACATTTCCAGCCCAATGAGAACTCAAAAACAGCACAATTGGAAGAAAAATAGCCCAATTTGTCTAGATCAGACAGTGTTACTCAATTAAACCTAAAATAAGTACTTTTGTACTTTACTATTAATAACAAAATGTCTTCAAGTTTACTGATTATGTCATGATTCTCTTTAATATTGATTTGATTGATTTTAACCCAGATGAATGAAAATGTTCTCATGAAATTCTATGAAAGTCTATGCTATACAATATAGTTAATAGCAATAAAATAATTATAATTAAAAATATTTCAACAGTTGGACTGTTGCCAAAATATTTTCAAGAAATACATAAAAAAAATAGAAATAGGCCTATTATAAATGGTATTTTATTTTTTTAATTTACCCTCATATATGCTTTACCACTTTAGAAAATGTCAAACATAATGTATAGTAGTATAATTATTTACCTGTTTGTTCCACGCTGTTTATTTATTCGAGTTTAATCTCCCCTGAACCTCTCGGGACGTCCTGTGAAGTCACTGCTCTCTCTTCCCCAGCAGCCCCTCCCCTCTGCGCTCCCTGCTCGTGTATCCTGAGCTAGATGCACGTCTTTAAATGTTATTAGACTATTATATTTAATATTTTTAGCCTAACGATTTTAAAATCAAGGCTATCTCCTTGATTTCTGCTCTTATTGACGTGAAGAAAAAATGTCAGAATAAAAACTGTCAGAGGGTAAAGTCTTCTCTTTTCTCTTAAATAGCTGCATTTCCTAAGACTGTGCTTCCCTGACAGGCACAGAGACACAAAACCAGAATGAACTGTGAGGAAATAAATGCTTTCCCCCACTTTTTCCTCATTGTCTAGAGATATTTCCATGGCCGCGACACATTTAAAAATCAGCCCAACAAAACCGCAACCCGCAGCTCAAAACATTCCCCCACAGCAGCAGTTTCAAAATAGCCCTAAACCAGGAATAAAACTGGCCTTAAATGAAAATACTAAGAACCTGAACTGCGATAAGACTCCCGAGTACCACCAGAAGAAGCCGCACCACAGTTTGAGAACCACTGCTCTAGTTCTTTCTAGTTCTTTGGAGAAAGAGCAGCGGTAGCACCAGGCTGCAGGGGATGTTGAACCAGATCACAGACACCAGTAAAATACACTGAAGTCTAGAGCTCAGAAGAGAGGTTTTCTGTAGAGACAGGCAGATAAGGATCCCTACGAACCACAGCAACAACACAGTCAGGATCATAACCATCGTTTTTAAAGCCCTGCGTTTTGATTGGTCGGCCCTGTCCCGGTTGCCATGCGTATCGCCAGGCCCTGGATGAATCAGAACGCGCAGGATGGAAGCGCTGCAGAAGACAACGACGATCAAAGCCCCGACCAGCAGGCAGATGAATTCAACAACCGGAAATATTGGATAGTGGTAATGTGTCACTCCGATATATCCAAAACAGAGAAGCCAGACGACCGCGATGGTAAATTTTCGGACGGTCACGCCGTTGTTCTGCCTCAGCTCCAGGTACGTGACGGGGCGAACGACGGCCAGGTATCGGTCCACGCAGGTGATGGCGTGGACCAGGAGCTCCCCGGAATACTGAACGGAAGACAAGTAAGATCCTCCTCTGACCGCGGGCTGAGCACCGGCGAAAGAACCGCCTGAGAACCACAACGGTGCCGACGATCCCGGCCGCTTCGATGAGGACCATGTGGTAGGTGAAGAAGTCGGAGTGGCTGGTCTTGTTCAGGGATCGCCGCAGAAGCCATCGCCGGCCACCGAAGTACAGGACGCAGACGTACAGAGGCAGGATGAGGAGAGATTTGACGGCGATGCACGACAGAGTGATGGCGAAGACGGTTGGTGTGGAAGTACACTCGGAAGTGACGGCAAGTGGAGAAGGTGATGAGATGTTCTGGTCTGACATATCTGCAACTGGGGGAAAATACGCATTACTTTTTAAAAACAATATAAAACAGGATACTTGCAAAGCCAAATAAGGAAGTTCAGCTCAGGCTTAACAATGCTGCCTTTACATAATCCTAGGAATGGTCATATTCAACTGGGGCCTACATAAATATAAGAACAAATCTATCATGGCGTGCCCGAGCTTTCTCATAGATCCCGGTACAGCCATGGTGACAGCACAGTGAAACACATGCTCCCCCATACGTCTGCTGTAAATACAGACAGTTTACTGAATGCCGAACGAGAGGGACACACTGTAGCGGGGGACAGAGAGTGGCGCTCCTGCTCCACTCAGTACACGCTAACTTGCTAATAGCTTGGCCCCAGGCACTCCTCACAGCCTGGGGCGACTTTTGTCATTTTGTCGAGTTATTAACAGATAAACCACTTATCTCAAACCCCATGTTGTTTATGTTGAAGCCTTTTCAAGTGCTGAGCGCTGATGTGTTACAGTTTTTGCATTCGCATTTTTGCACTTAGGACAGCTTCAGAGGGCATTTGTTTTTACAAAAAATCTAATATAAAGGAAAAGGAGAATGTGTGTGTGAGTAGTTTATTTCCTGTGTGCATTAATATTATTAATAATGTTACGCATTAGTATTTCACATTTAAAAACTAAAATTAATGTATCTGTGGAAAACGTTTTCTGTTGTGGAGCTGACTTTGCAGAAAACCACTGAATTAGGTGTCTGTTGCCCCCTGCTGGCAACGGTGGGAACTGGACAGAGCATAAAATGGCTACTTAGCACAGCTATTAGCAACATGAGGCTAACAGATAGATAAATGAGCTGACGTCGTGATGGCAGTTTAAGGCTGAAATGATCAGAATGAGTCCGGTGATGGTGTATGGGCTTTAGAAACGCGCACGAGCACTTCCTGGTTTCACGTTTCTATGTAGAGCTGTGAGACCGAGCGTTTTCAGCTCTGGAGAAGGGCAGCGCCTCAGCATACAGGATTACTACAACATGCGTGAAACAAAATACTACTCCAGGTCTGTTTTTGAGAACATTACAACATGGTTAAAGGTGCTATGAGCAGTATATATATATATATATATATATATATATATATATATATATATATATATATATATATATATATATTCTTTTTTTTTTTTTTTTTTTTAATTAAAATTACCCACATGTGTGGCAAGATATGATGTAAACATGTTTAAATCAAACATTAGTTTTACTGATAACAATGGTGCAGCTGATTTATTCACAATAAAAATTTTACATAATGGCAAGTTGCTTTTGTTTACATTTTTTGGTTTGGTTCTAAAACTGCATTGTCAATCGTCCAATCAGAAAAGAGAGATTGTTTGGATTTAGACTGCAGTACTGTTTTCAAACCAGTACAAGCTGCTTACAGTAGTCAATTTAGCAGAATTAGAATTTGCAATTAGAAAAAAAGCTAAAATGCTGACCTAACATTACTGACCAATAAGTAGTTCAGTCTATAATGTTAAGATCCTGACTTTTTGAGATGAAAGTACAACCGAAAAACAACCTTTATATCAGCGGTGTTTTACCAACTTTGAAGTAAAAAGAATGCCTATATGTTAACTTGAATTTGTTTAAATATATTTTATTTACCATTTTAATTTTATAAAAAGTCATTTTAGCTTTAACCTTTAACTTCAGTCACAATCAGCATAATTTTAACGTTATAGTTTAAAGTTATAATAAAAGCTACGTACCTGGCTGATGTCCGAAGACGTGTCCCTGCTCTCAATGGTAATGGAAAAATGCTTATACTTATATTTGCAAAAAGATTTTCATATTAATTTCCTCTCATCAGAACGTGGCAGCTGTTTATT
The DNA here is from genome assembly GCA_020698575.1 of Bostrychus sinensis. NCBI lineage: Eukaryota > Metazoa > Chordata > Actinopteri > Gobiiformes > Eleotridae > Bostrychus > Bostrychus sinensis. The sequence goes on from CM036252.1 coordinate 7,100,511, forward strand.
TAGTGAACAGGTGGGCTCAGACAAATGAGTTGCGGCTTGGATTAAATGTTTTAGTTCATCGCTCGCCGTCTGACAGCATTCAAATGAGCTGCCAGCTGAGCATTATTCAAACCAGCGTCCACCACCTTCTGTCCTTATGTTAAACTCTGAATATTGTTGACTCTTTCTGCTGATGCCTTTTTATACAGAGGCAGATCATCCACATGGGTAAGTTAGCTGATTTTTTTTTTTTTTTTTTTACACCGGATGCCCTTCCTGACGCAACCAGCCATATTCTGTGATTGGAGAAGTTACATCTTGGGGCACATCTAGCATCTTAGGGTCCAAACGTGTACTTTTTGCTGTTTTTACCTTTTTGATCATCAATAAATCAGTCAGTTTAAAAGCTGTTGGTGTGAAACTTGGCCAAAATTTAATTTTTAAGTTGGTGTTTAAAATGCCATGACCCCCTCCTGTATAAAACAGGAGATATGCATTTTATATTCACTCTTTATCTTAAGTACCTTTTGGGCCCATTGACTTCCATTATAACCACAGATTTTTGACATCCTACAATGCTGACATATTATAATATTTTTTTTCATGAAAACCTAATAAATCTAAGCCTTTACCTTCAAAATAAAGGGAAATTGGGTTTTTGGTCATATTGACCCCCTAAACCACCAGGGGCAGCAGAGCTTTATTACAGAGAGTCTCAAATAACAGGATTTTTGATGACAAAATGGTCATAAAAACGTATAAATTATTAAGAAATGAAAAAAAACTTCATATCTATGGTTGGGGCTGAAGTAGTAGAAAGGATTTCATGCAAAAAAAGTAAAAAACATTAGTAATATTTGACATTTTTATAGCTATTTTATGAGAGGTCCCAAACGGGTCCCCAAGTTAACAAGTGTATGTACATTTTTAAGGTGTCCAGAGGGTTAAACAACAACAATTAACTTTTTTCCCCCACAATAATCAATGTAGATACATTTTTTTATTTATAACCCTTAAACAACAGGAATCATGTGAATGCAAGATATATTTTGCCATAATATGATCTGTACACATTGAAACACTCATTGTACAAGTGTGGTTTTTACCAGAATTAAAAGAAATTCTTCATGTTCTCAAGTAAAAATACAGCAAAATACTCAAATAGAAGTAAAAGTTACAGAGTTAAAGTAAAAAGATATTACATTTTTTTTTACTAGCTTTGTGTTTGGTAAGTTTCATTTTATAGCAGATTTGTATCTCTTCATAACATTAGTGCAAAAGAATTTCCAATATTCACATTTTGTTATGATCACTTTAAACATACACAGGCAAATGACAATGCATTAGGATATTGTGGAAAAGTGACATTATTTCATTTGCTCAATTCCAAAATTCAAAATATAGAAACACACAAACTACACACTCAGTTCACAGGAAATTAAATATTTCAAACTTTTTTTTATTGTAATATTTTATTTTATTATTCTAGCTGTTAGGGTTTGTCAACTATAAGCCTTAAAGAATCTGTGCAATTAAATCACATTATGCTTGAATTCATTTTCCAAATTTAATTTTACTTTGAAAGAAACTGAAATAAATTCATGTTTCTATAATATTCAGGGCTGTATTTGACTTATAACGGTAAAAACAATCTATATTATGGTTTTATTCATATTTTTAGAACAGCAACACATTTTACAATTTTTAAAAACATTGTGATTTATATATTACGTTTTTAATAAGTGCCATAAAGAAACAAGAAACTTCCTTAATTTTTTTTTTTATGACGCAATTTTACTACAAAAGTAAAAATGTCTGTGGTATCAGTAGAATCAGTGCTGTACACTGTTTTTTTTTTTTTTTTTTGATAAATGAATGAGAGCAGACTGGATGTAGAGGGCTTGTTGATTGGTCAGTGCTCCCTGGAGTGGGCGGGGCTTCATGGAACCAAGCGTTTTGAGGCCTCAGAAACTCAGTGTTAGAGGATTACTCAAACTGTCGTGAATAAAAACAAAACACAACTCCAGGAACTAATTTATAAAATGTGAGAAAGCGAGGAAAAGGACATTTTGCAGAATAAAGACCGTTTAACAACTGATGTGTTTTCTGCCTCTTTGCAGGAACATCACAGGTAAAACCAAACTGCTGGGAATATTAAACCAGAACCCAACAACATAAATTAAACACGAAGCTTCAAAGTCTACAATGTGTCTCTCTTTTATCAAAAGACAAGTCATGAAGCCGGCGAACCAAAGCAGGGACATCACAAAAATAGCTAGTATGTTGTGAAAAGCTTTCCGTTTGGCTTTGTCGATTTTGCCGTTGTCGCTCGGGCCGGGTCGAAGCAGCGCCGACAGGACGGAAACTTCGCAGAAAGAAACCACAGCTAAATTGATTCCTAAAAGTATTAAAGACTCAGTGGAAGGAGTTGCCGGGAAGTGTCCAATGGGAGCGACGGAGAAGGCGGTCGCCCACGCAAGCGCAATGCAGACGTTTCGGATCCTAACAGCCCGCTTTTTGTCGAGATTTCAGGTAAAGAAAAGGCCGCACCACCGCCAGGTACAGGTCCACGCAGGTCAGCGAGTGAATGAGGGTTTCTCCGGGAAGAATGATAGAAAATGTATAAAAACCAACTTTAAGCGCGACTTGACGATTTTCAAACACCCCCCAAAAGAAAAGCACTCCCCCCGCGACGCCGACGATCTGCAGGACGGCCATGTTGTAGGTGAGGACGTCGGCGTTGCTGGTGTTTTTGACGGCGTGCCGCTGCTGTCGCCATCGCCGGACGCCCACGAACAGGACGAGCGCGTACGGAGGGAGGACGAGGAGGTTCTTGTTCGTAAACCAAACAGCCAGGATGATCATGCTTCGGAAATCCTGAGTGCACGTTTCTGCAGCGGTGGCGTTGATGAACGAACTGAAGCTGGAATTGTGGAAAGCCATAGCTGAGAATATAGTAAGGTTTAGTTAAAGAGAAAGAAAGGGACAAATATTAAAAGTAAATGAAATAGAGCAGCCATTCCCAAAGTCAGGAGCGTCACAGCCCGCCTTAAATTTACCAAAATCCCACATGGACCCCCAACAATACAACTTCCCTCCATCCCAAATTTTATTTTCATGTTTTTCTCCATATATTTCTATAAAAACATTACAAAAAACACTGACTATTGGCTAAAAAGTGTTTTAAAGTTGTATTTTTAAACAAATACACTGTAAAAAAAAAAAAAAAATGCTCCAAAAACTCAACAATTCAAGGCAAAGGATCCCTCAAGATTTTTGGGGCCAACTCAAAATCTCAAGTTTTCCACACTTTCACTTAATTTGATGTTCATACGTCTAAAAACTTTTCTAATTTTTAAGTTTTTCTCTCTATCATTATTTTTTTACTCATCTTACAGCCAACTTACAGAGTTCAGAAAAAGTTATTCTTTTGTTAAATGTAGTACATTTAGTTTTTATTATTATCAATAATACTTTTTCTGTTTCTCAACCCCGGACCCCACTTTTGGAACCACTGAAATAGAAAATATCAACAGCAACAAGTTTGTATTGTCATAATTAAAGACATAAACGTATAATTAATGAAAAATATAACACAATATGAAAGCAACAAGAATATTAATGAAACTAAAAACTTCTCTCAGCTTCTGTTTACAAACCTATGTCATATTTTTCTCCATATAATTTTATAAAAACATTACAAAAACACTGACTATTGGCTAATATTTGTTTTAAAGGAATATTTTAAAACAAGTATATAACTGTAAGAAACTTCAAATTAGATTTTTTTTCTATGTTCGTAATGCTTTTAGATACTTCATTTTTTCATTGCCTTATTGCATGTTTATATTTTTTAATGTTTTATTTCTTGTTATGGACCAAAACTGTTAAGATAAAGAATGAATTGAAACTGAAATTGCTAAAAGCATGTAATTTAAAGTCATTAAAATCGCTAATGGGTTAAAATTCGCTTAATCTAAAGCTCTAAAATGTATTACTAAAAGGGCATTTCTTAATTTATGCTAAGTGTTAAAGTGTTTAGTGCTAATTCTACATTCATTGTGTAGAGTTTTAATTGTAAAAAAATATTCTGCTAATTTTTTTATATTATATTTTCATGCTATTTACACTGATGGGTTTTTTTGTGTTTTGTCTTAAAGGTTTTTCACCTGCTGATTGTTGGGCACACTGAGAAATAAATCCTGAAAACAAAATAAAAGGATTAAAAATTACTCAGTTTGAGTGAAGTCCAGCCTACGTCTTCAGAACTGAGACCGGTCTCTTTCACGTGTGGGAAAACCGCACAGCTAAAGCTAATACACAATTAATAATAATCAATAATAATAATAATAATAATAATAATAATAATAAAGTTTGGTGGTGTATGCTCAGTACATGAACAATATGGTGAGTCACATTTCTCGATCAGAAGAAAAAACTGAAAATGTAGCTTTATAGTCAACGCTTAACCCACATATTGCTTATTTTTAAGGTTTCTAAGGTCATTACATAGACCACCTCAGAAAATATAGTATAGAGTACATTTTTTTGGACTAAAATGAGCATTACTACTGGACTAAACCAGGACTAACCCAGGAAAAAACTGGACTAAATAAGATTAAGGTCTAATTATGACTAACTAGGACTAAATTCAAACTAAAGCAACAAGTAGGGGGAAAAAAATAACAGGATAAATCCAGAACAAAACCAGGATTAAACCCAGTCTAAACGTAGACCTAGACAGTATTAATCCAGGACTATACCAGGACCCCAACCAAAGCAGGCCTAAAACAAGAATAAAACTGTCTTAAATTAAAGTAAATCCAGACTTTTGAACTAAAAAAGACTCCTCAGTACCACCAGAAGAAGTCCACATACTCTTTATGAATACAACTGCACATTTAAAATATTTGTGTATATGGATCAAAGTACGTCAACGCATTTATCATAATAGATAAAATTGTATAAAATAAAAGGCATCTCTAAGAGGAAACAGGCAAAACATTACCTTTGGAAAGTGTGTTTCCCGTTTATTCAGAAGACTACGGCATTCCCCTGTAATCCTATTATTTTCCCCATAGTCTAAAACTAATCTTATAATAATAATAGTAATAATTAAAAAAAACAAAACAATGGGCAGTGCATCTACATCACAAGACACTGTTGCCACACCTTTCATGCTGTATATATAATTACACTCATGTGGCTTTGACCAATATTTTAAGATTTTCCGAATGCTAACATTTAAGCAAAATGGCTGTGTATTTGCCATATTATTAAGTATTACGTTTAACAATGTAATCAGCACTAAGTTGGAATTAATACATTATCACCTCATAACTCTGTCTATACATTTTAAACATAAGAAGTACGTTTACTGATAGCGTCAAACTTACTTCTGTGTCTTTGTCCGTTTTTGCAGCGACTGCCTTGGCGACACCTGTGCCCTACGTTTTATCACCACAATTTCTATTTGCATGTACACAATTCTTATTTTTTAAACCATTATTTTTCATATTGGACGTTCGCATATGGCTTTTATTAATTGTGCGTAAAGAAATTCAAATGTACGTTTCTCGCAGCCGTACGTGTATGTTGTGTTCTGCGGGCATGATTTGTTAAGGAAAATGTATACAGGCCATTCAAATGTTATGTAAATATAAACTAGCAACACAACAACAGTGATGTATGTTGTTGTGCCTTTGGGTTAAGGATAGGAATGGTTTCAGAAGATTAAGAAGTTTGAATAGTACTTTATAGTTAATAAATAAATAGGTTGGATTAATTGTTAAAGCTGAGTTGTGGCTAATGCTACTGCAAGTGCCCAGAGCAGCTACTGCAGATTTAAAGGCCCTGCCACTGAAAATGTGTGTTTTATAAATTAGAAGTTATTCTGCAAAACATTGAGTAACAGGGTTTCTTCAGAATATTAAAAAACATTATCTCAATAAATTAATTTTAAAATTAAGGCCTTAAATGATATTAAAACACATAAAAATTAAAAGAGTTTTGAAGAAAGAGTAAGTATACAGCATATAATTCATGGCTGCACTATATTAGAAAATCGTGATATGCGATAGGTCTGTCTAATACTGTGATAAAAATATAACTGGCAATTTTAAAAAACACATTTTTTGAGAATTTATAAAAAAAATGTTGAGTTATCTGCTTTTGCAAATTAACTCTTCAGCTTTAAGTATAAAACAGTGTGATGCTAACAATGCTTGGAACGGACTGATCTATTTTTGTGGAAGCAAAAGCCTAAAGGAAAGAAAGAAAATTAGGTTCAATGTCCATTACTTTAAAAGACAATGACGTGGTTATACTCAGTCGTGTGTAGAGTTAGGTCCTTACATTTGGATACATAGCAGTGTTTACATAAGGCCTGTGTCCACGTGTGTCCATGCTGCATGATGTATAAGTTTGTGGGTCATTTAAGAAAACACAGGTGTGCTGATTTGACTAAATCTCAATAAACTGCGCATGTGAATGTGTCACTTTTACGTAATATGCAGTAAGTGTCAGATGAAGGGAGACGCTGCTGGATTTTGAGGTAGGGATTTGTAAGTTCATTATGTTATTTTATTTTTTACATCTTAATATGAACACAATACAATAAGATATACAAGATATTCAGATTTAAATGTATTTAGCCTGGGGTTAGGGTCCTACAGAAGAGGATTAGGGCCACTGTAAGAAAAAAAAATATTTTTGAGGGTTGAGTTCTGAGATTAAAATCAGAATTCAGAGAAAAAAGTCAGAATTCTGAGATTAAAGTCAGAATTCAGAGAAAAAAGTCAGAATTCTGAGATTAAAGTCAGAATTCGGAGAAAAAAAAGTCAGAATTCTGAGATTAAAGTCAGAATTCAGAGAAAAAAGTCAGAATTCTGAGATTAAAGTCAGAATTCTGAGATTAAAGTCAGAATTCGGAGGGAAAAAAAGTCAGAATTCTGAGATTAAAGTCAGAATTCAGAGAAAAAAGTCAGAATTCTGAGATTAAAGTCAGAATTCAGAGAAAAAAGTCAGAATTCTGAGATTAAAGTCAGAATTTGGAGAAAAAAAAGTCAGAATTCTGAGATTAAAGTCAGAATTCAGAGAAAAAAGTCAGAATTCTGAGATTAAAGTCAGAATTCGGAGGAAAAAAAAGTCAGAATTCTGAGATTAAAGTCAGAATTCAGAGAAGAAAGTCAGAATTCTGAGATTAAAGTCAAAATTCTGAGATTAAAGTCAGAATTCTGAGATTAAAGTCAAAATTCTGAGATTAAAGTCAGAATTCTGAGAAAAAAGTCCAAATTCTGAGATTAAAGTGGGAATTCTGCCTTTAATCTCAGAATTCAACTCTCAAAAATATTTCTTTTACAGTGGCCCTAATCCTCTTCCGTAGGGTCTTGCCACTAAAATGTGTGTTTTATAAGTTAGACGTTATTCTGCAAAACATTGAGTAACAGGGTTTCTGCAGGGTAATAAAAAACAAAGTCAGTAAATTAAAATGGAAAAATTAAGGCCTTAAATGACATTAAAAAACATTAAAAATTAAAATAGTTTTGAAGAAAGAGTATACAGCATATAATTCATGGCTGCACCATATTAGGAAATCGTGATATGCGATATTTATGTCGGATACTGCAATAAAAATATAACTGGCAATTTTTTCAGTATACTATTTTAACACAGTAAGTTTAAATAAAGTAAAGCAGAAATATAAGTCCCTGTATTTACAAATCAAAATTGTCAAAATCAAAACTTGAAAGGACTAAAACTAGGCTAAAGGAGACAACAAAAATAAATAAATCAATGCTAAATCTCAACTTTCATATTTTTATTTGGTCACAACACATTTTCATTTAAGTAAATCTCTGTCAGAACCATAGCATTACTGCGGTTCATTCATTTTTTTGCAAAACGCATCTTATTTTTGCTCATATTGCTATAATAGGCCTTTTTTACAGTTACGCATTTTCAAACAGAAGTCGTGTTGCAATACTTCTGGTAGCAGTTGCAAGTGGTGTAAAACAGTCGAGTCCAAAAATAAGAAAAACTTTTTTGCTATGACAACTACCGGCCTCTCGCTGTGAAAGGGTCTTTGAGCAAAAACACAGACAGAGACACACTTTTACAGCAGCATGGGTTTTATTCAAAAACAGAGCTATCATGCTAATCTGCAATCTCGAACAAGGGGGTTACATAAAATAAAAGTGATAATCTTTGTTCATTTTGATATTGACCACACTTCTTGCTCCACAGTTTGGCCCTGATCCACTTCCTCGACGTCTGAAGAGAAAACAGCCGTTACAATCTGGTTTGTTTTGCATTTGTTTAAAATTTCACTAACTCTGAAACAATGTGGAATATGCATGTTTGGTACAACTTATGTTTGCAGGTTATCAGCTTATATTTAGCTTATATTTATTTATATATTAGCTCAACAACTTCAAATATTTTTGGTCAGGTGCCTCTCCAGATGACTAAAACAACCTCAGACAAGTTTGTTAAAATGCAAATCAGGGGGTCACATGATCAATCTAAGATGGCTGACTTCTGGTTGGTCAGGGCCATGGATGTATAATAAGACCTGGATAAAGCACCGCCCCCTCTCCCCTGATGCCAAATACCCTAGTGGCCACTCTGTGGAACTCAGTGAAAAATCCAATGCAGCCTAGAAGGGATTTTTCCCATAGAGCGCAATTGTAACAAGAAACACCTGGTGCTCGTCTGACAGGGCACCTGCAGCTGAGAAAATGGTTGGATTATGTAGTGTTTATTATCTTTTTTCACACCTTCTTCCCTCTTTGAACTCTTTAATTTGGCGAAAAAATAACTTTTTATGGTTTGTGACATCACTGCTCTAAGCGCGCCATCTCGCCCATTGGTCAGAGCCGGTCACGTGATACACAGAGCTACACCGCACTTACTAAAGGGCCACAGTGCCCCCTGCTCTATGGGTCGCACAACACGGAAGTAACACGGAAGCAAAAAACTTTTTTGTCATCACGTCAATGAGCACGGCCGTTGAAAACAACGACAGCTGTGACGTCATTCATTATCCAGTTCTATCATACATCCATGGTTTGTGGCCACAATATAGTTTTTTGTTTGCGTGGACATGCTGCATGTGTTGGGACTCTTGTATGTTTTGGAATTGGGTTTGTTGGGTTTGTGATCTCATGTGATTTCATTGTATTGCTTTTTATTTTTCCAGAGTAGAAACATGGCTGCCAATGACACTCTGAATTTGGATTTCATTCTGAAGGCACATGTGTCAGTCGTCTATCTCCTCGTCATGCTTCCCCTCTGCATGTTTGTACTTTATTCGGGCTTTCGCCGCTGGAAATCCAAGAGCAACGATGCGTCTCGGCAGATGAGCTACTCGGACTTCTTCACCTTTAACTTGGCGGTGATGGAGCTGGTCGGAATTGTGGGATATGCCTCCACTCTCTGCGTCGTTTTCAGCTACATTGAGTACACTCAGATGACGTTTATGGTCGGGAGTTTCGCGTGGTACGGAGAAATGATTTTCCCAGTGTTCACCTGCGTGGAGCACTACATAGCTGTGGTCCATCCCGTTACCTACCTCGCCTTAAAGACCGGCAAAGGACTTTTTATTCGAAACATCTGTACCGCCATTGTTTGGGTTTTTTCGTTTGGGATAATGATAGCGGCGCTTATGTTAGAAAAATTCCTTATGCCTTTTTTCATTTTAGACGCCTGCCAAATGCTCGTTTATTTACTTGCGATGTTTTACTGCAGCGTGTCCGTCCTCAAAGTCCTCGTTCATCCAAAGCCAGGGGGCGATGACAAGAAAGTGAGAGTTGACAAATCCAAACATCAAGCTTTCTTCATCATTCTCCTGATCATGACGGTGTTGTGCACAAGGTTCACCTGGAATGTCCTGTTCACGGTGTTCTGCTTTCTGACAAACGTTTGTGGTGGTAATCAGAATATTTGGTTTATAACGACATACTGGTTTAACCTGCTCACCAGCCTGATGCTGCCTCTGCTGTATCTGCACAGAGCGGGGAAGCTACGGCAGTGTGGGCTCAAATTAGGCATTAGACGCTAAATGGTGGGCGCTAATGGATAAATCAATGCACAGTGGAGTTAATGGAAAGCTGTGTCACTTTAAAAAAAAAAATTAATAAATAACAAGAGCAAGGAAAAATAGAAAACGAAGGTTGTGTTTAGTACGGCGGCATTTTAGGGCCACATTGAAAAAATAAAAAAATATGTCGCTACGAGAAAAAAGATGAGAATAATGTCGTAATATTTCAAGAAAAAAGTCATAATATTAAGAGAATCAAGTTGAAATATTTAGAGAATGAAGTTAGCTTGTCTGTCTCTCGTTTTGTCCTGGGGCATTTGGAGCATTTTGTGAGGTTATATTTTCATTTTGGCTTCACACACAAGGAAATACTGAGCCTTTTGCCCCAGCATCACCATTATCATTAGTAGGACTTTGAAGCAACTTATGATAAAATTGTGACTTTAATTTCAAAATATTATGACTTTATTCTCATAAGAGTTCGTCTTTATTCTTGTATGATGTTTTTTTTTTTTTTTGACTAAAATATTATGACTTTATTGTCATAAAATTACAGCTTTATTCTCAAAATTTTACAACTTTATTCTCGTAGTGCCCATATTTTTATTTTTTCCATGTGGCCCTAAAACGCCGTCGTAGTTTATCGTTAGACCCATGGGTGTTTTATCAGAATTGGGAGCCAAATGGAGATCATGGCACTGTTATTTGTTATTGGGAGTTGCTCATTGGCTCAAAACACTAAAAAAGCTTACAGTTTTATCCAGGCACATTACAGCCCTGTCACGTGATCAAACCAGGTCTAAAGAGGACTAATCTAGACCAACTCTTTTCCTATTCTATATAAATAAGTTAGCCTGGTCTCTTCGTTTGTGTTTTAGTTCTGTGGAACAATCACAGGTGCAGTAATCAGAGAAATGAAGGGTGGGACATAAGTAATGCACCTCTGACCTGTGACCCAAACAAATATGATGGATTCTTGCTGGTTTTGCCTTAAAACCACGGGAACAGCAGCAGAAGCCAGTTGTACAAAGACTTAAGGAGAAAGTGTTTGTTTGAATGTGGTTAAGTTGGACAACAACAGGACTTTACTGTTTATAAAATGGAAAGATAAAGAAAAAAATTTGCCAAGTTGCATAGTTCATCTTATCTGAAGCCTAAGAATTGTTTGAAGGATTAAACAGACTTTAAAATACTGTACATACATGTGGCATAAAGATTGTAGTAAAATAATTAATAAACGTGTAATTGTGTGTCGCACAATAAAATAAAATTCTGAAATAACATTTGGAGCCATTGCTCTAGTGCACACCTGAATTAAAAAGAACTGCTGCGTTCTTTAAAATATATTTTATTATCAAATTAGACCTCTGTACATTAGCATTAAACAACACTATACATTTCTGAGACATCAGCAGCAGCAGTAACTTTAGGCACATTTAAAGCAAATGTTGATCATTATTTAGCAACCTTCAAAAGATGACCAGAAAAGAATAAAAATACAAAAAAAAAAAAAGGTTAACATTTAAACAAAAGAAAATTTAGACAGTATCGACATTGATTAGCTTACTTTCACATGCAGTTAGCTTGATAGCAGGCTAGTTTTGTAGCACACAGTTCTCAGTGATTGGAGAGTTTAGAGCTGGCTTTGTCTCCTAACATTCTCAAAAATGCCAGCTTGATTTTAACGATGAGGATGCCCTTTTAAAAAATCAAAGTCATTGTAGGTAAAATAAACAATCTATATTAGCAATATTTTAGCCAGTTAGCTCGGCTAGTTAGCTAACTTTGTAAATGTCTATTTATTCTTGTAGCGTATATGTAAACATTTTCAAGTTATAGTTAAAGTGGAAGGAGTGACTGTCTGTTTTTCGATTATTAAAAATGCACCAATGTAGTAGGGTCGAAGGTCGAAGTCGCTCGTTAGCTAACAAGAGAATTACAACAACTACTCAGCTAAGTTTAGATGCATTTTACAGCTAGTTTTAAACCAGTTTTATGGCATTATGTAAATATTCAAGTCCACTGACATCAACAAGAGGGAGGAGACTTGTGTTAATGTTGTGGGTTGTTTTTGACGACATCTATGTCAAGAATTTATTTATTTTTTTAAAGTTTTCCTCCTCTTCTTGTATCAAAAGTGTATTTCTACGGCAAGACACTGCAGGTAAATAGGGATTTTTTTTTAACATATCAATGATGAAACTTTACTGTAGATCACTGGCAGAGCGGAAAAAGAAATGCATTGCAAGTTTTGAGTCAGTTTATGTTTTCGTGAGGCATTATTTCCCAGATTTGCACACATTTCAAAAGAACAAAATCTGAATATTGGAAAGGTTTAAAATTCTTGACTCATTTTGTCAACATGTTCCATAAAAAGGTTTTTACAGAGGGGATTATGAATCTGATTTTATCTTTCAGTAAATTAGAAAATACTGATAATAGACTAAAAAAAATCCCCTATAACATGAATTTGATATTAAAGAAATACTTCTGTAAAAACCTTCGAAATAAAGTTAAGTACAAGATTTTGGTTTTGTAGAACGCCCTCTGAAATTAATGTTTCCAATAGAAATCTATGAACACAAGAGATTAAATGTATTAAATTAGACACCTTAATGAACACCGTAATTTTGACATTTTCTTCATTTCAGTGTTAAAGCCTCACGTTAAAGGAGTAAACTGACCCAAAACCAACAAAAAAAAAAAAAAAAGTGCTTTGCCTAAAGTGTCTCCCCTTAAAAATAAAACACAGTTGCGAGTTGTTATTTCAGTTATTTTCTGCCTTCTACATCCTACAAAATGCAAATATAAAAAACTTTAGGAGATTTAATGCCATTCAACAGAACATTGTGCTTTTTATATAACAGTCTTAATCTTTTAGAAGTAGCATTATGTCCAGAGCACCAACAATGTCAAGTAGATTCATGATTACCGCTTACACACACACATACTTTAAATCAATCAAATCTGGCAGTAGCTTTAGCTTTGATTAGCATTAACCCTGAACTAAATGTGTTTGGCAATGTTACGGTTTCCTAAAGGTCTGGCTACATGCACACACGCTTTTATATCCCAGTTTGGGCCTTGTCTAAGGTTAAGATTTAAGTTTTCAGTTCTCTGGTCATCATCAAAACGAAGGCACACAGCAAGCTTGAGGTGTACGACGACTTGTTTTGGCTCAGTTGGTAGAGCTGCGGCACACATACAGGGCAACTACAGCCTGCCTTGGCGTTGTGGGTTCAACTGCGGACTCAGTTTGCCGAATGTCTTTCTCTTCACTCTTTTCCTGATCTCATACTACACTGTCCTACCAATAAAGCCCATGAAAAGGCCAAAAATATACTTAACTTAACTGATTCCTTAGCTAATAAAAGTCTACACATTTAACCAAACCCTACTTACGATTTTATCTTTGTTTAAATTCTACTTTGTGGAAAGAAATGTTGCCTTTCTAGAGTTGAACGACGGCTACTTCAGTCCAGTTTCCTTGTTAGCATGCCTTTGCTGCTTCCCTTGCGCTTTTGTCCCCTTCTTGTTGCATCACGGTGTCCCTGCCTGGTCTTAAACTTAGTTCTTCTCCTCTGTTTTGTAGAAATGTGTATGTATGGAAAACTTGAGTTGGGGAGCTGTTACTTTGGCTTTGCAGAGAACGGACAGAGCAGAAAATGGTTAATTAGCACGGACAGTTCGAAAAATGAGCTGATTTGGTTGTTTTGAGCGTTTCTAGTGGTGCCATGTGGACAGGAACTGCTGAGATTTTTGGTAAAATGAAAACCTGTGTACGTGTAGCCAGGCCTTTAAAATGTATACATCTTTAATAAGGCAGTTTAGAAGAATCAGTAACACAAAAACAGAGGTGCAAAGTCAGTAAACATCATTCGAATGCCTTGAGAAATCCTTCATTGGATGATTCAGAATATCCTGATACCGTTGTTCCAGTTCGACAGTCAGTTTTGTTCATTTCTGGTTTTATGTTGTTTTTTTTTTTAAATCCTTGTTTGTTTTTTTTTGTCTCTTGCTTGTTTTGTTATTCGTCCCGTCCTCCTTCTACGATCTTGTAGCGCTGTCGGCAGGACGAGGGCAGATTTATGGGCCACGAAAACTCGACGGGAACCGGAGTCTGGACGTTTTTCTCCAAGAAGTTGAACACGGGGTTCCACCAGGTTCTGGACAGGAGGTTGTTCGGAGCTCGGCGCAGCGACTAAAGAGACACAGAAATGTTTTAAGAATGCATGATTAAATGGAAGACAGGCCTTTCGTTCTGCTGATTGGTCAGGGTTATAACAAAGTACTTCTACCTCAGACAAATGTACTTACCATACCCTTTACAGAAGCAGAATATGCAGTGAAGCTGAATTTGTTAAAATGCCTTACCTAGAACAACCAGGAGAGGGCACTGTAAACTCATAGTTTGAGCACATTGGATTGCAGTTTAAAAATCTAGACCAGGGCTTCTCAGACTTTATATCCAGAGGTTCAAAATGAAGGATTTAGTTCAAAACCTTTTTTAAATAACCAGTTTATAAGAAAATATAGTATTTTGCATTGAAAAATGATTTTAACAAGTGCAAAACTGACAAGGCATCAGGGGGAAAACATTTGATCAAACATAAACACACAATCACCACAAACAATAACTACACTAAACTAAACAGACCCAGGACACTCCTGTCCTAAGACCCTCCTTCTCGGTAAGGAAAAACTCCTAAAAAAAAAACAAATGTGAAAAAAAAAGAAAAAAAAGAAGAAACCTTATGGAGCCCATATTATTAACAACATAAAGCTAAATGACTTCCAGAGCCACAGGCAATAAAGCTGCACATAGACCTGGAGCCTGTCCCAGTGTAAACCAGTGATTCTTAACTGGAGGGCAGCAGCTCACACTTGGGCCGGTTTTATCAAGTGAATATTACTGCGGTCCCTGAGATGCTCACTCACAACAGGCTACACTTTCTCAGCAGGAGCACAGCGTCACATAACGACATCAACACCAGACGAACACAGCTCTACGTGAACAGAGCAGGGCGTCCTCTCCTCTTCCTCCAAGTTTTGGCCTGACCTCTCTCTTTTCTGACCATTTTTAAACTAAAACCTGAGGGACATGACCTGAAATCATCTGCTTCTGGTTGGAACTTTTCACAATAAAGAGTTAATTAAACGTGTGTCTGTATACAGTGCGCTGCGATGGGATCACAGACTGTTCAAGTTTAAGCTTGGGGAACTCGTTTTTGGGAAGGTTTTAGACCAGGAATACTCTACTGATCTCTAACACATGCACTCAAACAAAACAAAGCCCTTGTTAAAATTAGGAAATACATTAGGGCTGTAACGATACAGTATCAATGTATCTTTTTTTTTCCCTATGATACAACTACATCGATACACACAACCTTGTATCAAATTGTATCGTTTTCTAGGAAGTGAATATTGATACACAGGAAGTATCGATCGACAATATCGGAAATATCAAAATTAGTATGTTAAAATAAAGCCAAATATGGCTTTTTGGAGATAAACTTTGTGTTTTTAATTAAATAAAATGTTATATTCAACTTTTCTTCACTCTCTGTCTGCTGGACATAATCAACCCCGGCCGCGGTGCTATATTTTGAGAGTAAACTTTGATGATTTGCTGTATAGATTATTGATATGAAGGTGTTGAATTGTATCGAATCGTATCGTTCCAAATTATCCAGTATCGTTCTTGAATCGTATCGAAACACTTCTAATCGATACATATCGTATCGTTGCAAAAACATATTGTTCCACCCCTAAAATACACACATTTAATTAATCACATGGTCCAAACTTTGAGAAGCCCTGATCTAGACTTAACATTTTAGTCCACATAACTGACTCTGTGTTGTTACTGAGCAATAGCAAACAGCAACATTAGTATGTGCTACAAACAATGTTTTAAACCACCAATAAAAATGTGTACAATCTGATTAATGTTTTAATGCACTGCTGCAACGGACTCAAATAAATGTAAACAAGTCCAATTTCAATTACATTTAACGCTAATGCAATAAACAGATCAGCCATATCATAATGACCACTGACAGGTGAAGTTAATAACACAATAAGATCTTCTCTTCATCATGGCTCCTGTTAGAGACTGGGATATATCAGGCAGTAGTCCTCAAAGATGTGTTAGAAGAAGGAAAAAAGCGTGAGAACAAGTGTGCAGTACCTGAGTGTTGGCCATGGTGTGGTACCACCAGAAGATCCTGGTGGTGATGAAGTACGCGATGACCACGTCGACGCTGTAGTGCTCATGGCCCACGAGGATGCAGATGACTCCAGAGGCACTGAGCACCCAGCAGCTCCAGTGGTACCACCACATCCAGCGAGGAGAGTCTGCAGCACACAGACGTTACATTTACACACATTTCTTTATTATTATTATTAGGAGGAATAGCCCCTTGAGATGAACCAACTCGTTTTCTTGGGGGTCCTCAGCTTAAATTCAAAATAACATAACGGCAAACAAATAAAATAAGACACAGTTCTACACACACCCGCTCTCAATATTCACCTCCTTCCCACATTTTCAAATCCCCAACTAAAACAAAAAAACTTAGTCATTTATAATCATATGAAAAAAAATATTTAAATAACTAAAAAGCATAATTTCATGACTTAGCAGAGTCGTTTATGATCATGTAAACAAAAAATCTAAATTCTTCATATCTTCTAAAGTCGTTTATATTCGTTTGAAATAAAAAAGCATAATTCAAAAGCTTTACAAACTCGTTTATAGTCATATAAACTAAAAACTAAAAACCTTTATGTCGTTTATGATCGTATGGAAAAAATAAAACAACATGAAAGCTTTACAAAGTCGTATAAAGTCGTGTAGACTAAAAAACAAAGATCATTAGACCTCCCAAAGTCGTTTATGATCATATAAACAAAGTCATTCATGATAAACATAAATGACAAATATTTATGAGACCTACAAAGTCAATTGAGATCATACAAGGTAAACAACAACAACACCAAAGAAATTCTGTAAAACCTTCCCAGCATTGATTTAAAAACAAAGGCAAATGTTCTGGAGATGCATTAAGGGAACGTTTTGGAACAAATGAATTAAAGCGAACAGAGTGTATTTCTTGTTATATTTAATCAAACAAAAGCCCAGGGATGTGTTACTGATCTCTCACTCACACTCTTTGATGAAGAGGTAGGACAGAGTTAACATCACAGTGTGTCCGCTGTACAGGAAGTCTCCACACATCAGGTGAGAGCCGGTCATAGACAAACCTGCATTTATACAAGAAATAAATGTGTGTCCATTAAATCAGGTAGATCATACCATAGTCACAACTAATAGAAATAAACATAAAATGATTCAAATACATAAAACCATAAAGTAAGTAATTAATAAGAGCATAATCCCCAATTTCCACTGCATGCGAATGAGAGCCACAGCCTCCACAGCTCAGACAACATCTGGATTTAAATGTTTTTGATTAGAATATTTACATTTAAACATTATTTTCCATATTGTATTTTAAATAGTCCGTCTTAGTAGGCTGTTTACGTGCTACAGAAACTATGTCAGACACAATTAAACATTTATGACCCTCGTATTGCTTTTTCGTGCCTAGGCTACTTCCTCGTTAGAGAGAAAACCCCTGTGACATGAAAGTGGAGTGAACCTCGAAGCCATCTCATATTAAACCATTGTTTTCTGTCTTTCTGCTTCTGAATAAATTACACAGGTCTACAAATGTTTGGACTCGATCTGCTTCTGAGATAAAAGTGGCTAAATCTCATTTATTTTGATAAGATGAACTGAAAATCAATAACTGTGCTGTTAGCCATGTATTCAAGATATTTAATGATATTGTTTCACATCAAAATCACATCTGTTTATACAATAGATTTAGGCATTTTTGCTTAAAAATAATGTTTATATTTTGAAAATATTTAATTTCTCTACATGCATGCATTTTGTCCACTTCCAAGAGAGAGATTTCTGTAAATAAAAACAAAACATTTTATGTTAAAACTCTATCCATATTAAAATGAATGTATTGAATGTGCAGCTTTCAGATAGAACTGGTTGCTTGTAGACACTGTACCTTCTGATAAACTACCGTTTTTGACTTATTTTGCATAAATTTCCTATTTTGACCCAATACTGTTTCTTGGAAACTATATCTGCACTTCTCACTTACTTTTTCTTTATTAGTGACCTAATCCAAGAAAAATGTCACTACTTTTGTTCCAGAAGCATTTTGCTGTAGACCTGTGATATCGAGTGAATCGTATCAAATCGTATCGTTTCAAATTAGCCAATATCGTTCTTGAATTGTATCGAAACGCTTCTAATCAATACATATCGCATCGTTGCAAAAATGTATCGTTACACCCCTACTAGATTCAAAATGCTGATGTCTTGGTGTGGTTTGTGGTTAATATCTCTGTAAGTACTGGGATTATCCACATGAAACAAAACAGGCACAAAGTTCAAAGTCTTATCTGTCAGCACGAATGACCTAAAATGAAATGAAGTTTTTCCCTCACTGTAGCGTGTAATTGTTTTGGATTTTATTAATGGATTTCATGGCACAAGCTCACACTTCTTGCGCATGCTCTTCCCGAGCTGCTCAGGGCTCCGCAGGAGGCGAGGGTACGCATGCAGTGGAAATCCCACAAAAATACAACTGGTTGCTACTGAAATACGAACTTTACCTCCGCCTGAGATCAGCCGCAAAATCCTCCAGATTTTCCCAGTTGAATCATTGTAAAGCTAGAAAAAAGTAAAAATATTAAGATGCATAACCAACGGTCAAATAGATCAACAGTTATATTAAAGCAGAACTCAGTAAGTGAGCATCCTGCAGCGCCCCCTGCTGCCCGATGACAGTATGATCTGTGGTCTGTGTGATGCAGTACACAGCAGTGGTCGTACCTTGGGAGCGCAGACCATGTGTTTCCCCGGGACGGGCAGAGTGGTGATGTACATGGTGACGCAGCGGTACATGTACAACGTCCCGATCAGGAAGAAACAGCGGCGGCCCACGATCGCTCTGCACAAACACAGGAGGGGAACAAACTAAAACATTTCTGCATTAAGTCTGGTGATAAAAACTATTTCTGTCATTATCAAATTCCTCAAACTCACAAACACTGAAGAGCCCCTGGATACGATATTATGTGTTTATTTTTTCACTCATTGATCGACCAAAATCTTATTTACGTAGATTTAAAACTGTTCTTTTCAGCTCTGTGTGTGACGACTGGAAGAGTTTTAACTGCACTCCTCTCTTTTAATGTAATTTTAAATTAATTGCCATTTTTTAAGTAAATTTAACTGTAATTTTTGTCTATGTAATTTTACCTTGTCTTCGCTGTAAACCTGTGTAACAGGTGATAAACATGCCTTGCCTCTTTCTGCCAGCAGATGGTGCCTTTTCACTTGAGGGATTTTTACTCATGTTCATAACAAATCTTACTTAATTATAACTTTGACTATTAAAACTAAATGTGATTTGCTCAAAAAACCTATTTCCAAAAACTGTGCTCATTGTTTTTCAAAATGGCAATGGTTTTTAAAGCTCCCATATTCTTTCTGAAACAGTGTTGGACTCCTTTGCTTTAGTTTATCAGATTTTATAACTTAAAATACTTTATCTGTGGAAAACATCTTCTGTTCTTTGCAGAGAATGCTTGGATTAGGTGTCTGTCACCCCCTGCTGGCAACAGTGGGACTGGACAGAGCATAAAATGGTTATTATTATCACGACTATTAGCGACATGATGCTAACAGATAGCTAACTGAGCTGACTGCTTCATTGTGACAGTGATTTAAGCTCTGAAATGATCAGATTGAGTTCTATGATGGTGTCTGGGCTTCAGGAGCACTTCCTGGTTTCACGTGTCTACAGAGAGCCGTGAGACCGAGCGTTTTCAGCTCTGGAGAAGAACAGCGCCTCAGCATACAGGATTCCTCAAACAAAATACTACTGCAGCTCTGTTTTTGAGGAGGAGACCACATTAGAACATGGTTAAAAGAGAGGAAAAGTCAATTTAGCAGAATAGGAGAACTTCAACATTTTTGACTGGCAACACTGATCAAGCATAACATTATGACCACCTGCCTGACATCTGTTTGAGTTGATGTGTTAGAAGCAGGAAACATGGGCAAGCTGCTTCTGATAGAAAAGTGTCAGAAAACATAAAGGCGCAGTTTGTTATAGATGGAGGTGCATTTTAGGCAGGTGGTCATAATGTTCTGGCTGATCGGTGCATGTTTTACACCAACATTTAACAAAGTCTAAACCAAGACCTGGGCTGTGTCCGAACATCATCCTTAGCCTCTAGCCCCTCAATCACTAAACAGCGGAATCTAGAGTGCACTCATTTTGTGAACGACACTCACTCACATTTTTAACTCACCGTTGGTCATGTGACTCTGGCGTCGTGTGTGTAGAAAAAGGTTTGGTGAAATCCGATGATGACTTCAGCAATATTTTAGGTTTTTATAGAATAATAATAATCGTAATGTGATATTTAACATGAATTATCAGGTTAATGAATGACTGGAGGGGAAGCCTGTCACCTGAACAGGCTGTGCTAAGCTAACGTTAGCTATTTTACACCATAACGGTTTATTTTTATTTTTTTTATTAATTTTTATTTAATTGTGAAGTGACAAAAACAAAACTACTGCATTTAAGGAAACAAACAGATACAGGACAGACACAAAATACAAATACAAAGACAGATTACTCCAGTGACAACATATGAGTGTGTGTGTGTGTGTGTGTGTGTGTGTGTGTGTGTGTGTGTGTGTGTGTGTGTGTGTGTGTGTGTGTGTGTGTGTGTGTGTGTGTGTGTGTGTGTGTGAGAGTAAGTGCGTGCAGTATTTATTTCTGAAAACTACGTGACAGAAGTAAAAACAGCTGGGTTTCAGACGTGTTGTGTTCAGTTTAAAGTCCTGCTGCAGTTCTACTCTGAAACTCAAAGCATTCTGGTCTACACTGACCTCTAGTGACCATCGATGTCAACTACTTTTAAAATGCACTGAAAGAAATTTTGAGTGCACTATTTTTTACCCACTAGACCAGGGGTGTCCAAACTTTTTTTCCTTGAGGGCCACATACTGAAAAATATATGTGCAGGAGGGCCACGCAGTCGAGGTGTCATATTTTGCATCACCGCAGAAGAAGATGTTGCTTTTTTTTTTGGCGCCACCAACCACTAATTTCCATTTTTTCTTTCTTAAAGCCAGGTACATCTCACACAAATGAAGTTTTTTACCTGCTTTTCAAACCTTGCAGTAAACAGTGCTACCTGTGGCAATTTGGACCAATTGTGAATGAAGTCCGAGGGCCAATTAAAAAGTAGTCTGCGGGCCGCATTTGGCCCCCGGGCCATAGTTTGGACACCCCTGCACTAGACATTCAGGACACAGCTACAAAATGGCAGTGACCAGGGATTAGGAAGGATATTTGGAGAATTTAGTGGCACTAAAAAAAAACACTGGACCCAAGCCAAACCATGAACTACCTGTGTTTGAGGAAGATCCACTGCAGCAGCCACAGCCCGACCAGGATGAGCCCGTTCACTTCGGTGACGGTGAACGCCCACGGCACTCGGTCGATGTAGTCGAAGAACTTATCGGGCAGCGGCGGGTTCAGGGACTTGTCTGGGACTCTCTCGTGGACGATGGTGATGACGACCGTGGTGAACACCAGGTTGAAGAGCGCGTAGAGGAACGCCACGCCCGTCTTCCACCACTCCTTCGGCAGCCGTTTGGCGCGGTCCTCGGGCACCGCGATCTTGACGTAGTCGCAGTGGCGCTTCAGTCCGCTGCTCAGCGTCTGGATGAGCCGCTTCTCTTTCAGGAAACGACAGATCGGGCTGTCCTCCTCGTCGGCGTCCGGTTTGACGGTGTTGGCGTTGGCGTCCGCGGTGCCGTTCAGGAGCTGCACCGGCGAGTGGGACGGAGAGTCCGCTGTGGTGACGTTGGCTTCCACGTGGGTGCGCACGTCGCTGTCGTCTTGGATCAAATCCTGAGCGGCCATTTTGAAAAACAGTCCAAAGCCAATCAGAGTGCTTGGTTTGAGTCAGGTGACCAAAAAAAATGTATAAATATAAATGAAAGTTCAAAAACCAGGACCACTGGGCTCTTAGCCAATCAGATGCTTTGATTAATGTCAGGTGACTAAGAAAACTGCTTTTAAACGGTTGGCAAGCTCAAATTAAAGTCGTTTTTATAAATTTTACAACAAAAAAAATCACTAACAAAAAAAGATTTCCAGACAAAAATCTAGTCTCAATGCTTGTGAAAAAGTTTGTTCAAAAAGTCAGAAAAGAAAAAAATTTTTTATGTCTTTTTCCTTTGAAAAATATTTCACAGTTTTACAAAATCCATTACCACTGGTTGGTAGTAGTGAATTCTAGCTTATTTTTTTTTGTATGATGAAAAAAAATTAATAGTAGTAATAATTAGCCAAATAAAAAAATAATTTCATATGAAAAAATATATAAAAAAATAACACTTTTCCTGAGGTATATTTTTGGAGCTGTAGGTTTCAACAATATCTTCAAAAAAAATAATCCAAAATTGTTCGATTGCTTCCAGGCTCAGAGTTTAGTTCAGAGTTCAGTGTTGCGGGTTATAAACAAAGCGCGTGATTGGTCGACAAGTTCACACATGGGTCACGTGATTGGTCGATCACTTCCAGAAAACGGACGGCTGACTCAGCAACAAACCCTGTGACAGAAAAGATAAGGAGGCTGATGAAAGATAAAAAAACAGTTCAGGTCAGACAGGTTTCTCTGTGACACACTTCCTTCAGTCTTCGGGAGTGGAGTGTTTGTGTTCTTAAGGAGGTGTTTAAATCTGAGCTTTTGGTTTGAATGCCAGGCGACCAGGAAAAGTGATTTTAACATTATTACAGTCAAACAAACGCAATGATAATGGTAAAAGCTCATAGTTCTATATTTTCCACCTCTATGGTCACTCAAAGTGCGTTTCACCCATTCACACTCTCAAGCGCTCACACATTCATCCACCAGTGTGCGCAGACACTGGAGGCAAGGAGTGTCTTGCTCAAGGACACAACGGCAGTATGCAGTGATGGGAGCAGGGATCGAACCGCCTGCCGCCTCATTATCTGTATCTCAAGAAACTAAATATGGCAATAATGTTACAGTGCCTTAAATTAGAATGTGTTGGGACCAAAATATAGTGCTGTTTTAGTGCTGTTCTAGTCCTGTTTTAGTGCTGTTTTAGTGCTGTTTTAGTGCTGTTTTAGTGCTGTTTTAGTGCTGTTTTAGTGCTGTTCTAGTCCTGTTTTAGTGCTGTTCTAGTCCTGTTTTAGTGCTGTTTTAGTGCTGTTTTAGTGCTGTTCTAGTCCTGTTTTAGTGCTGTTTTAGTGCTGTTCTAGTCCTGTTTTAGTGCTGTTCTAGTCCTGTTTTAGTGCTGTTCTAGTCCTGTTTTAGTCCTGTTTTAGTGCTGTTCTAGTCCTGGTT
Source organism: Bostrychus sinensis (assembly GCA_020698575.1). Lineage (NCBI taxonomy): Eukaryota > Metazoa > Chordata > Actinopteri > Gobiiformes > Eleotridae > Bostrychus > Bostrychus sinensis. The sequence goes on from CM036252.1 coordinate 7,124,026, forward strand.
TAGTCCTGTTTTAGTGCTGTTCTAGTCCTGTTTTAGTCCTGTTCTAGTCCTGTTTTAGTCCTGTTCTAGTCCTGTTCTAGTCCTGTTTTAGTCCTGGTTTGAAGAGAAGAAAAGCCCAGTTAGCAGAATGGAATCTTTGACTTTTTTTGTTTTGTTTTTGTTTTGTTTTCAGTGGGTAAACATGCACACCTTGTCATTTTTGGACACTTAAAACATAAATTAAATAAATACACATCCTTATTTACTCACATCCTTTACTTCTTCCACCTACACATAAACAGTGGAGTATTCTGTTCTGGTAAAATAAAGTCGTTTCCTGACAGAGAATGTGTCTTAAAACCTAAACAGGTGAGCTGTAAGGAAACATGTTTGTGTTTATGAGCAGAGAGCGCACAGAGGAATTCAGTCGTTGCAGTCTGACGGCTTCTCGGGCCTCGCCGGGGCCTCTGTGGGGCGTGTCCCGCTCAGGTTACTACAGGTCGACCCGGAGCCGTTTCTCACCGCTCAATCACGCCTTTGTGCAGAGGAGGTTTGTGTTTACAGAGGAAATAAGCCCGGCCTGAGTCACACGTGGAGTTTAGACTGCTGTGAGTGTGTGTGTGGGGCCTGGCCTGGGACCTAAAGGACATTATGTAACACGGGACTAAAGACTTAATGCTCTTTCTTTCAATGTAAACCAAGAACCAGGATGCAATTCACCCAGGGGATTAAGTGTGGTTCACGTTTATAAAAGATGGTGATAGGAGAGTCAGGGTTTCTGCAGATTGCAAGTTGAAATTACCGTATTTTCTGCACCTAAAAGCCTTTAATTTTCTCAAAAACCGACAGTGTGCCTTATAATCCGATGCGCCTTATATATGGATCAATGTTGGTTAATTATGGCTTCCGTATTCAGGGGGCGTCGCCGAAGTGACAGCGGTAAAAACGGTAAAGGGGAATTCCAGTCCCAGCTGTTCATGTGTGCCATAGGCGTGTTTATGGATCCTGCCGCAAAAGAACAAGGAGGCGCGGCCTTTGCTCCATCTCAGTAGAAGAGTTGTGACATTGAGGGGACAGAAAACTGAGCGCTCGAACGCTGTTCATGTAGCTTTGAACTGTGACAAATGGAGTTGGAAATACATTGTTTTCAACGAGGGCGGCGCAAATAAGAGCTACCGGTACGTACGGTACCGTATTGTGAATGCACTAACTTGTTTTGGGAGTGAACGGAGTTGTAAGAACGCTGGTTTGTATTCTATTAATAAAGTTTGACTGACTGACTTATCTGACTGTTTTATTGACATTTCCTTTAGCGCAGCGCCATCTAGTGGATGCGCCTTATAATGCGGTGCGCCCTATATATGAAAACAGTTTTAAAATAGGCCATTCATTGAAGGTGCGCCTTATAATCTGATGCGCCTTATAGTCCGGAAAATACGGTAAGACTTTTGTAGACCATTGCTGAAAAAAATTAAGCCCTATTTCATAAACACATGGTGAGTAAAAAACATGACCCTGCTATGGTGGCCCAGCGGTGCAAAAACAAACATACAATTATAAACTAAACCAGTAAAAACAATAAAATTATGATACCAATATAGGGCTGCACACAGTGGCGTAACATCAGGCAGTGCCGCTGTACTGGGGCCCAGGAGGTGTAGGGGCCCATTTGAGAGGGCCTTTGTTCATCTATGGTCAGGTTTGTGTTTAATATATTTATAATAATTCGGAGCAGCACATAACTCCATTACAGAGCAGAGTTTTTAAAATAATTTCAATTTTAAATCCTGAAACTCATAACAGAAATTTTTTTTTTTCTTGAGATAAATACACAAATTGTAATAAAAACAACTAAGAAAGTTTCACAAAATTGTCCCTAGTATTATTGAATAAGCACTTGTTTTTATTTTTATTTTTATCCAGCTCCAGTAGTGCATGAACCTGTAGTACTGAATCTGCTTTGTAACTTTAGGGCCCATACTGAAATCCTGCACTGGGGCCCCACATTACCAAGTTACGCCACTGGCTGCACGATATGGAGAAAACATGCGATATTCGATAACAATGTTGAAAATTGCGATAATGATATTATTGCGATATTTGAAAATAAAGCCTACTTTCTAGTCCTGTTTTAGTCTTTAGTCAAAGTTCATCTTCATCAAAATAAATGAGATTTAGCCACTTTTATCTCTGAAGCAAATCGAGTCCAAACATTTGTAGACCAGTGTAGTTAGAGCTGGAGTCGACCAAAGAAATGTTTAGTTGACTGAAGTTGTGCCCAGTAAAGCGATTAATCGACTGAAATCGACCAAAGGATTTTTGTGGGGACTGAACAGAATCTGCTACAAACAAACAACTAACTTCACAACAATTATCAGATTAAACATTTAGGGAAAAAAAAGCAGCTGTAAAATATATTATCTAGGGCTGCAACTAACGATTATCTGTCAATTGTGTCAATTAATCGGATAGAGAAGCGTGAGTTAAATGGTTAAAAACTTGAGGTGTTTTATTGTTTTTGTTAAAAATTGGTGATAATGCTACAAAAAAATCACTTAATTTTTACAAAATTAAATCAGACAAAGCTACAAGCAGCTTCCTGATGATGTTTATATCGAGCATATATACATCAAATATCATCTGTAATACATATATATTTTTAATCAAAAACACAAAATGTACATTGTTTTTATCTGTTTAATGCTCCATCTAGGTAAAAAAAAAAAATCTCAGAGAACATGGCAATTATTCGATTAACAAATTAGTTGACAATTATTTCAATTATCGATTATAATCCGATTAATACGATTAGTTGATGCAGCCGTATTAGTATCTAAAGATCATCTATGTTATCTTAAAATAAAAATAAACAAGAGTAAACAAGAGACGCCAGCCCTTTATCTTTGTGGTTTAGAATAATAAATAACTAGGGCTGCACAATATATCGCAAAATTATCGTTATCGCAAAATCAGCAAACGCAATATCTGTATCAACCTGTCAGTCAGAGTTGTGCCGGTTTTCCAGAAGTTTTGCTGTTTTTAGCACATTAAAATGTTTAAAAGTGTTTTGTGTATTGGTATAGGGCTGCACAATATATCGCCAAATTATCGTTATCGCAATATCCGTATCGCAAGAATCTAAATATATCGCAATAACGCTGTGGTCTTCCATCTGACAGAGATTTACACTGAAGAATCATTTTCCACCAGAGCCTTAAAAGAACATGTGTTGTGACTAAATAAAAATGTTTAAAAAGTCCAGTTTTAGTGGTAATTTAATTAATTTAGTCACAGCTTAGCCTTGTTTTATTCCTGGTTTAGTCTGTGTTAAGTTTTGATTTTGTGGCTGTTTTGACTTGTAAATACAGGAACTTACATTTTTGTGAAATGTAGTGAATTTAACTTACTATGTTCCAAAAGTAGGCTCTATTTTCAAATATCGCAATAATATCGTTATCGCAATTTTCAACATAGTTATGGAATATCGCATGTTTTCTCCGTATCGCGCAGGTGTATAAAGACCAATGCCATGCTGTGAGTGAATGAGTTTGTGCGGTGATGTTTTGGTTGTGTATCGACAGCGGCCCGGGACGGCAGGAGCAGAAAAATGTGACTGTTTCTCGCTAAATTCCTCTGCTTTCCACTGGAGCAGCTGTCTCTGTGTTTACACACAACCTCAGGATCCCTGCTGTGGGCCTGAGGCGGGACGTCCCGGACACAGTGGCACTTCACTATGGCAGTGTTTCCCAACCAGGGGTACGGGGACCCTTGGGGGTACAGAACATGTTTGGCTGTCAAAGGCTAAAATAAAACTAAATCTGGACCAACCCGGGACTGTGCTGAAGAATAAAACAGGGATTAACAGAAAAATGCAAAGGAGGACACAACAAGGACTGAACATGAACTAAACCAGGGCTAAAACCTGGACTAAACCACAAAAAACTGGTCTAAAACCTGGACTAAACCACAAAAACCAGGTCTAAAACCAGGACTAAACCAGGTCTAAAACCAGAGATAAATCAGGAAAAGACAGGTCTAAAACTAGGACTAAACCCAGAACTAAACCATGAAAAAAAGAGGCCTAAAACCAGGACTAAACCACAAAAAGTCTAAAACCAGGACTAAACCAGGACTAAAACCAGGACTAAAACCAGGACTAAAACCAGGACTAAAACCAGGACTAAATCAGGAAAAGACAGAACTAAAACTAGGACTAAACCTAGAACTAAACCACAAAAAAACAGGTCTAAAACCAGGACTAAACCAGGTCTAAAACCAGAGATAAATCAGGAAAAGACAGGACTAAAACTAGGACTAAACCTAGAACTAAACCACAAAAAAACAGGTCAAAAACCAGGACTAAAACCAAGGCTAAAACCAGGACTAAAACCAAGGCTAAAACCAGGACTAAAACCAGAGCTAAACCACAAAAAAAGTCTAAAACCAGGACTAGAACCACAACTAAAACCACAAAAAAACAGGTCTAAATCAGAAATAATCCAGATCTAAAACCAGGACTAGATCGAGGACTAAACCATGAAAAAAAGGTCTAAAACCAGGACTAAAACCAAGACTAAAACCAGGACTAAAACCAGGACTAAAACCAGGACTAAAACCAGGACTAAAACCAGGACTAAAACCAGGACTAAAACCAGGACTAAAACCAAGACTAAAACCAAGACTAAAACCAAGACTAAAATCAAGACTAAAACCAAGACTAAAACCAGGACTAAAACCAGGACTAAAACCAGGACTAAAACCAAGACTAAAACCAAGACTAAAACCAAGACTAAAACCAAGACTAAAACCAGGACTAAAACCAGGACTAAAACCAGGACTAAAACCAAGACTAAAACCAAGACTAAAACCAAGACTAAAACCAAGACTAAAACCAGGACTAAAACCAGGACTAAAACCAGGACTAAAACCAGGACTAAAACCAGGACTAAAACTAGGTAGGACTAAAACCAAGACTAAACCACAAAAACAGGACTAAACCAGATCTAAAACCAGAGATAAACCAGGAAACAACAGGTCTAAACCAGGACTAAACCACACACACACAAAAAAAAAAAAAAAAAAAAAAAAAAAAAAAGGATCTAAATCCAGAACTAAACCAGAAAATACCAGGACATAACAGGGGAATAAACGAGGCCTAAACCAGGTTGAACCAGGTCTAAACCAAAGCTGAACTTGGACTCTGTCATTGCAAGCCCCGGGGGAAAAATGCAGTGTTTGGAGTCGTCCTGAGTGTTTTTAATTTCATGTTGAACGCCGAAACCTGCTCCTCTGTCTCTGCTCAAACAAATGCACTGTTTTTTGTTTTTTTACTCTGAGGCTCTGACATCACTTCCTGTTTACGGCTCACAAACAAATTCACTCTAACGAAGTTAAGACCATGGGATCCCAATCAGCGCCGGCTCATTCACTCGAGACGCAGACGTCCCGCGGTGACAGGAACTGGCCCAAACTCAGAAATAAACAAGACACACAAGAAACTCAGGGCCAAAAACAAGGTCCCATATTCTGCTAAATGTACTTTTCCTCTTTTTTAACCATTATAATGTCGTCATAAACAGACCTGGAGGAGTATTTTGTCTCATTCAGCTGAAAAACTAACGCAAAGGAGTCAAAAACTATTTTAAAAAGGCTGAAAAAAGCAGAATACAGGACGTTTAAATGGCTGCTAACTGGAGACGATGAGGCACAATCAATTAACTTTTTTGCTCACTAGCCACAATTTAATTAGTTCAAATGTTTTTGTGTTTATTCTACAGACCCTTCTTGTGTTTGTAAACGGGAACTTCTGCGTTCCAAAGACTGGAAGATAGAAGAGACGATAATCTAATTTTAATGGAGCAATTAGCGTTAGCCACAAAACATCACAAGTTATGAATAATCAAGACAGGTTTGGCAACTGATAACCACTCTGCCGGATGTGAGTAATATGAGAGCCTGGTGTGATTACATTAGCGAGTGTGTCAATGTTTAGCCGTTTAATGTCATGTTGCAGTTAGCATCTATAATTAGCATACAAGCTAAAAGCTACGTAATTTACATTTCTTCATTTCAAAGTTACGCAGGACAAACAGAAAAGTGTTGGACCACTTTCATCAATCACCACAGATCCTACTTTAATAAGTTCACTTCAGTAAAAGTTACTGACTCCCATCTGGATTATAATCATTCAGTCATTTTTATTAACTATATTTAAACCAGGACTAAACAAGAGCTAAACCAGAACTAAACCAGAGCTAAACCAGGACTAAACCAGAGCTAAACCAGGACTAAACCAGGACTAAACAAGAGCTAAACCAGGACTAAACCAGAGCTAAACCAGGACTAAACCAGGACTAAACAAGAGCTAAACAAGGACTGAACCAGGACTAAACAAGAGCTAAACCAGGACTAATCCAGGACTAAACAAGAGCTAAACCAGGACTAATCCAGGACTAAACAAGAGCTAAACAAGGACTGAACCAGGACTAAACAAGAGCTAAACCAGGAATAAACAAGAGCTAAACAAGGACTAAACAAGAGCTAAACAAGGACTAATCAAGGACTAAACAAGAGCTAAACCAGGACTGAACCAGGACTAAACAAGAGCTAAACCAGGACTGAACCAGAGCTAAACAAGGACTAAACAAGAGCTAAACCAGGACTAATCCAGGACTAAACAAGAGCTAAACCAGGACTAATCCAGGACTAAACAAGAGCTAAACAAGGACTGAACCAGGACTAAACAAGAGCTAAACAAGGACTGAACCAGGACTAAACAAGAGCTAAACAAGGACTGAACCAGGACTAAACAAGAGCTAAACCAGGACTAAACAAGAGCTAAACAAGGACTGAACCAGGACTAAACAAGAGCTAAACCAGGAATAAACAAGAGCTAAACAAGGACTAAACAAGAGCTAAACAAGGACTAATCAAGGACTAAACAAGAGCTAAACCAGGACTAAACAAGGACTAAACAAGAGCTAAACCAGGACTAAACAAGAGCTAAACCAGGACTAAACAAGAGCTAAACCAGGACTAAACAAGAGCTAAACCAGGACTAAACAAGAGCTAAACCAGGTCTAAACAAGAGCTAAACCAGGACTAAACAAGAGCTAAACCAGGACTAAACAAGAGCTAAACCAGGACTAAACAAGAGCTAAACCAGGTCTAAACAAGAGCTAAACCAGGACTAAACAAGAGCTAAACCAGGACTAAACAAGAGCTAAACCAGGACTAAACAAGAGCTAAACCAGGACTAAACAAGAGCTAAACCAGGACTAAACAAGAGCTAAACCAGGTCTAAACAAGAGCTAAACCAGGACTAAACAAGAGCTAAACCAGGACTAAACAAGAGCTAAACCAGGACTAAACAAGAGCTAAACCAGGACTAAACAAGAGCTAAACCAGGACTAAACAAGAGCTAAACCAGGTCTAAACAAGAGCTAAACCAGGACTAAACAAGAGCTAAACCAGGACTAAACAAGAGCTAAACCAGGACTAAACAAGAGCTAAACCAGGACTAAACAAGAGCTAAACCAGGACTAAACAAGAGCTAAACCAGGTCTAAACAAGAGCTAAACCAGGTCTAAACAAGAGCTAAACCAGGACTAAACAAGAGCTAAACCAGGACTAAACAAGAGCTAAACCAGGACTAAACAAGAGCTAAACCAGGACTAAACAAGAGCTAAACCAGGTCTAAACCAGAGCTAAACCAGAGCTAAACCAGGACTGAACCAGGACTGAACCAGGACTAAACAATAGCTAATCTAAGACTAAATCAGGTCTAAACTAGGACTAATGTAGAGATACCTAAGAGCCAAACCAAGACTAAAACCAGGACGGAAGCAGGACTAAACCGTGTCTAAACCAGGACTTAATCAGGGCTAAAGTGTTACTTGGTTTTATATATACGTTTCATGTATAGAAATAGGTTTACCTAGGCTGAATAAATAGTATCTAAATATATGTTTTTCTTTTTTAACTCTGATTATGAAAAATGACTATGTGCGCTCAATTGGTCTCAAAAAGTTGTCTCAAACATAGCGACAGAATCTGAAAACCTGTAAGAACCAGTTACAGAGGCTTGTGTGGGAGTAAAGGCCCAAACAGAAATCTCCCAGCATTCACAGTGCTAATGAAAGAAAAATATGATGAGACTTCTTTTGTAGATGAGAAGAATGTAAAATATTTCTGAATCAGTCGTTCTGAAAGTGATAAGAACAGCTCAGCCTGTGTTAGAACGAGACGACAGAAGACTGAAGTTAAACTGACACAAAAACAGAAACCTGCCCAAAGAAATCCTTGGTGTAATGTGAAAAAGTGACCTGATGGTTGATTGTTTTTGCAAATTGTGCTTTTTAAACTTCTCACACTGAGTGCTGCCTTAGGAAATATTTGGCTTTCAAAGCACCAGCTTTAATGGACTGTAATGAGCTTTATTAAATTAGTGGCAGACTGGGACTAAACCAGGTCTAAACCAGGTCTAAACCAGGTCTAAACCAGGGCTAAACCAGGGCTAAACCAGGGCTAAACCAGGGCTAAACCAGGGCTAAACCAGGGCTAAACCAGGGCTAAACCAGGGCTAAACCAGGTCTAAACCAGGTCTAAACCAGGTCTAAACCAGGTCTAAACCAGGTCTAAACCAGGTCTAAACCAGGTCTAAACCAGGTCTAAACCAGGTCTACACCAGGTCTACACCAGGTCTAAACCAGATCTGTACTAGGGCTAAACCAGATCTGTACTAGGGCTAAACCAGGTCTAAACCAGGTCTACACCAGGTCTAAACCAGATCTGTACTAGGGCTAAACCAGGTCTAAACCAGGTCTAAACCAGGTCTAAACCAGGTCTACACCAGGTCTACACCAGGTCTAAACCAGATCTGTACTAGGGCTAAACCAGGTCTAAACCAGGGCTAAACCAGGTCTAAACCAGGGCTAAACCAGCACTAAACCAGGTCCAAACCAGGTCTAAACCAGGTCTAAACCAGGTCTAAACCAGGTCTAAACCAGGGCTAAACCAGGTCTAAACCAGGTCTAAGAAGTTGTCAACATTTTAAAATGAATCCCCATCAATGCAAAAGGCCCCTGAGTACCACCAGTAGTACCTGCACCACAGCTTGAGAACCTGTCTCTACAGAGTAATCTCTGGGACTCACAGGTCCACAGGACACTGAGGACAGGACCAGACCTGAGACCTGCAGCCTCTAACACAGCTCAGACCGGGACAGGTCTACAGTCTGCTGGCTGGGTCCGTCCCCGAGCCAGGTCCCGGGTCCGTCCCCGAGCCAGGTCCCGGGTCCGTCCCCGAGCCAGGTCCCGGTCTCACCCTGAGCCAGGTCCCGGGTCCGTCCCCGAGCCAGGTCCCGGGTCCGTCCCCGAGCCAGGTCCCGGGTCCGTCCCCGAACCAGGTCCCGGTTTTCATAAAGCCACCTCATTACTAAATAAGGACAAAACAAGAGCTAAACCAAGACTAAACCAGGACTAAACAAGAGCTAAACCGGGACTAAACCAGGACTAATGTAGAGATACCTAAGAGCCAAACCAAGACTCAAACTAGGACGGAAGTAGGACTAAACCATGTCTAAACAAGGTCTAAACCAGGACTACACCAGGACTAAACCAGGACTACACCAGGACTAAGCAGTGGGCTACACTTCTCACCCGGCCAGAGCAGGTCTAAAACTGTCTCTGAATCAGGACTTGAACTACACCACTATCACCAGCCCACGTACCGCCACCTGTACCCGCGCCACAGTTTGAGAACCCCTTTCCCTGCGGACGTTGTGCCTTTGGGCTGCGGACTCTGAATTAGGAACTACACCAACACAACCATCACATAAACGCCCACAACCCGCGGAGGCACGCAAATCCTGAGGTTTACTGCCGAAACCAGACCCTGACCAGGTTTTGAATAAAGTTTTCCCAAAATTCTGAGCCGTAAAGTTTATTTTACCCGTGTCACATTTACGCATTACGGGTTAAAATGTACGTAGACGCGCTTTTTTTTGTAACTTTAAGGACACGTATGGCTGTTTGTTGTCAAAACTAGAACGCCAATGAGGTCAAAATACAGTACGATAGTGGTATATTGTTCGGTTGAGTCGAATAAAGTGGCATATGAGTGTTGTTCGTAAAGTTAAAAGCGAGTACTGACGCGTTTTAACCACTTTTGACGGGGTTTTGCGACTTTTACGCAACATTTAAGCCTACACCTGTTTCCCAAGAAGCTCCACTTTCCCCCACAAACAACTTTCTCTCGAAAAGTGTAAGAAAAAAGTCGACTCACCGATTCAAAATCCGCGTTTTTCAGCTCGAATCCAGACTTTTATTGACGCTGAGTCCTCGTGAGGAGGAGAGGCTGTGTGTGTGTTGTTTGGGTTCGCGCTGCGTAAAAAATGTGAGCTGCAGTGCGTGCCCTGCGTCTGAGGCTGCTGCTGTTGGCCCCGCCCACTCCATTCGGTTCCGGAAGTGACTCACCTGAGACGCACGGAGGATTTCGTATTAAAAATGATGAATGGTGACTGAGACAAAGAGGAATGATAAACTTCTAAAGTGATAAGGACTGTGTTTACTTTAAAGTGACGAGTCAAAGTATTTGTACTTCAGAGGCGAGTCAAAATATTACTGTTACTTCATGTTACTCAAGTAGAAGTTAGAATAAAAATTAAAAAAATACACCGCAAATTGTTTCTTGAGCAAAAGTATGGAATCTTAAAAAAAATAAAATGCCCCACAGAAAGTAAATACGAGATTAAATGTCATAATTATGACTTTTAATTTCGTATTTATGACTTTAAAACTCATTTTTATGCCATTTAATCTCATATTTATGACTTTAAAACTCATTATTATGCCATTTAATCTCATATTTATGACTTTAAAACTCATTATTATTACTTTTAATTTCGTATTTATGACTTTAAAACTCATTATTATGACATTTAATCTCATATTTCTGACTTAATCTCATAATTATGACTTTAAAACTAATTTTTATGCCATTTAATCTCATAATTATGACTTTAAAACTCCTAATTATGACTTCCTGTGGGGCTTTTATTTTGTTTTAAGTGGTGCAAATGGGCTTCCATATAAAAGTAATGCGTGTTAAATATATAGTTTAGTTATGCTGCCTTCATGTGCTATGGGAATTATGGAAAATACCACTTGACGAGGTCAAATTTGCACATGAACGCCCCCTTTGGTAAGAAATGCGTAGGCTAATAAATGTTTTTAATCATGTTAGCTCATTGTTTAATTATGTAGCATACACAATTTTAATGTAGTAATTTAGGTGTAGTAATTTTAACACAGTAACATTAGCAAACTTGTACAATTCTGCCCTTAAAATTACTGTATGATTCATAATCCATACAAAATACAGCCTACTGTTTAAGTTTTGATAAATCCTGCTCTTGTTGTAGCAGATGAATTAATAAAAAAAAAAAAAAAGAAATCCAGGAGTGATTCTGTCCGCCATTTTTTATTATGCTATGACCGCAACAACTCCCAATTTCCTATTTACAAGCCGAAAATATCGTCTTTCCCATATCACGTGAAGGCAGCATTACTGCCAGGGGCGTACTGGGGCCCCCGGAGCTTTAGCCAGGGCAGGCCCTAAACAAGATTTTTTTTGTGTGGCCCACCAAATGACACATACACATTTATAGACAGTATATAATATAATAAAGATTAGAAATTAAATAAAGGTAAGAAATTAATTAATCACACAAACAAGGTCTTTTGTAGCAAATTAACCAAGAACTAAATATTTTTGAATAAATAAAATTATGAATAAATCACAAACAAAAACAATTTATCCTGCGCTCTTTTTTCCCATCTTCATTTTTTCTTTTTTTCCACCTTTCAGCACTAAAAAAAGTTTAATTCTTTAATTCTACTTGGGTTTAATATCATAAGTTACAAATTAAAATTAACTTCACAAATGCCACTGGTAATTGAAAATAAAAACAATGTGCATCTAAATTGAATGCAGCCAGAACCTTTCTGATCATGTGGCCCCCCCTAGTGGTTGTGGCCCTAAACAACCGCATAGAGTGTTTATACCAGGAGCCGGCCCTGGGTTTAGGGGCCCCTCTGGATTTAATACATTCATAATAAACAAGAGCAGCACATGAACCTGTTATAAAATAAAGTTGTTGTTTTTTTTTACCATAAATTGATTAAGCCAAGCAGATGCCTGTATGTTTGACTGTGTCTTTAAAAAAAAAATCAAGATTATTATTTAAAACTAAAATAAATAAAAATATATAAAATTATCCTTTAATAAATATGAATTTTATTTGAATAAAATGATACCGCTTTTACAGATTAGATTCTTATCCATGAGCGTAATGTATTTCAAATCTTTAGGGCCCATTCTTAAAACATACACCGGGGCCCCTCATTACCAAGTTACGCCACTGAGACAGCCCCAGATCATTTATATCACAGTCATTTTGGTCTTGGTCGTACTAAAGTTTTAATGAAAATCAATGGTACACTGTATTTTTGACCTAAACTTTCATCTTTCTTTAACTTTATTCTTTATTTCAGACACAATTTTGGTCCATAACATTAATTAAAAACACACAAACTGAAAAATAAGACTGAAATTTCAAACTTCACATAAAAATGGTAACCTTGGACACATTCAATTATTCAATATCTTCAATGACAAAGGACCAAAAACAGCTCCAGAGTAACTTCCTTTAAGAAACGCTTCAGTTCTGTTTATCGGTGGATCTTTGGCTCCCTCTAGTGGACACTGGGCTGAATTAAAATACACAAAAGCAGCACAACATTTGAAGCCACACAAATAACAAACAGTAGTAGTAATAGTTGTAGTACCAGTAATACTTCAGAAAAATAGTCTGAAGTACTGATTTTGATTAGTAATACTGTGTTATTTTGAAGTTGCAGTACTTTTACTTGGACACAGCTTAAGAACTGCAGTAGACCAGTGTTTCTCAAGCTGCGGTACGGGCACCGCTGGTGGTACGCAGGAGTCTTTAGCTGTTTAATTTAGAGCTTGGTCCAGAGGTCAAGGGTAGACTACTTTAGTCCTGGTTTAGTCCTAGTTTAGTCCTGGTTTAGTCCTGGTTTAGTCCTGGATTAGTCCTGGTTTAGACCTGGTTTAGTCCTGGTTTAGTCATGGTTTAGTCCTGGTTTAGACCTGGTTTAGTCCTGGTTTAGTCCTGGTTTAGTCCTAGTTTAGTCCTGGTTTAGTCCTAGTTTAGTCCTGGTTTAGACCTGGTTTAGTCCTGGTTTAGTCCTAGTTTAGTCCTGGTTTAGACCTGGTTTAGTCCTGGTTTAGTCCTGGTCTAGTCCTAGTTTAGTCTTGGTTTAGTCCTGGTTTAGACCTGGTTTAGTCCTGGTTTAGTCCTGGTTTAGTCCTAGTTTAGTCCTGGTTTAGACCTGGTTTAGTCCTGGTTTAGTCCTGGTCTAGTCCTAGTTTAGTCTTGGTTTAGTCCTGGTTTAGTCCTGGCTTAGACCTGGTTTAGTCCTGGTTTAGTCCTGGCTTAGACCTGGTTTAGACCTGGTTTAGTCCTGGTTTAGTCCTGGTCTAGTCCTGGTTTAGTCCTGGTTTAGTCCTGGTTTAGTCCTGGTTTAGTCCTGGTTTAGTCCTGGTTTAGTCCTGGTTTAATCCATAAACAGTGGTTCTTTGAAAGCCTAATATTCCCTGAGCTGGCAGATGTAGAGGGGCGGCCATGTTTGTTGTGGGCGTGTCCTGCAGTGGGAGGGTGGGGCGTGACCTCTGACCTCTGCGGTAGATCGAGGGGAACAGCTGAGCGTTTTTGGGAACAGCTGACTCGGTGTGGACTTCAGTCTTCAGCGAGAGCCGGACCTGAGAGGACAGAGGACAGCAGCCATGGACAAAATCCTCGACCCCAGGTAAAAAACTCCCCCACGCCTCAAATTTCACTTTAACACAAGTTTATCAGCAACTTTAGTAAACAAACGTCCTCACAAATGTTGCAAAATGTGTTGTTTAGTCCACTTTTAGAATGAAAGGTGTAGCCATAGCTTCAGTGTGTGTTTATTTTGATTAAAAGTAGATTTAAATTGACTAAATGTTCTTAAATTTTAATCAAACTAAAAAAAAAAAAAAAAAACAACAAGGAAAATTATTTGAATATTATTTCTTGTTACTTCGGTGGTAAAAATGATGAGTTTAAGGTTATTATTTATTTACAATTTTATTTTTGTTTCATTTTATAACTTAAAAAATACAGTAAAATTAATAAAGTAAAATGATCATTGCAATAAAAAGTAAGTAAAATATAAAACAATTGAGTTTATACTGTTACATTTTTTATTGTTATATTTTGATTTTAAAGGCTGGCAGTTTTGTTTTTTCATCTTGAATTTGAGTTTTTAAAAAGTAGGAGAATTTGTGTCTACAATAAAGTAAAAATACAATGTCTTAGCACTAATAATAATATGAATAATAATAATAATATTAATAATAATAATAATAATAATAATAATAATAATAATAATAATAATAATAATAATAATAATAAAAGATGTGAGAATAAAGAGAGGTTTATGCGTGGTTTGACAAAAGGCCAAGGGGATACACGAGACAAAAAAGGTTGGGAACCACTGCTGTATGCTGAGGCGCTGCCCTTCTCCAGAGCTGAAAACGCTCGGTCTCACAGCTCTACATAGAAACGTGAAACCAGGAAGTGCTCCTGCGCGTTTCTAAAGCTCATACATCGTCACCGGACTCATTCTGATCATTTCAGCCTTAAACCTCCGTCACTACGAAGCAGTCAGCTCATTTATCTATCTGTTAGCATCATGTCGCTAACAGCCAGCAGGAGGCGTCTAATCCAAGCGTTCTCTGCAAATTGAAAGTAACAGCTTCCCAAAAGAAGACTGTTCCATACATAGACTATACATTATTTTAAGTCTGTGAAATAAAAAGTGAAATAGTAATGCAAAAGTGTCCAAAACTATATCAAAAAGCCTTTAAAAAAAGCATAAATAGGGGCATTAAAGTAGATTTAGAGATAAATCTGAGCAAGCACTCACAAACTATTGTGGTCCGACGTGTTTCTCTAGCTACTTGTCTAAAATATCTTAAAAAAAAACAAAAAACACATCAGAAACCTGAATAATTTAGCCTTTAGCTTACATGCTAACACAGCTGGTTGTTTTTCTTTGTGTTTTTCCTCACTACAAAGGAGTCGGTCATTTATCTATCTGTTAGCATCTTGTCGCTACTAACCGTGCTAACTAGCCATTTCATGTGATTGAACAAAACATTAGCATATTCAGTAAAAATGTTCTAAAATGTAGCTAGAGCTGTTTTCCTTTCACTTGAGTCTTTTTAACGACTCAGAACAAAGTCGTCCACAAGTCAGTGTTTACTTACTGAGAGCTTTACTTACTTTAAGTTGCTCCAATAAAATTAGCTTTAGCGTCTGCACATGCTCAGTAGGGATCTCTTTCTATCGTCTGTCACAGATTCCCAAACTTTTCAGTTTTCTGTACCCCCTCGGCTTTTTGTCACACCATGAGTACCTGCTCTCAATGGTTATAAAAAAGGACAGTAACATTTTAGACTTTATAGCTGATATTGTAAATAATAATTCTCCTGTATTTTTATTTTTTTAAACCCAAAAAAAATAAAAATAAATAATAAAAAATGTATTGTTAAATAAATAAATAATAACAAATGCTGTTAAAATAAAAATAATCACAAAAGAAAATGAATAACTTTTTCTAAGATTAAAATTACTTATAACACTTTTTCACTTCCATCGATTATCTGCTTTACTATATATTTTACGTTCAAAATAAACCTAAAAATAATCTATAATACATTAATACTTGCCCTGTGTATTTATTAAACTCATAATAAATTTACCATGAATGAAAAATAAATAAATGCCAATAACTTTCCTTTGTCAAATTATCAAATAAATGTACGTACCTCCCTGCTATGTGCATGCGTACCCTTTGTGGTCCCCGTACCCCTGGTTGAGAAACACTGTTCTAAGTTACACAACCTAAACTTGTCTTGGGCAAAAACTAGCATGGATATTTTAAGTGCAGTATTTATTTATTTCTATTTTATTTTTATGATAGAATTTTTTTGTATTTTTTATTTTTTCGGCCTTATTTATTTATTTATTTATTTATTTATTTATTTATTGTTATTTTGTATTATTTTTATATAAGTACTTTTATCCAGTGATGAAGTGTGTAGTAATAGTGCTAGTAGCTAATAATAATAATATTGGTGGTAGTGTAATAATCAGTGTAACAGTAATAGTATGAGAGTACTAGTATTCTTAAAATAAAATAATAATAAAACAATAATACTATAGACAAACATAATATTAGGGTGAAAGGTTTATATGTTTTCTATTTTTTATTCGTGTTGTAAGTCACAGGCGGCCGGAGTCCAGTCCAGAAACTATGGGCCTTAGACGGTTTAGGAAATAATTGAGTAAATATTAGTAATAAGCTGTGTAATAATGTTTGTATAAGGCACTGTAGGTTAAAGCAGTGCTTCCCTGAGTACCCCTCACTCAGGACTCTTGGTGGTCAGAGAAAAAAACCCTGTCTTTATTTCTACAAAAACATTGTATACAGTTCTTACTTTACTGTAAATACAAATTCTTCTTATTATAAAAATCTGTTTTTTTCTTTATAATAAAAACATAAAATAAAAATATTACAATATAAACGCTAATTCTTTTACTTTACTTTTTATTTTTACAAGTTTTTTTTAACTTTATATATTATTTAAACAAAATTAAAAACATTTAAAATAATTGTAAATAAATAAAAATCTTAAACTCATAAAAAATTTACCACAAAAAAGCTCTTAAACTTAAAACATTTGTAACAAAATATATTTGTCAGTAATATCCCATTTGTTTTGGACCACATGACCATATTCAGTGTCGCTGGAACACTTGACCAAACGCGTCTTTCAAACATTTCAACAGTTTAATATGAAGATTACAAATATTTTCTCATGACCTTTCACATAAATAATCAAATAAATCTAATTATCCCCTGCAAAGTGCTCACCTACCCCTGGTTGGGAAACACTGCTTTAAACACTACAGTAATACTGCTTACTACCACTACCACCACTTTCTTTTAAATTTATTTTATTTTTATTTCTTTATTTTATTTTTTATTTTATTTTTATTTCTTTATTTAATTAATTAATTCATTCATTCATTCATTCATTCATTCATTTATTTATAAAATTTTATTTATTTATTTATTTAAATTATTTTGTATGTATTCATTTATTTATTTTTATTTGTTTATTTTAATTCATTTATTTTAATTAATTGTTTTATTTATTCATTTATTTATTAATTGTATTTATTTATTTAAATTATTTTTATGTATTCATTTATTTATTTTAATTTATTTATTTTAATTCATTTATTTTAATTCATTGTTTTATTTATTCATTCATTTATTTATTTTATTTATTTTTTTAAATTATTTTTTTATTTATTCATTTATTTTAATTAATTGTTTATTTATTTATTTATTTTTTGACAACCCTAAAGATAAATGACTGAAATATTTTTGAGCGGTAGTACTAATGACCTCTGTATAATATATTTAGGAATATTTAAACGGTGCTGTGTACTTCCTGGGGAGTGTGCAGCGTCTCGTGTTGCAGCCGCTCTGTTATTTTTACCTCTGCAGCTGACCTCAGAGCGACAGCTGCCTCTGTTTGTGTACGCAGTACTTTTACTACAGCAGTACTTTTACTACAAACCCAGAGCCAGGGTTAACACAGACCTGAGGCTGTTGGGTCAGGACCTGGACTTAAACAAGGGGATCCTCTAGTTCGGGGGTAAATGCTCTGTCTTTTGAGCCACAAGAAGCCCTTATACTGTATCGCAGAGTGGTAAAGAATCCAGTAAAGATCATTTGTTGCTTTACTGACCCCTAGTGGCTGAAGCTGGAGGTGTGTGATGCATACATCCACAGAAAATTAAAAACAAATACATTTTTTATTTGGTTCTTACTTGGACTTTGCCCGATGTCTTGTTCTTGTATCTCTACGCAGCAGCGGACAGTGCTTTCTTAAATCTGTAGTTCCCAACTTTTGGTTCTTGTGTACCCCCAGGACCTGGGTTAGTCGGGGTTTAGACCAGGCTTAGTCACGGTTTAGACCCGGCTTAGTCCTGGTATAGTCTTAGTTTAGTTATGGTTTTAGACATGGATTAGACCTGGTTTAGTTCTAGTTTGACCTGGTTTTAGACCTGTTTTTTGCCTGGTGTTAGACTTGGTTTAGGTCCTGGTTTTAGACTTGGTTTAGGTCCTGGTTTTAGACCTTTTTTTCCTGGTTTAGCTCTGGATTTAGATCAGGTTTAGTCCTAGTTTTAGACCTGTTTTTTGCCTGGTGTTAGACTTGGTTTAGGTCCTGGTTTTAGACTTGGTTTAGGTCCTGGTTTTAGACCTTTTTTTCTTGGTTTAGACCTGTTTTTTGCCTTGTTTAGTCCTGGTTTTAGACCTGTTTTTTTTCCTGGTTTAGCTCTGAATTTAGATCAGGTTTAGTCCTAATTTTAGACCTTTTGTTTCCTGGTTTAGACCTGTTTTTTGTCTGGTTTTAGACTTGGTTTAAGTCCTGGTTTTAGACCTTTTTTTTCCTGGTTTAGACCTGGTTTTTGTCTGGTTTTAGACTTGGTTTAAGTCCTGGTTTTAGACCTTTTTTTTCCTGGTTTAGACCTGTTTTTTGCATTGTTTAGTCCTAGTTTTAGACCTTTTGTTTCCTGGTTTAGACCTGGTTTAGTCCTGGTTTAGTCCTGGTTTAGTCCTGGTTTAGTCCTGGTTTAGTCCTGAAATTCTAATGCAAAGTTGTCCAAAATTACGCATTTTTCTGTTAATCCCTGTTTTGTCTTTCAGCATAGTCCTGGTTTAGTCCAGATTTAGGTTCTTTTTAGTCTCTGACAGCTGTTTATGTTCTGAAAAGGTTCTACCCCTGCAGTGTGCTCGCCTACCCCCAGGGGTCGCCGTACCCCAGGTTGGGAAACACTGCCTTAGACATCTGCAGACTAAAAACAGATTAAAAACGTGCGCTGATGTGTTTTCCAGTTTTGAGGAGGCGCTGATGAAGCTGGACCCCGAGGACGGCGCTCAGTTCATGGAGTACATCAAAACCCACGCCCTGCTCACCAGAGAGAAAGCTCGTGAGACCCGCACTCACACGTTACATACACAGTGGCAGAGTGGTTAGCACCGTCAGCAAACACAGAAAGTCCTGGGTTTGATTCCCGGACCACGTGGAGCCTTTCTGTGTGGAGGTTGCTCTTATTGTCTGGTATTCTCTGGTTTCCCCATCAACATAAAACATGTGCAGTAGGTACTCCACCTTATAGGTACTCCAGACCAGGTCCAGTTAGGTACTCCAGACCAGGTCCAGTTAGGTACTCCAGACCAGGTCCAGTTAGGTACTCCAGACCAGGTCCAGTTAGGTACTCCAGACCAGGTCCAGTTAGGTACTCCAGACCAGGTCCACCTTATAGGTACTCCAGACCAGGTCCAGTTAGTTACTCCAGACCAGGTCCAGTTAGGTACTCCAGACCAGGTCCAGTTAGGTACTCCAGACCAGGTCCAGTTAGTTACTCCAGACCAGGTCCAGTCAGGTACTCCAGACCAGGTCCAGTCAGGTACTCCAGACCAGGTCCAGTTAGGTACTCCAGACCAGGTCCAGTCAGGTACTCCAGACCAGGTCCAGTTAGGTACTCCAGACCAGGTCCAGTCAGGTACTCCAGACCAGGTCCACCTTAGATACTCCAGACCAGGTCCAGTCAGGTACTCCAGACCAGGTCCAGTTAGGTACTCCAGGCCAGGTCCAGTTAGGTACTCCAGACCAGGTCCAGTTAGGTACTCCAGACCAGGTCCAGTCAGGTACTCCAGACCAGGTCCAGTTAGTTACTCCAGACCAGGTCCAGTTAGGTACTCCAGACCAGGTCCAGTTAGGTACTCCAGACCAGGTCCACCTTATAGGTACTCCAGACCAGGTCCAGTTAGTTACTCCAGACCAGGTCCAGTTAGGTACTCCAGACCAGGTCCAGTTAGGTACTCCAGACCAGGTCCAGTTAGGTACTCCAGACCAGGTCCAGTTAGGTACTCCAGACCAGGTCCAGTTAGGTACTCCAGACCAGGTCCAGTTAGGTACTCCAGACCAGGTCCAGTTAGGTACTCCAGACCAGGTCCACCTTATAGGTACTCCAGACCAGGTCCAGTTAGTTACTCCAGACCAGGTCCAGTTAGGTACTCCAGACCAGGTCCAGTTAGGTACTCCAGACCAGGTCCAGTTAGTTACTCCAGACCAGGTCCAGTCAGGTACTCCAGACCAGGTCCAGTCAGGTACTCCAGACCAGGTCCAGTTAGGTACTCCAGACCAGGTCCAGTCAGGTACTCCAGACCAGGTCCAGTTAGGTACTCCAGACCAGGTCCAGTCAGGTACTCCAGACCAGGTCCACCTTAGATACTCCAGACCAGGTCCAGTCAGGTACTCCAGACCAGGTCCAGTTAGGTACTCCAGGCCAGGTCCAGTTAGGTACTCCAGACCAGGTCCAGTTAGGTACTCCAGACCAGGTCCAGTCAGGTACTCCAGACCAGGTCCAGTTAGTTACTCCAGACCAGGTCCAGTTAGGTACTCCAGACCAGGTCCAGTTAGGTACTCCAGACCAGGTCCAGTTAGGTACTCCAGACCAGGTCCACCTTATAGGTACTCCAGACCAGGTCCAGTTAGTTACTCCAGACCAGGTCCAGTTAGGTACTCCAGACCAGGTCCAGTTAGGTACTCCAGACCAGGTCCAGTTAGGTACTCCAGACCAGGTCCACCTCAGGTACTCCAGACCAGGTCCAGTTAGGTACTCCAGACCAGGTCCAGTTAGTTACTCCAGACCAGGTCCAGTTAGGTACTCCAGACCAGGTCCAGTTAGGTACTCCAGACCAGGTCCAGTTAGGTACTCCAGACCAGGTCCAGTTAGGTACTCCAGACCAGGTCCAGTCAGGTACTCCAGACCAGGTCCAGTTAGTTACTCCAGACCAGGTCCAGTTAGGTACTCCAGACCAGGTCCAGTTAGGTACTCCAGACCAGGTCCAGTTAGGTACTCCAGACCAGGTCCAGTTAGGTACTCCAGACCAGGTCCAGTTAGGTACTCCAGACCAGGTCCAGTCAGGTACTCCAGACCAGGTCCAGTTAGGTACTCCAGACCAGGTCCAGTCAGGTACTCCAGACCAGGTCCAGTCAGGTACTCCAGACCAGGTCCAGTTAGGTACTCCAGACCAGGTCCAGTTAGGTACTCCAGACCAGGTCCAGTTAGGTACTCCAGACCAGGTCCAGTTAGGTACTCCAGACCAGGTCCAGTCAGGTACTCCAGACCAGGTCCAGTCAGGTACTCCAGACCAGGTCCAGTTAGGTACTCCAGACCAGGTCCAGTCAGGTACTCCAGACCAGGTCCAGTTAGGTACTCCAGACCAGGTCCAGTCAGGTACTCCAGACCAGGTCCACCTTAGATACTCCAGACCAGGTCCAGTCAGGTACTCCAGACCAGGTCCAGTTAGGTACTCCAGGCCAGGTCCAGTTAGGTACTCCAGACCAGGTCCAGTTAGGTACTCCAGACCAGGTCCAGTCAGGTACTCCAGACCAGGTCCAGTTAGTTACTCCAGACCAGGTCCAGTTAGGTACTCCAGACCAGGTCCAGTTAGGTACTCCAGACCAGGTCCAGTTAGGTACTCCAGACCAGGTCCAGTTAGGTACTCCAGACCAGGTCCAGTCAGGTACTCCAGACCAGGTCCAGTCAGGTACTCCAGACCAGGTCCAGTTAGGTACTCCAGACCAGGTCCAGTTAGGTACTCCAGACCAGGTCCAGTCAGGTACTCCAGACCAGGTCCAGTTAGGTACTCCAGACCAGGTCCAGTTAGGTACTCCAGACCAGGTCCAGTCAGGTACTCCAGACCAGGTCCAGTCAGGTACTCCAGACCAGGTCCAGTCAGGTACTCCAGACCAGGTCCAGTTAGGTACTCCAGACCAGGTCCAGTTAGGTACTCCAGACCAGGTCCAGTCAGGTACTCCAGACCAGGTCCACCTTAGATACTCCAGACCAGGTCCAGTCAGGTACTCCAGACCAGGTCCAGTTAGGTACTCCAGACCAGGTCCAGTCAGGTACTCCAGACCAGGTCCAGTTAGGTACTCCAGACCAGGTCCAGTTAGGTACTCCAGACCAGGTCCAGTTAGGTACTCCAGACCAGGTCCAGTTAGGTACTCCAGACCAGGTCCAGTTAGGTACTCCAGACCAGGTCCAGTTAGGTACTCCAGACCAGGTCCAGTCAGGTACTCCAGACCAGGTCCAGTTAGGTACTCCAGACCAGGTCCAGTTAGGTACTCCAGACCAGGTCCAGTCAGGTACTCCAGACCAGGTCCAGTTAGGTACTCCAGACCAGGTCCAGTTAGGTACTCCAGACCAGGTCCAGTCAGGTACTCCAGACCAGGTCCAGTTAGGTACTCCAGACCAGGTCCAGTCAGGTACTCCAGACCAGGTCCAGTTAGGTACTCCAGACCAGGTCCACCTTATAGGTACTCCAGACCAGGTCCAGTTAGGTACTCCAGGCCAGGTCCAGTTAGGTACTCCAGACCAGGTCCAGTTAGGTACTCCAGACCAGGTCCAGTTAGGTACTCCAGACCAGGTCCAGTCAGGTACTCCAGACCAGGTCCAGTTAGGTACTCCAGACCAGGTCCAGTTAGGTACTCCAGACCAGGTCCAGTCAGGTACTCCAGACCAGGTCCAGTTAGGTACTCCAGACCAGGTCCAGTTAGGTACTCCAGACCAGGTCCAGTTAGGTACTCCAGACCAGGTCCAGTTAGGTACTCCAGACCAGGTCCAGTCAGGTACTCCAGACCAGGTCCAGTCAGGTACTCCAGACCAGGTCCAGTTAGGTACTCCAGACCAGGTCCAGTTAGGTACTCCAGACCAGGTCCAGTTAGGTACTCCAGACCAGGTCCAGTCAGGTACTCCAGACCAGGTCCAGTTAGGTACTCCAGGCCAGGATCCTGGCTCTGGAGAATCGTCTGCAGTAAAGTCTTTTGTACCTGAACAAATAGAAAAATAAGCTGTAAAACCCAGTGTTTGTTTGGCTGTGTTTTTGTTAAAACTTCCCTGTTAGCAGTAAAAGTGAATCCATTACAGATGTTTGTTTGTGTTGTTTGTGTTGTTTGTGTTGTTTGTGTTGTTTGTGTTGTTTGTGTTAAACTGCGGCTCAGGGCTGCTCCTGTGCAGCAGCGGCTCCCAAACAATGAGCTGGAGATTTCGGCTCCAAAACAAATCTGATTCTTTCACTGCTCTCTGCATTTAAGTTTAAGTTTAAGTGAGTTTATTTCAGTCACATAAAAATATAATAATTTCTACTAATGCACTTTGTAATACATTTACGGATATCGAGACCATTTTTTAAAGAAAATTATCTCTTTGTTGTTGTTTTTTGACAGATCAAACGTATGAAAAAAACAAACAACAAAAACATACAACCAATAAAACTCAAATTTAATTTTCCTATTCATTTATAATGAATTTTTTGAATAGTTTTTTAAAGTAAATTAGTGAATTACTCCTTTTAAGTTCATGTGTAATCCCAGGTTTACCCCCAGTGCTGCTTCAGGAGTACCCAGCTGGAGGATTAGTGTATTTTTGAGGTTTCAGGCTGATTGAGGAGAACATGCAAACTCTACACAGAAGGGCCATGTGTTTTGTAAACTGACCAACATCATGAAAGAGTAAAAAACAAACAAAAAAATCAGCAAAAACAGACCGAACGTTAAAAGGAAACATGCTGGGTTTGTGTGTGGTCTCCTGTGTGTCTCAGTGCTGCAGGCCTCGGTCCGAGAGCAGAAGAAACTGCTGGTGGAGAACGGAAAACTCAAGAAGGACATCGAGGATCTGCGAGTCCAGCTGCAGGACAAACAGAGGCGGCGCGTCGGTGAGAAAACAGAAAATAAAACACAAACGTCTACAAAAGTCAACTACGAGTATGTTTTTAATTCATATTTTTAAACCAGTCTCCTCTGAAACAGCAGCACATTTTACAAACTTTAAAAAAACATTATTAAAAGAGAACGTTTTGGTGCCATAAAGAAAGAGGTGAAGCAGAAAGTTGCGATCTTTTTGAACAGAAACGTAGAAAAAAAGCTTTTTACGTCCTTAAACTTTTTGTATGATGCTATTTTCTTGCAAAAAATAAGTGGAAACAGAGCTGTACACTGTTTTTTTTTTGGGCTAAATGAATGAGAGCAGACTGGATGTAGAGGGCTTGTTTGATTGGTCGGTGCTTCCTGGAGTGGGCGGGGCTACGTGGGACAGAGCGTTCTGAGGCCTCAGAAATTCAGCGCCAGAGATTACAGGATTACTCAGACAGGCGTGAATGAAACAAAACACAACTCCAGGTCTGTTTTTGATGAGGGAACAATGTTATAACATGGGAGGAAGAGAGGAAATGTTGAGTTTTACAGAATATAGCGCAGTTTAAGGGATTGCCAAATTATTGTTATCGCAATATCCGTATCGCAAGAATCTAAATATATCGCAATAACGCTGTGGTCTTCCATCTGACAGAGATTTACACTGAAGAATCATTTTCCACCAGAGCCTTAAAAGAACATGTGTTGTGACTAAATAAAAATGTTTAAAAAGTCCAGTTTTAGTGGTGATTTAATTAATTTAGCCACAGCTTAGCCTTGTTTTATTCCTGGTTTAGTCTGTGTTAAGTTTTGATTTTGTCGCTGTTTTGACTTGTAAATACAGGAACTTACATTTTTGTGAAATGTAGTGAATTTAACTTACTATGTTCGAAAAGTAGGCTCTATTTTCAAATATCGCAATAATATCGTTATCGCAATTTTCAACATAGTTATCGAATATCGCTGTTTTCTCCATATCGTGCAGCCCTACTCTGTTCGATTGTGAAACTTTTGTGGCGCTATATCTTTACCATTGCGAGATAGGACCAGTGCCTTGTTTCCATTTTTTCTTTTTTGTAAGTTTGTTCCCCGCCGTCCAAACAAACGCAGGTGAGCTGGAGAATCTAAATGTCCCACAGTGAATGAATGAATGAATGTGTGATTTAAAATTTCACTTCTCATTGAAAACCATCAAACACTGGAATCAGCTCAAAGTCTGAAGTTGTCGTAATTTTTCTCAAAACCTTAAAAAACATTCTCAATAATCAACTGTGCCAACATAAGTCAAACTAACGCTGTGTATCATTATTCCCTACTAATAACTTGTAAGTACTTTTGTCATTTATGAATTAAAGCTAAATCCCTTTTAACTATGAATTAATGTTAACTTTTTTTATTCTGTAATGTTGTATTTCTTGTAAAACTAATGTATTTGTACATGGTCCCTGACAAATAAAGAATAAACTAAACTAATTAAAGAGATGTAACAAAACAATGCAATATGCAATATGGCGTGCAGGCTGTGTCGTTTTTTAGTAATAGAACAGACTCATATAAAAATCTACTGCATTCAATTTGAACAAAGTCTTGCTTGTTCATATTTGCCTAATTTTCTTTCCCCAATTGCTTAAAATCTGAAATTCGCTCCAGTTTGACAGCCAATTAATTCTGCGATTTGCTTTGGAACTGATGCTGCCTTCATGTGCTATGGGAATTATGGAAAATGCCACTTTCCGAGGTCAAATTTGCACACAAATGCCCCCTTTCGTCGTAATTTCCCCTGGAGAACTCGAAGATAATTTTGTTTTTCCGAGTTGCCGAGATGATTTGACTTTTCAAAATGGCGGCGAGCAGCGATGAAATTGTGGATGGTATGAAATGCGTAGGCTAATAAATGTTACTCATGTTAGCTCATTGTTTAATTATGCAGCATACACAATTTTAACACAGTAATTTTAGCAAACTTGTACAATTCTGTTCTTAAAATTACTCCAGCACACTTACCGTTTGAGTTTTGACACATCCTGTTCTTGTTGTAACAGAAGATAAAGTTTCTGTCCGCCATTTTTTATTATGCTATGACCACAACAGCACTTGAACACAACACCTCCTAATTTCCTATTTACAAGTGGTATTTATCATCTTTCCCATATCACGTGAAGGCAGCATGAGTGTAACGCTCGCCCTGCCTCCGTGTGTCGAGCCCATTAGCCCTGCGACTGTCCCGGGTGTGGATTTGTCACATCATTTTGAGCACTAAACTATATATTTTTTTGACATACATTTAGATTTTTGCCCTTAAATAGTCATAATTACTCATCGACACTCATTTTTTACAAAAGTTAGAACCTGTTTTCCTCAAAGCAGGCCTTCTCTCTGACATCTGGGACTTATTTATTATGGTGACACTGGAAAAGACATTAGCATTTTCATTTCCATAACAAAGAGAAAACAATAAATCACTTACAGACTTCATTATCTCGATCTGAACTTTGTTAAATTCCCACATAAAACGGTTTCTATCCAGCCTCCATCAGTGTAAGCCCAGAGCTCGCTCCCTGACTCTGTTCTTCTCTTTTCAGCCAAAGCCTTGTACTCTCCGGCCCCGCCCCCTCAGCAGCCAAGCCCCGCCCCCTCCGACTCACCTGTCAGTCAACCCGCCGCCGCCTCTGCGCCCGCCCCGACGGCCTCGCAGACGGAGAGACGGGACGGACAGCGCAGGAAGAGAGGCGACAGGAGAGGTAGATAACAAACACCAGGCAGCAGGTGAACATTTTGTCCTCAAAGTTGATTTGTAGAAAGCAGGAAAAATGGGTAAGGATTTGAGCGAATTTGGGGGCCAAATTGTGACAGCTATAGACGACAAGGGCATTGTCTGTAGTCTGAAAAATTTGATGCATATATTTTCGATTCCTCAGATTCGATAAGCCAAATTCAGAATTTAAAATACGGCGTAAAAAAATCATATTTTTGTTATTAATGTGTGTTTTTTACTTCTTTAAATAAGCCGTACTTGATTTAACAAGTGAGTCAATAAAAATGCATATCGTTAATTGTAATCTGTAATTAAACGTTTATGTTCTGGCTTCACTGGACTGACAGTACACACAGCTAACGACTGAACTGAGCTGCCTCTGCGCAAGGACCTTGTTGTCAGTCTGCGCCATTACTGCCATCCACTGGCGTAACATATGTACTGCACTATAAACCCATTCATTCTTTCAACAGGGGATTTAAGTGAGAGTGCCACAAAGCATAAAGAACAATCCAATAATAATAACCAAAAATGAACCTTAATGAAAATTGTAAGGGAAGGGGGGGGTCCTTCCATGTCAAACAAGTCCTGGGTGCCACAATTTACCTTTTCACTGTCGTCACGTCTTTGGCTCTCTCTGTTTAGTTAGTTAGTTCCCACATGCATCAAATTTTTTAAAGGCGAAATTTCTATTTTGAAATGTTGATCACTGAAGAAGTACAGTGAAAATTAGATCCTGAAATTTAAGTGATAGTAATTCAGAAAAAATATTATTTTTCAGTGTTAAATTCCAATTCAAAGGCGCCACAAACAAGCCCGGCACATGTATTCCAGTGTTTTCCGTGGTTTCCTGGGACGTTTGCTGAGACAGTGCTGTGTTTGAAACCGTAGCATTCTGGTCTCTGTGTGGGTGTGGCCTGGAACGTTACTTCTGATCGTACTGAAGCTGGTCTGTCGTTGCAGTGCGAACAGGAACAGGAAGTGACCTGCTTTTGGGGGTGGAGCCGCGGCTGGACGTGTCCCGTTTAGACCTGAGGGTGGGGCGTATCCTCAGCGCGCGGAGCCACACCCCCTCGCTCAGCGTACAGGAAGTGGATGTGGGAGAGCCCGCCCCCAGGACTGTGGTCAGCAAACTGGAGGCAAACGTACAACTCGACGAGGTAAAGATGAGATAAATCTTTTTATTCTTATTTAGCCTCATGGGAAAATGTAACAATATCTTGGTATTGCTGACGTACATCTGGATAAAAAGATTTGTGTTTTTTTACCCGGGGGCTATAAACAGACAACAAGATGAACAAATGAAGTTTGATATATTTGTTATTCCTTGAGAGCCATAATCAAAGAAAAAAAAACTTTCATCCCATATATTAAAAACAATTTACAGAGTCAGAAAAAACAAGTAATATATTTAAAAGGAATATATTCTGCTTTTATTTATCTTTTTAGACCAATCTTGGTCTCCTCTAGGACAGCAGCTCGTTTTACAGCCTTTAAAAACATTATGTGACTAAAAGAAAACATTTTTAAAAGGTACTCTACTGCTGCCGTAAAGAAACGGGAAGAAACCAGCAGAGGGCAGCTCTGTTACTCTATTTTGAATTCAAACAGAGAGGAAAAAAAGCTTTTTACTTCCTTAACCTTTTTGTTTGATGCCATTTTCCTCCAAAAGTAAAAATGTCTGTGAGGAATCAGTGGAAACAGAGCTGCACAAAGTATTTTGGATAAACGAATGAGAGCAGACTGAATGTAGAGGGCTTCCTGGAGTGGGCGGGGCTTTGTGGCACCGAGCGTTTCAAGGCCTCAGAAACTCAGCGCCAGAGAATACAGGCCTGAATGAAAGAAAACATAACTCCAGATCTGTTTTTGATGAGGGAACAACATTATAACAGGGGGGAAAGCTTGATTTTGCATAATACAACCCCATTAATACATTTTTTAAGAATATTTTCTACTATACTAGATTATTATTTAAGTAAGATGATGTTCTCTACCCAGGCACTGACGTTACACAGATTTAAGGGTCTCTTTTTTTTGTATAGTTTGATAATTTATGTGTCCAGTTGCAGGGAACCATGGTGGTGTTGATCTGTAACGTCAAACCCCGTAAACTGAGGGGTGTGGTCTCTAAGGCCCGCCTCGTCTGCTGCTGCGGCCAATCAAAAGACTGCGCTGAGCTGTTGACTCCGCCCCCTGGGTCCACCCCCGGAGACAGAATCACCTTCCTCAACTTCCCAGGTAAACAAACTCTCGCCTGAATGCCACCGTTTACCAAAATGTTATTGTTCTAAGATTCATAAAGGCTAAACATAGACAAGGACTAAACCACGACTGAACTAAAATAGGACTAAACCAGGACTAGAACTAATCTAGAACTAAGTCAGGGCTAAACATAGACTAGGACTAAACCACGACTAAACTATATTAGGACTAAACCAGGACTAGACTAGAACTAATCTAGAACTAAGTCAGGGCTAATCTAAGTTAGACTAGGACTAAACCATGACTAAACTATAGTGGGACTAAACCAGGGCCAGACTAGAACTAAGCCAAGACTAACCCTAAGACTGGGCTAGGACTAAACCACGACTAAACTATAGTAGGAATAAACCAGGACTAGACTAGGACTAAACCACAACTATAGTAGGACTAAACCAGGGCCAGACTAGAACTTAACTAGAACTAAGTCAGGGCTAATCTAAGACTAGACTAGGACTAAACCACGACTAAACTATAGTAGGAATAAACCAGGACTAGACTAGGACTAAACCACAACTATAGTAGGACTAAACCAGGGCCAGACTAGAACTTAACTAGAACTAAGTCAGGGCTAATCTAAGACTAGACTAGGACTAAACCACGACTAAACTGTAGTAGGAATAAACCAGGACTAGACTAGAACTAAACTAGGACTAAGACAGGGCTAATCTAAGACTAGACTAGGACTAAACCACGACTAAACTGTAGTAGGACTAAACCAGGACTAGACTAGAACTAAACTAGAACTAAGTCAGGGCTAATCTAAGTCTAGACTAGGAATAAACCACGACTAAACTATAGTAGGACTAAACCAGGGCCAGACTAGAACTTAACTAGAACTAAGTCAGGGCTAATCTAAGACTAGACTAGGACTAAACCACGACTAAACTATAGTAGGAATAAACCAGGACTAGACTAGAACTAAACTAGGACTAAGACAGGGCTAATCTAAGACTAGGCTAGGACTAAACCACGACTAAACTATAGTAGGACTAAACCAGGACTAGACTAGAACTAATCTAGAACTAAGTCAGGGCTAATCTAAGTTAGACTAGGACTAAACCACGACTAAACTATAGCAGGACTAAACCAGGACTAGACTAGAACTAAACTAGAACTAAACCAGGGCTAATTTAAGACTAGACTAGGACAAACCTAAAAGTAAGCCAGGACTAATCTAAGACCAGACTCGGACTAAACCACAACTAAACTATAGTAGGACTAAACCAGTACTAGACAAGGGCTAAACTAGGACTAAGCCAGGACTAATTCAGGATAAATCAAGGACTAAACTAGGTCTAAGCCACAGACTAAAACTGTCTCTAAATGAAACTAAATAAGAACTTGAACTACATAAGACTCCAGAGTACCACCAGAACCCACGGGATAGAACCCACAACCTCCTTGCCGGGAGTCTGTGTTTTAAACCATTACTAAATAACTGTATATGTCTTTAAAGGTGAACCGGACAAGGAGCTTCCGCCTAAAGAGAGGATCTTTGAGCGTCTGCAGTCGGACCTGTCCATCGACTCTAAAGGCGTGGCCCAGTACAAAGGCTGCGGGTTCGAGGTCAAAGGGAAGGGACTGTGCCGAGCTCCGACTCTCACCAACTGCTCCATCAGATAAACAAACAACTACACCAACAATAACAACAACAACAAGAGGAAACAATACACTTTCATCTACGACAGTGTGCTTTTAATTCAAAAATCTGACAAACAGGAAGTAAAAACATTTAAAAACAATTGTAGTCTGGGTCCTTTGTTTTTCTTAAGTACTCTACTGGTGCCACAAAGAAACAGGTGAAGAGACCAGCAGAGGGCAGCAGAGCGTTGACGTCTGTTGAACATAATCAAAGAAAAAGAGGGCTTCACTTCCTTAAACTTTTTGTATGACGCCGTTTTACTACAAAATGGAAAATATCTGTGAGGAATCAGTAGAAACAGAGCTATACACTTTTTTTTTTGGATAAATGAATAAGAGCAGACTGGATGTAAAGGGCTTGCTTTTGATTGGTCAGAGCTTCCTGGAGTGGGCGGGGGTTCACGGGAGAGGCGGAGAGTGTTCTGAGGCCTCAGGAACTCAGCGCCAGAGAATACAGGATTAATCAAACATTTGAAAATGAAATAAAATGCAAATATAACATGGGAAAAAAGAGAGGAAAAGTTGATTTTGCAGACTATACAGTTAAAAGTGCAATAGAAAAGTTGATATATGAGGCAGCAAGTGAATATTTTGTTCTCAGGATTTGAGCAAGGGCCAAATTGTGACGGCTACACATGACTGGGTCATGAAACTTAAAACTTTTTAACGCCACTTCAGTCTAAATTTAATGCCAGTATTGTCAACAACAGAACAATAATCTGCATGAAGTTTACACAAAGGAATTATCCGTTCTACTCTGAAATTCAAGGGTTTTATTTTAAAAGTCTAACACAGATGAAAAAACTCCAGCGGTGCATTAAAAAAATCATGAATAAATGAATCAAACATTTCAATAATAACATTTCTTTAATAAATGTATTTTCTTATTGCGGTGAATCTACTTTTTGTAATATTAATATAAAGTTCTGACAAATTTTAAGATCTAGAAGAACAAATACCCACTCATAACATTTAATACCGTATTTTCTGGACTATAAGTCGCACTTTTTTCCATCGTCTGGCTAGGGGTGCGACGTATACTCAGGTGTGACTTATATATTAAAATATTTCAGGTGTTGGTTAGAGGGCGCTCTAGGCTTGTGTACCAGCATCTGCTGCACCTGTACCACTGACAATTTAAAATGTAAACATTACCACTAACAACTTAGGCTATAAAGACAACTGAGAAAGAGCGGAATAATTGGAAATGGAACTGATGCTGAGTCTGACGACAGCCACGCAGAGGAGGAAGCGGCGCTTCGTCTACCTCCGGAGTTGGCGGAGTTGTCCAGAAGCGACACCGAGGATGAAGAATTTAAAGGATTTAGTGATTAGGAGTGAGATGGTGAGTTTGGTGAACTTGTTATATTATGTTCTTTATGCTATAGTTATGTGAATAACTGTTAATATATTACGTTAACATACGAGACACCTATTCAGTTCGTTGTTTATGCTTCATGTAGCTGAATAACCATCAATGTGTTACGTTAGCAAACCACACACCTATTCAGCTGTTGTTCTCTATTCTATTATTACTATAACTTGCCTTTCAACATGAAATGTCTGCTCTTGGTGTTGGATTTTGTAAAATAAATTTCCCCCCAAAAATGCGACTTATAGTCCAGTGTGACTTATATATGTTTTTTTCTTCTTCATTATGCATTTTTTGGCTAGTGCGACTTATACTCCGGAGCGACTTATAGTCTGGAAAATACGGTAATTTTAAGGCCTTGATTTTGACACAATCAAATTTAATACCTTTTTAATGCTTTTAAGACCTTGACAGCGTCTCCAAAACTGCAGCTCTTGTGGTTTGTTCCCGGTCTGTAATGGTCCAAAACACGACGAGCTACCAGAGATCAAACTGCTGAAGACGTTAAAGCTGGTTCTGATAGAAAGGCGTCAGGGCATCAGGGTTTGTTGTCATGAGGCAGGTGGTCATAATGTTATGGCTTAGATTCCTTGTGTTGGCCCACGGCGAGCGTCTGGTGGTGGTTTCTGGCCGACAGACTCAGGACTTTGTCTCTGAGTTCTTTTCCCGAGAGCGACGGCCAATCATCATCGCCGCTGTCCACGAACGAGACTCCGCCCACGACTCTGTCAGCCAGAGCTCTCAGCCAATCAGCAGTCTGCGACAGGAAGGCCGCCCTCTGAAGCCCCGCCTCCTCCAGACGGTCGGCGTGAGTGAGGACGAGCAGCGAGTGGTCGCACCAGGCCGGACCAAAGAGGGTCTGGAAAAAAACGTGTCCTTATTAGCGAAGGGTTTGGGTTTTCATTTTACAGCAGTGGTTCTCAAGCTGTGGTACGGGTCCAACTGGTGGTACTCAGGAGTCTTTTGCAGTTCAAGTCCTGAGTCCTTAGTTTGACAGTTTTATTCTTGTTTTAGCCCCGCTCTGCACGGCTGGATTTAGATTTTAGTCCTGGTTTAGTCCTGGTTTAATCTTAGCTTAGTCCTGGATTGAACCTAGTTTAGACCATAGTTTAGTCCTGGTTTAGACCTGGATTAATCTTAGTTTAGTCCTGATTTAATCCTTGTTTAGAACTGATTTAGTTCTAGTTTAGACCTGGATTAGTACTAGTTTAATCCTGGTTTAGTTGTGGTTTAATCTTAGTTTAGACCTGGATTGAATCTAGTTTAGACCATGGTTTAGTTCTGGTTTACACCTGGTTTAGTTCTGGATTAGTCCTAGTTTAGACCTGGTTTAAATCTGGTTTAGTCCTGGTTTAGACCTGGTTTAAATCTGGTTTAGACCTGGTTTAGACCTGGTTTAGTTTTAGTTTAGTCCTGGATTAAATCTGGTTTAGACCTGGTTTAGTCCTAGTTTAGTCCTGGTTTAAATCTGATTTAGACCTGGTTTAGTCCTAGGTTAGTCCTGGTTTAAATCTGGTTTAATCTTAGTTTAGTCCTGGATCAAATATGGTTTAGACCTGGTTTAGTCTTAGTTTAGTCCTGGATTAAATCTAGTTTAGTCCTAGTTTAGTCCTGGTTTAAATCTGGTTTAGTCCTGGTTTAGACCTGGTTTAGACCTGGTTTAGTCTTAGTTTAGTCCTGGTTTAAATCTGGTTTAGACCTGGTTTAGTCCTAGTTTAGTCCTGGTTTAAATCTGGTTTCGACCTGGTTTAGACCTGGTTTAAATCTGGTTTAGTCCTGGTTTAGACCTGGTTTAGACCTGGTTTAAATCTGGTTTTGTCCTGGTTTAGACCTGGTTTAGACCTGGTTTAGTCTTTGTTACGACCCTGGCTCAAGGGGTCGCAACCGAGGAGGACACACCAGACAAAAAATAAGATTTAACAAAATAATAAAATTTATTTAACCAAAGTACAAAAGGAAGTATAATACAATATGAAGTGTGAAAGTGGTATCAGCAGTGTAGTGGTGGTGAATGAGTGTGCCACGTTGTAAAAGATGTAAAAATGTCTGACTAAACATAACTATGTTAAGTAGCTAATGTAGTTAACCTAGCTTATACCATAACTCAAACTAAACCAAACCAAAAACAGAGCAGGTCTGTGGCCTTCCTCGTACCCACTGACTACTGTAGGAGCGTTACTTAAACAGACACCTGACCTGGACGTCCTGGGGCCCACAGGCGTGCCAGGCCAGATAAACTACCCCGAATGGCCACTAGGGGGCAGCACAGTCCGAGTTAGCCTTAGCAGTGGTTTGGTTTACGGGGCGTTGCCAGGTCTGCTGGGGCCCGGGGCAGGAAGGCTTTACATGGGCCCCCTTATAATAGAAAATATAAGAAGAGTGGTTTAGTTCTAGTGTAGAACTGGTTTAGTCCTGGATTGGTGCTTGTTTAGTCCTCCCTAGACCTGGTTTAGTCCTGGTTTAGACCTGGTTTAGTCCAGAAGTACATTTTTTGCAGAATTCCTTACTTTCTGAATAAAACTTGATGAGTAACTAGGATTAAATTTTTGTCCTGAGCAATAATATTAGTAGTAAATGTGTTAGTAGTAGTAGTAGTAGTAGTAGTAGTAGTAGTAGTAGTAGTAGTAGTAGTAGTAGTTGCAGTAGTTGTAATAGTAAAACTAGTAGTACTTTCAGCTAAGTACAGATTTTGATTACTTTGTAAAATTAAAAAAAATGTACAGACTCCAGCCACAAGGGGGCAGCAAAGGACTATGATGATTAGTTTTAGTAGCTTCTTTGCCATTGTCAGATAGGGACAGTGTCTTTACCTCCGCGTCAGTCTCCAGATGCGTGTCCTGCGCGACCAGATCCGCCCGGACCACCATCGCCACCACGTGCACGCCCTCGGGACAGAGCGCACGTACTTCCTGTGGGCGGGGCTTACCAGGGGGCGTGTCCGTCACCTTCAGCGACAGGTGCGACTCCTGCCCCGTTTCTCCGGAAGTACCGCGGGAACGTCCGGGAGAGGAGCCGGGGCTGCGTCGTCACGGAGACGCCCGAAACGCTGAGTCCAGTCCGGAAACCATTACAGCCTGGGAAAAAAAGATTGGGATAAAAAGGTACCATTAAAAAAAAAACAAAAAAAACGTATCACTCACTGAACTTGGTAAAAATTGTTTTGGAATATTTTAAAGACCCTAATAAAAAACTAATGTAATGTTTATTTTAAGATTTCATTCATTATAAGATTTTTTTTTTTTTACCATAGTCACAAAAAAATTATAAAAATGAAAAATTAAAGGTCCCTTATTCTGCTAAATTGACTTTTCCATCATGTTGCTAATAGCTGTGTGCTAAATAGCCATTTTATGCTCTTTCCAGCCCCCACCTGTTGCCAGAAGGTTCTAAATACAGAGAGTACATATGAAATTGAATATTGTACAGAAACAAATGTAGCTACACACTTAGAAATAACACCACATGAAAGCTGAGGTTTTTCTGTCAGTGGTTCACAGATTTGATGGATCTCAAATGGATCTGATTTATCTGAGCGCTTCTAGTTCACACCTGGTTTAGTCCTGATTTACACCTGGATTAGACCTGGTTTAGTTCCGATTTAGACCTGGTTTAGTCCTGATTTAGACCTAGTTTAGACCTAGTTAATCCTGATTTAGACCTGGATTAGACCTAGTTTAGTCCTTAGGCCTGGTTTAGTCCTGATTTAGACCTAGTTTAGACCTGATTTTAGACCTGGTTTAGTCCTGATTTAGACCTGGATTAGACCTGGTTTAGTTCCGATTTAGACCTGGTTTAGTCCTGATTTAGACCTAGTTTAGACCTAGTTTAGTCCTGATTTAGACCTAGTTTAGACCTGATTTAGACCTGGTTTAGACCTAGTTAATCCTGATTTAGACCTGGATTAGACCTAGTTTAGTCCTTAGGCCTGGTTTAGTCCTGACTTAGACCTAGTTTAGACCTGATTTAGACCTGGTTTAGTCCTGATTTAGACCTGGTTTAGTCCTGATTTAGACCTAGTTTAGACCTAGTTTAGTCCTGATTTAGACCTAGTTTAGACCTGATTTAGACCTGGTTTAGTCCTGGTTTAGACCTAGTTAATCCTGATTTAGACCTGGATTAGACCTGATTTAGACCTAGTTTAGACCTGATTTAGACCTGGTTTAGTCCTGATTTAGACCTGGTTTACTCCTGGTTTAGTCCTGATTTAGACCTGGTTTAGTCCTGGTTTAGACCTAGTTTAGTCCTGATTTAGTCCTGGATTAAATCTAGTTTAGTCCCGATTTAGACCTGGATTAGACCTGGTTTAGTCCTGATTTAGACCTGGTTTAGTCCTGGTTTAGACCTAGTTTAGTCCTGATTTAGACCTAGTTTAGACCTAGTTTAGTCCTGATTTAGACCTGGTTTAGTCCTGGTTTAGACCTAGTTTAGTCCTGATTTAGACCTGGTTTAGTCCTGGTTTAGACCTAGTTTAGTCCTGATTTAGACCTGGTTTAGTCCTGGTTTAGACCTAGTTTAGTCCTGATTTAGACCTGGTTTAGTCCTGGTTTAGACCTAGTTTAGTCCTGATTTAGACCTGGTTTAGTCCTGATTTAGACCTGGTTTAAATCTGGTTTAAACCTGGTTTAGACCTAGTTTAGACCTGGATTAGACCTGGTTTAGACCTGGTTTAGACCTGGTTTAAACCTGGTTTAGTCCTGATTTAAACCTGGTTTAGACCTGGTTTAGACCTAGTTTAGACCTGGTTTAAATCTGAAATACTCATGCAACGGTGTCCAAAAATATTTCAAAAAGCCTGTAAAAAGCAGAATGTAGGACCTTTAATAACGTGCCTATTTTGTTATGTGTATAAATAATTATGTATAAAAGCCTCTGTGTGTTGTTTGTGCTGGTCCCAAGCCTAAATAAATGGAGCACGGGAGACAGTTGCATGAGGAAGGGCATCCGGTGTAAAACCTAGTACAATTTGCTCTGGTAGTACAAACCCAGAAGAGAAAAAAATTCCAGAAACAACTATTACAACTAAGATGAACTTTAACCATTTTATAATCACAGAAATACCACTGACCAATCAGAGCGTTCCCCACAGAGCTCCGCCCACTCTGCCTGTCGCCCAGCAACAGCACGTTTAAGCTCAGCGTTTTTAGGCCACCATCTTTGCTTTCGCCCCGATCAGAACCTTTCACACAGCGGTGGCGAGGTTTCTGGGGGAACATCTGAATAAAAACACTTTATTAATCCCAAAAGTCACAGAAAATATAATAAAATGTTTAAATTTGAGCAAATGGGAGTCTTACCTGCGCAGCTCGGTACGACACACGGACTACAGGACATTTACTCACTGTGCTACGGGAGGAAGTGGTTAAACTGTAACTAGGTTTTTACCCATCAGCCACTGCTCCGGGCTTTTTACAGCGCTGTAAAAGTGTCAGAAACATCCGTCCACAGATGATTAACGGCTCAGGGATTACAGATAACAGCGCTTTGTTATGATTAGATAACGTTGCCAGGGCTTCACATTGACGCTAAAGCTAACCCTTTTTGGCTAGGAACTAATTTACTCTCACTTTGACCACTTGGATTTTGTACAAATATATTTTTTTATACTCTGATGCTGAGGCTTGAATTTCTGTTGCTATGTTTAGAAATTACCACGAATGAAGCCATGAATTGAGCTGTAGCAAGTGATAATGTAATACCTGCTAATAATGTAATAACTTTGCCCATTTTAAATGTAATAAAGCCAATAATAGCATTGAAAAAATCATTTAAAAATGTAATAACTGCAGCCTATAAGCCTATTAGTCCTGGTTTAGTTCTGGTTTAGTCCTGGTTTAGTTCCTGGTTTAGTCCCGGTTTAGTCCTGGTTTAGTCCTGGTTTAGTCCCAGTTTAGTCCCGGTTTAGTCCTGGTTTAGTCCTGTTTTAGTCCTGGTTTAGTCCTGGTTTAATCCTGGTTTAGTCCTGGTTTAGTCCCGGTTTAGTCCCGGTTTAGTCCCGGTTTAGTCCCGGTTTAGTCCCAGTTTCGTCCTGGTTTAGTCCTGGTTTAGTCCTGGTTTAAGACCTGTTTTAGTCCTGGTTTCATCCCAGTTTAGTCCCAGTTTAGTCCCGGTTTAGTCCTGGATTCATCCCAGTTTAGTCCCGGTTTAGTCCTGGTTTAGTCCTGGTTTAAGACCTGTTTTAGTCCTGGTTTCATCCCAGTTTAGTCCTGGTTTAGTCCTGGTTTAGTCCTGGTTTAGTCCTGGTTTAAGACCTGTTTTAGTCCTGGTTTCATCCCAGTTTAGTCCTGGTTTAGTCCTGGTTTAGTCCTGGTTTAAGACCTGTTTTAGTCCTGGTTTCATCCCAGTTTAGTCCCGGTTTAGTCCCAGTTTCATCCTGGTTTAGTCCTGGTTTTTCAGCCTTAAATAAACGTCAATGAAAACAGTAAAAAGTGTAAGATATTGTTGAAAGCTCTAAATAGGAAAAAAAAAAAAAAAAATAGTGCCACCTGGTGGTCACATATAAATAATTGAAACTGAACACTCCTAGTCCAATATAAAATTATAACATAAAGAAAATGATCTATATAGACTGAGATAAATGTGTTTTTTTTAAACTAAGGAACAAAAAAAAGTCTTTCTGCAGCTTCACATTTTAGGCTCAGGTAAGAAACTGACAACTTGACCAAACAAAATGTTTCTTAAAATCATTATTCTCTGTCTCATTCAACACAGCAAAGATAACATGAAAATAAACACACAGCAGAACAGATTTCTCAAGGGTTAAAATGTTTTTTATCGAGACATTGTCAGCATTTTATTCATTTTGCAGCTTATGTTTTAGATTTTACTCGCACTTAGTCCTGTCCCGCTCTGTTACCGTGTGGTGCTACAGTTTACAAACGCTGATTTTAATGCTAATAACAACCATTTTTTCGTCCCTAAATCCCAGATGCGTGTGTGAACGTCACCGGCGTGTTTCTATTTAAAGCGCTTCAGATGTGGTTTTCCGTCGCAGAGATCGTATCAGGCCGCTGCTGCTGAAGTTTGAATATGCAAATGCGCCGTGATGCCCTAAAAAAACGTGCGTCACAGCTTCACCTGAGCCTGCGCCGCCCGCCACGAGGCCAACAAAGAGCCTCAGAGCTGCCACCAGAGCCACACATAAACATGCAAATGCCCCGGAGTGGTATTTTAAGAAACTAGCCCACAATTCACGTCATCGAATAGCTACGCACATCCAGGGCCGGATTAAGGATTTTAGAGTCCCTAGGCTACTACATTTTGAGGCCCCTTTCTGAAGTTTTCAAGTAACTAAAACCTAAACTCTCTGCATCATCAGACAACATTATAGGCTATGGAATGAAGTGCAAGTACTTTGTTGTCTACTTTTTTGTCAGTATAAAATAATTCATTAACCTGTTAAGCTCTGAGGCCTTTTTCCCGAAAATTCTATATTTACATTTATTAAGGTTTTACTTAGCATTTACCAGGTGTACATAGCTAACCTTGGTAGCAAATTAATTGGTGGACTTTGGGGATTACTGTGGAAGAGAAATAATATTAATAAATTATATTATTTGACCATAAATTGAGGTTGAAATGGATTATTCTAATTTCCGCATGAAAAAAAAAAAACACATATTTGCCTCCAAAAAAGGCTTTTTCCTTCCTGTAGTGAAGCAAATAACAACATAAATTGAAAATTTCACATATCTTGGTCTACTGCAGCAAAATTTGTGCCAAATAAACAAAGTAATGGAAAGATATACATGTTTTATTTTTAAAAAATCCAGGCGGAATCCAACTGTTGAATAGAAACTGAAGTAGATAGTTTTGTTGCCACGAATTGTCCGAACACGAGGATGTCAAACATGTGTGTGTCAGCCGCTGTATCTCCCCGCTATGGTCCCAACAAGCGGACGCAAGGGGGCGGAGCCCCGTCGGGCGTATTTGGGTTTAAGAGGTTAATGGACATAATTATATTTATTACCGTATTTTCCGCACTATAGGGCACACTTAAAAGCCTTCAATCTTCTCAAAAAACGACTTATAATCCAGAGCGCCTTATGTATGAATTTATTTACGGCTACCGTAGTCAGGAGCATCGCGGAGTAACACATACTGTGCTTCACCATAATATTGCCGTAATCGCCCAACTGTTTAACTCGGACACTGAAGATGAAGAATTTGAGGGATTTGTGGATGAGGAATGAAGTGAAAAAGTGAGAGTATTGTGTTGTATTTTGTTATAACGTTAACTGAACAGTTATGAGTTATTGTGAATACGCTATCGTTTGATTTAGCGGCCTCAGATTGTGTTTTTTATTCACGCGTTACAACTGAACAAGTTTGGGAGTTATGGTGAACGCGTTGAATAAAGTTTGACTTATCTGACTGTTTTGTTTCACCTTTTAGTCCGGAGCGCTTTATATGTGAAAAAAGTTTGAAAATAGACCGTTCAATGACAGCGCGCCTTATAATTCAATTCAATTCAGTTTTATTTGTATAGCCCAGTATCACAACAAAAGTCGCCTCAAAGGCTTCACAAACAGTTGATCAAACATAAACACACAATCAGACTTAACACACAATCAGCACAAACAATAACTACACTAAACTAAACAGAGCCAGGACACTCCTGTCCTTAGACCCTCCTTCTCGGTAAGGAAAAACTCCTAAAAAAAAACATAATCCGGAGCATCCTATAGTGCGGAAAATAGGGTACATTTATTTCAATTTAATAGTAGCACACTATGGCGTTTAATCATAAAAAACATTTTATATTTATTATTTTTTATATATTTTACAATATAAATCATTTCAGGCCCAGGAAAATTCTAAGCATATAAAAGTACCCAAAACAGCACCAACTACATTTCACATTTTTTACACAATTTACACATCTAAAGCAGCAATTAGGCCTGAGCTAAATCATTTCAAACATATCTCAGAGATCAGTATCTCAAAATGTAACGGTAGTGTTCACAGTCAGCTGCTCCCAGAACATTGGATTTTTAAAAATTTCTGACTTTTATTTCCCCTGCATTTCACCATTGATTAGACTTCAGCAAGTTGTAAGTAATTAGCCTCCCTCTGTAGCTGCTAGCAACTGCCGTCATCTTCGTTGTTATTTTCATCATTATTATTTTTATTTTTTTTGAAAATGCAGTTATTTTTGAATTTTGATTAATCGCCTTTTGTCGTTTTCTTCTTTTCTGGGCCCCGCTTTCATGTTTTGAGCTTAATGCAGATTTATTTGAATCTCTGCTCATTGAGGCCCCCCCTGCACACATCATATATTTGAGTACCCCCTACACATTGATAATTCTTCAAATGTGTAATAAAAATATCTCTGTTTATTGATACAAAGACATTTTATACTTAATTTATTGCAAATGCTAATTCTCCTGCTTAACTTAACTCCGCTACGGGACAGAAACAAACCACAATATCAGCAGGGAAACTACAGCTCACGCTCTTTTGACTTGTTATATATTGTTATATTCAAGTTCTGCACTTTATTAAGCCTTTATAAAGCACTTTGGGCTGCAATAGATGTTTTAAAAATGTGCTATAAAAATAAACTTGACCGTGTTGCCAACTATTTTTAATAAGAAGTAGCAAGATCCTACTCAAAAAGTCGCTAAATGTCGCCAAATTTGCGTAATAACCCCAACTTTTATTATAAAATTCAAATGTTTTCTCCCCTATTCCCTCTCTACAAACTCTTTTATAGAAAGAGCAGGTAAAGTACACCTCAGGCTCTCCCAGGACAACTTTTTAAAGTCATAAAGGGTCGTCCAAAATGTCGCTAGATTTGTCGCTAGGTTTTTTTTTTTAGAAAATAGTCGCTAAAGTGGCTAAATCTTGCAACAAAATGGTTAAGTTGGCCATGACCTTGACCTGGATGAGGCCTTACATTTGAAGTTCAGACCACAGCTTAGTCCTGATTTAGTCCTTGATTCGTCCTGGTTTAGTTCTGGTTTAGACCTGGTTTATAGGTTAGTCCTGATTTAGGCACATTTTAGTTCCGTTAAAGATGTACTGGAAAAGCCAGATATCTTCAGTGGTGGTAGAAAGCTTAACCAGAAGAAAATAAATCAATATAAAGGTCGGAAGAATGCTTAAAATCTGCATTCAATATGATAAGAGTTGCCTCAAAGGGCTTTTCAGACAAAATCAGACAGACTGTACAAGACAACATCTGGCCTTTCTTCTGTTTTTTTGCATTTGCACATCAAAAACCACTGTTAATTTAGAAAAATGTACAGAAAAACACTGTTTTCTGTTATTTTATTTAGAGATCTGACTGATGAGAATATTAATAGGCTGTCCATATGTTCCTGTTTCATGGGGACAGTCCCAGTTTAAGGCTGGTTGTCCCATGTCTCAACAAATATCTGTAAAAACACTCAAATGTCCCAGTTTTCAACAGAATATGCCCCAGCTGTCCCCATTTCAACAATACAAGAAGTGTAATAGACTTTTTGTTTTTAGCTTTCTCCTATGTTCTAACATTGTTCCCTCATCAAAAACAGACCTGGAGTTGTGTTTTATTTCATTCACGCCTGTTTGAATAAACTTGTATTCTCTGGCGCTGGATCTCTGAGGCCTCAGAATGCCTGGTTCCACAAAGCTCCGCCCACTCCAGGAAGCACTGACCAATCAACAAGCCCTCTACATTCATTTATCCCCATCATACAAAAAGTTTAAGGAAGTGAACTGCTTTTTTCTTTAAATTATGCTCAGATTATTGCGACACTCTGCACTCTGCTGGTCTCTTCACCGGTTTCTTTATGGCACCAGTATTGAACTTCATGAAAATGTATTGTTTTTTTGTC
The DNA here is from genome assembly GCA_020698575.1 of Bostrychus sinensis. NCBI lineage: Eukaryota > Metazoa > Chordata > Actinopteri > Gobiiformes > Eleotridae > Bostrychus > Bostrychus sinensis. The sequence goes on from CM036252.1 coordinate 7,166,810, forward strand.
ACATAATGTTTTTAAAGGTTGTAAAACATGAAATGCAGTCCAAGATTGATTTAAAAATATAGATAAAAGCAGAATATATCTCCTTTTAAGACTTTAGCCCAAAATTAATTCACCACGTCATTGTTATTATCAATAAATGTGCATCATATTCAAATTATAGGACCTAGCTTCATTTACAGAATTACGTAAAAGAAAATGTTGGGGTTTTCTAAATTTTTTTGTTTTTTGTTACTTGGTTAAAAAAAAAAAGTGTTACTATTTCCTTCCAGTAATAGTATAGTTCTGACGGAGTGGCGTTCATGTTCCTGACGCTGCAAAACCAACGTTAAACTAAATCTGTACATGAAGCAATGAAGAAAGTCACGTAAAAATACTTAAAACTCAGAAATAAACTAGCGCTAACCTCATATCCATGTGCTAATTAGCCGCTAAGCTAACGTCAATTTCTTCAAACCGTCGCATTGTTTCCTAATTTAATGTTTTTGTCCCGTTTCTTTTGTAACTCCAGCATTCACTGAGATAAAATCAGGAAATGCATCGCGGGAAACTTTACATTTTTAAACTGGTTTTGAGGCATTTACACCTGACACAAATCTGGTTTTATTCAATGCTAAAGCTGTTCCTGTTCTGAAGGAAGTCGCGCCAGATTTCTGGAGTTTCTGATCGTCTAGACGTAAAAAAGAAGAGGAGTTTCGCTCACGGTTTTGTTTGTGAATGCGGCGCGACGAGAAGCCGGAATTAGCATCAGAGTCCGTTCGGACGCAGGAGTTTCAGGGCAGGGCTTTGTTTTGGTTTGAAAAAAGGAAGATGCTTTTCCTCGTCACAGCTTTCGAATGGAACGCCACATCCTCAGGCAATAAGCATTTCAATCTACAACTGGTTCTGTTTCGCACATCAAAGGAGAGCACTGGGTTTAGAAGAAAAAAGGTATTTAGATTGAAAATGTAAGATAAGTAAAAATGTAAATAGTTTGAAATAGTGACCTAAAGAATAAGCCGAGGCTTTTAACAGAACCAAAGTTATTTTTATTATTTATATAATTTATTTTATGTTATTATTTATGATTTAATTTATTTTTATTATTTATATAATTTATTTTATTATTTATTATTTTTTATTGTATTGATTTCATTTTATACTCCTTGTTATACATTATTATATTTTTACTGCTATTATTTTACTAGCACATGTATTTTAAAATCTGTCCTTTCACCATTTTATTTTATGTCATTAAAAATATATTCAGGCATAAAAAAATTATTAAATCTCCATCTCTAACCCACCGTTTGGGAAACACGACTGCGTATTATCCTGGTATATGCTAAAGGATAAAATACATACATGTAAAATATTCAAAGTATTTATCTTCTCTGGCCTTGTTTCAAAAAAAATGTTAAAAACCTTTAAAAAAATTATTTTAACTTTTAGTCATGGCCATTAAACAAAAGCACTGCCAGTTAAAAAAAAAAAGAAAAAACATATTTTGCCTATTATATTTATAGTTCAGGTTTGGTATTGAAAATGTACTTAAATAAAAAATACTGAAGAAATAAAAAGCGATAACTATTATTAATGAATGAGCTATACACTGAAACGACAGTGTTATCTAACCCCAAAAGTCCTAATAAAAATCATTTAAAAATGTGAATAAATTTTAACACAATATTAAAACTTTTTAACAAAAAACAAAGAAACAAAAAAAACAAAACTCAAAGCCATATGTTTTCAATGAAATGACACTTTTTATTTTTTATTTTGACTTTTTCCCACCTCTGTTTTCAGAAACTGTGCAAAAACACAAACAATAATAGACCAACATTAACTCGGACCACCTCAGTAGAAAAATACATCTTTTCACAATAAGAGTGCAACGTGCAAAGTGACAGTTTTTCACAAGCAAAAGAGAGTTTTTTTTTTCTTTTTTTTTGCCGTGTTTTCAGTCTCTGTCTCCCACTTTGTTCCTTCAGTCCGCCGTTTTTAGCTTTTAGCCGCTCTCGGACTTGCCACCACCGAAGACGACAGAACCTTCTTTAATTGTAACTTAAATCCCTTAATAAAGTCTTTTATTTTGAAACTCAATCTCTCTGGCAAACGTGGAGTCTGGTTTTGGCCACAGTCGGAGAAGACGACGCTTTGGAGGACGACAGTAGCGACGTGTGCGGCGACGAATGCCTCGAAGAAGACGATGCTTGTTTGGAGTTAGCCGCCTCCGCCGCTAACAGGGAAGTAGAGCTGGAGGAGGACGATGTTTTAGCGTCTTTTAGCGTCCGGCAGGTTAGCCCATCACCGCACGAGCACCGCTGGAAGAGCTCGAGGCCGTGGCTGTCTTTGCGCCGCTGCCTGGTGCACACCTGGCCCTCCTGTAGCACCGGTTTGCAGATGCGCGTCCAAAAATGACGGGCGCAGCACAAGCCGTCCGAGCAGTCTGTGGAACGCAAGCACGGGTCGCCGACTTGACCTGGAAACACAAAAATAAAAGAAAGATTTGGTCAGTAATGGGTCAAATATATACATAAACAAACATAAACAATATATATGGATATGATCAGTGATAAGTTGAATAATACTGAGCAGTGGGAAACAAAATGGCCGCCAATTTAGACAATGCAGAAGCTAAATTAAATACAAAGCTAGGATGCTAACAATGCTATATAAAGACAATGATATATGGAAGAAAATGGCTGCCAATATAAAATCATGGAAAAGATTAAGAAAAGAAATTGGGCAGGGAATTTAAATATTTATATTTTAAGTAGCTTTAAACATAATGCTAGTTTAGTTTAATCCTGTTTTTAGAATTACATACGTCCACGTTTTACCAGTCGCATATTCATGGTTTAGCTGGAAATTTCAAGGCTCTTTTTTGTGTGTGTGTGTGTGTTGTTTTTTTGTGTTTTTTTTTTTACTTTTCTCACCTTTTCCATGCGGGGGCCTTCACGTCCACCCTTCCTCCTCGTTTCCTCCAGGATTTCTTCAAAGCCAGTGAACCCAGGGCTCTGTCCGAGTCTGGGATTCTCTGGGAGACAAAAGGGTCCACGTCTGGCATGCAGATTTCTGGAAAAAAAAGGTAAATTAAGTCAAAATACAGTAAAGAGAGTATAAAAATAGTAGTAGTAGAATAAAAAGTATATAAGTAATAGTCAACATGATAACTGCTAACAGTGCTAATAACTAAACTAATTTAAATTACTTGTAGTAAATATGTAGTGAGTTTTTTTTTACATCTGTTATTATACTATTTCTTTGTTATATTTTACAAAACAAACTTGCTAAACCTATATTTACACGTACTTTTTCTACTCAATACATAGTAAGGTTTTCAGCTTATTTGTTTTAAAAAATGTTGTGATGCTAATACTTTTTGTTAACTTGAACTAAGATAAGTAAAGATTTTTTTGGGGGGAAATTTTGTGAAAGTAAATATTTTACAATCTGCTAAGCAACAATTGCTAACTGCTAATGCTATTTCTGTTAGCTCCAACTAAGATAAGTTAAGATTCTTTTTTATTTTATTTTATTTTATTTGATTGAAATATATATGAAAATATTTTTTAATTTGCTAGAGTTAATTCCACCTAATACATAGTAGTGAGGCTTTGGATCAATTTGTTTAGTACATTTTGTGATGCTATTGCTATTCTTGTTTGCTCTAACTAAGATAAGATTATTATTTTTTATTTGGCAGAAATGTAAGTACATTTTTAAATATCTGCTGGTAATAATTCTACCTAATAAATATTAGTAAGGCTTTGGATTAATTTGTTTGGTAAATGTTACTAATGCTAATACTGCTAACATGGCTAATGTTGCTGTAGTTGCTAACTTACTGTTGCTGCAGTGGTTTCCCGGGCAGCACATGCCGTCTCTGTGGCAACGGCGTTTCCGGCGGCGACAGGTGTGACAGCGAGAGTGGGCGGGGCCTTTGGGAGAGGGGTGGCAGTAGCTCCCCTCGCGGCACTCCAGGTCGCTCATGCACTGGTACATCTGGAGAGAACAACAGCAATAAGAGATATTAGGAGCAAGAATAACTAAATAAGTAAATAGTTTTTATTTTATTATTATTATTTTTTAAGTTTTATTTAATTTTTATTATTTTTTTATTAATTTTTACTTATATTTGGATATATTTTCTTATTTTATTTATATGAAATTTTATTATTTTTTATTTTATTTTATTTATTTTTGTAACGTTTTATTATTTTTGCTATTATTTATTATTTTTATTATTATTTATAAATGCATTTAAATTAGTTAGTTGTAGAAATTATACTAATAAAACTAGAGGTACAATATTTAATTTGAAGTGTGGTTAAACTAAGATTAAAATAGAGCCTTAGTATCAAAAGTATAACAGTAAAATGTATTGGGTTGGGAATAGTAAGTAATTACATGGTACTCCAGTAATAAGAAAGAGGGCTTCCAAAAAAAAAATTACAAAAAATTATTGCAAATTTTTGGAAAAGGCTTTAAAAATAAAAAATAAATGCACTTTAATATACAGAAAATGTGTTTATTTATAAGCAGGAATGAAGGTAATGCCCCTTGTAGTGTATATGATAAAAATATGGAAAGCAGTGGTGGTAGTAGTTTGCAGAAGTGGTAAAAGTGTCTTACGGTGAAGTCCAGACTGGGCTCCCAGATGCTGCGGTTGAGCGGCAGAATGAGGCTGTCCCTGAGGATCACGGTTCGGATCGAGTTGAGCCGGACCCGGGCTTCACCGACCCGGGACTCGAGGGCCAGGACGAGGAGGGAGAGGCCCACGAGCAACATCTGCACCGACATGACTGAGCAAAGAGAAGACAAATACTCTAATAACAATGCACTGTTGCTGTAGGGTCATTGCATTTTAACAGATACTAACCATGGACCATACACAATCTCATTTTGGACCAAGAGCTGCCCTGATACCAGACATTGGACATGACTGATCTTAATTTTAAACTGTATATAAGCTATATTTGCAACATATTTTAGCCAGATGTAATATTTAGCGTTTGATTTGCGCTTTAAAAAAAAAAACGTGAAAATGACCATTAGTTTTCGCCACTAATTGGTAGCTATAGGGGTTAATTAGTCCAATGCCCATTTACTAGTGCAATATGTGAATTAAAATCTCCCAAAATTGTATTTTTTAGAGTTTAAACGCTATCACTAATATGTTATTGTAGTTAGAGAAACTTTGGACCCGAATTTATTTCCAAAATCCGTAAAATCAATTCAACTCGAGCGTAATTGCAAAGTTTAAACCAGAATCCATAGCGAAAACTGCAAATTATGAAATAAAAGTTGTTGTAAACGTAATAAACTTTGCCCATGGGTTATAAGTCTTTTCTTACCTGTTGTGAAGAGCGTGAACTCGTGATCCGCGCTGTTAAATATTCCCTGGATGCGTTAGAAAAATCCCGTATTTCGCTGTTGTCCGTGTTGTTGCTCTGCACTGCGGTGAAATAAAACAGCGGCTCTGCGCGTTACTCCTCTTTATAAAGGCACCGCGCTTCCAATCCACGCCCCCCTCTCCCCGCTCCCTGCACGCGGGGCCCCCCACCTGACGACTGCTGTCCACGCGCTCCATCGATACCTGCGCCTCCCTCCTCCCATTCACACCTGGCTCCGATCGATACGCGCTGCAGAGACGACGCAGGACTTGCCCGAGCCTATTATGACAAAAACAACCATGCATTTACAAAAACACGAGTTTATTGTTCCTGTTTTATGCGTAGAAGACGTTTGTGCCATGAAAAGACATTGCATTTTAAGAATTCAGTCTGCAAAATGTAACAAAACAACTTTACAGAATAGATTTATGTCACACACACACACAAAAAACTAAATTTTTCCCAATTTCACCTCAAAAATATGAAATGCTCATGATGCTAGACTAAATACTGAGCATGTTAAACTTATAAACTCATTAATAGACTGGCATTTGGAATATTAAAGCCTCAAAAACAACTTGCTTTTGCTCAGTCAGTAATAGGCTAAAGTAATAAAAAGAGCTAAGTATAGAATAAAACATGTTCATATATAGTTATTTGTATTATTTCAGACAGAGGTGACTTATGGCAGATGGAGAAAATTAGTATAAAGCTGTGATAATGATAGTAATATTGGTGTATATGGATATTTAAAATCCAATCCATTTTAAAGGACATCTTTTATCGCAATGTACAGTGTATAAAACTGCACTAACTGCTTTAAAAATGGTTTAGCCAGAAATAAATAAACACAATGAAAGTGACATTTCTGCTCAAACAAAGGCGAAACTGATGAAGGCAGGGAAATATCAGTAAAAAATAATGTTAAGAGGAGTCTCTATGGCCTCAGTCTGTACAATTGACTATTTATTGTAGGCTATATGCAATAATAATAATAATAATAATAATAATAATAATAATAATAATAATAATAATAATAATAATAATAGAAACAACAACCAAAACACTTAGAATAACTCACACTATTGAGCTGTTATTAAAGTATTAGTTTAGAGTTAGTAACCAGTTAACTGATTTTATACAAAACATTACTTCAGTTTAGAGCTAAAAACATTATTTTTGTTAAATTCTTTAGTAATAAGCTCGTGTAAATCAGTGCAAGATTTTAAACATCAGTCTTAATTCAGGATCTAAAACCTGTTTATTGTAATTATAGTTAATTACATGTTTATTAATGCTTCATTACTGCTTCATAGTTGAAAGTTATTCTAAAGTGTTACCAAAAAAAAAAAAAAAAAAAAAAAAAAAAACTGTTGGCTAAAATAGTTTCAAAGTACAATTTTAAACAACTATAGTACTGTACTTAATTGTAGTTTGTTTACAACCTTTATGCACTTAATGTAGACAACCTCAAGGGGCCCCCCCTGCAGTACCTTCACGGCCCACCAGGGGGCCCCCGGACCCCACTTTGGGAAACACTGTCATAGAAAATATGAAGAAGAGGGACCGTTCCTGGGCCCCTCTGACCCTGAGGTCCCAGGACCAGGACGCTTCCTTTACTTCCCATTTCCAGTTTTTAAAAGACTCCACAGCAAAATGTATGTTTTTACCCTGGTGGTGGTGGCGGGTATTACACTCATCTCACAACATGAGAGTCCTGCTAATAGTAGTAGTAGTAGTAGTAGTAGTAGTAGTAGTAGTAGTAGCAATAGTAGTAGTAGTAGTAGTAGTAGTAGTAGTAGTAGTAGTAGCAATAGTAGTAGTAGTAGTAGTAGTAGTAGTAGTAGTAGTAGCAATAGTAGTAGTAGTAGTAGTAGTAGTAGTAGTAGCAATAGTAGTAGTAGTAGTAGTAGTAGTCATACAAGTGGTAGTAGATTTGCTGAAAAATACAAAAACAAATATTCAAAGGTACTTCAGACTTTGGTAAGTTTCACAATAAATAATTGTATTTTACTCACTACTATTACTATATTATTACTGTTTCTACTGCTATTACCACTACTATTACTAGCACTAATACTGCAGCTAAATATTTTTTATTTTTACTCACATCCAGTACTTCATTTGTAAAGCCAGAGGTTGGAGGAACACATTTTTTTGGACTTGTTCCCTTAACAAGGAGCAAAAAGAAAGAAAGTCTGGGAATGTGCTGTGTAAGGCTGCAGTCGACACAAAAAAGTATCCTCCTATTAATTAGGTAATACACATATTTATATCTGAAAATTAGCTTTGTTGTTGTAATAAAATAAAAAATAAACCCATGAAGTAATACACTGAACCAGCTTTACTGATGTTTTACTTTTACTGAGTACAGATTTTGAGTACTTCTGTTTTGGTGTCCTCTTTAATACTTGAACTTTAACCCATCCCATCAGTGGAGCAGTGTTATTGTTTATGCAAATGAAACTCAATGTCCCACAATGCACTGAGACCAAAACTAACTCCTCGTGACTGGGCCATGAATGAAGGCTATAGGCTCATACTCAACTACTACTACTACAACAACTACTACTACTACTACCACCACTACAGAAATAAAGAAACATAATGAGTTATCAATTAAGGACATTTGTTTAGTTAAGCGTTACAGACAGTGGGATGGGATATTGTATATTTATTGTATTTTAAATTCTGCAGTAGTAGTATTACCAGTAGCAGTAGTAGCAGTAGTAGTATTAGCAGTAGTAGTAGTAGCAATAGTAGTATTAGCAGTAGTAGTATTAGCAGTAGCAGTATTAGTGGTATTAGCAGTACTAGTATTAGCAGTAGTAGTAGTAGCAATAGTAGCAGTAGTATTAGCAGCAGTAGCAGCAGCAGTAGTAGTATTAGCAGTAGTAGTAGTAGCAATAGTAGCAGTAGTAGTATGAACAGTAGTAGTATTAGCAGTAGTAGTAGTAGCAGTGCAGTAGCAGTATTAGCAGTAGCAGTATTAGCAGTGGTATTAGCAGTAGCAGTATTAGCAGTAGCAGTATTAGCAGTAGTATTAGCAGTAGCAGTATTAGCAGTAGCAGTAGCAGTATTAGCAGTAGTATTAGCAGTAGTATTAGCAGTAGCAGTATTAGCAGTAGTATTAGCAGTAGCAGTATACGATACGCGCTGCAGAGACGACGCAGGACTTGCCCGAGCCTATTATGACAAAAACAACCATGCATTTACAAAAACACGAGTTTATTGTTCCTGTTTTATGCGTAGAAGACGTTTGTGCCATGAAAAGACATTGCATTTTAAGAATTCAGTCTGCAAAATGTAACAAAACAACTTTACAGAATAGATTTATGTCACACACACACACAAAAAACTAAATTTTTCCCAATTTCACCTCAAAAATATGAAATGCTCATGATGCTAGAATAAATACTGCATTACAGCATGTTAAACTTATAAACTCATTAATAGACTGGCATTTGGAATATTAAAGCCTCAAAAACAACTTGCTTTTGCTCAGTCAGTAATAGGCTAAAGTAATAAAAAGAGCTAAGTATAGAATAAAACATGTTCATATATAGTTATTTGTATTATTTCAGACAGAGGTGACTTATGGCAGATGGAGAAAATTAGTATAAAGCTGTGATAATGACAGTAATATTGGTGTATATGGATATTTAAAATCCAATCCATTTTAAAGGACATCTTTTATCGCAATGTACAGTGTATAAAACTGCACTAACTGCTTTAAAAATGGTTTAGCCAGAAATAAATAAACACAATGAAAGTGACATTTCTGCTCAAACAAAGGCGAAACTGATGAAGGCAGGGAAATATCAGTAAAAAATAATGTTAAGAGGAGTCTCTATGGCCTCAGTCTGTACAATTGACTATTTATTGTAGGCTATATGCAATAATAATAATAATAATAATAGAAACAACAACCAAAACACTTAGAATAACTCACACTATTGAGCTGTTATTAAAGTATTAGTTTAGAGTTAGTAACCAGTTAACTGATTTTATACAAAACATTACTTCAGTTTAGAGCTAAAAACATTATTTTTGTTAAATTCTTTAGTAATAAGCTCGTGTAAATCAGTGCAAGATTTTAAACATCAGTCTTAATTCAGGATCTAAAACCTGTTTATTGTAATTATAGTTAATTACATGTTTATTAATGCTTCATTACTGCTTCATAGTTGAAAGTTATTCTAAAGTGTTACCAAAAAAAAACAAAAAAAAAAAAAAACTGTTGGCTAAAATAGTTTCAAAGTACAATTTTAAACAACTATAGTACTGTACTTAATTGTAGTTTGTTTACAACCTTTATGCACTTAATGTAGACAACCTCAAGGGGCCCCCCCTGCAGTACCTTCACGGCCCACCAGGGGGCCCCCGGACCCCACTTTGGGAAACACTGTCATAGAAAATATGAAGAAGAGGGACCGTTCCTGGGCCCCTCTGACCCTGAGGTCCCAGGACCAGGACGCTTCCTTTACTTCCCATTTCCAGTTTTTAAAAGACTCCACAGCAAAATGTATGTTTTTACCCTGGTGGTGGTGGCGGGTATTACACTCATCTCACAACATGAGAGTCCTGCTAATAGTAGTAGTAGTAGTAGTAGTAGTAGTAGTAGCAATAGTAGTAGTAGTAGTAGTAGTAGTAGTAGTAGTAGTAGTAGCAATAGTAGTAGTAGTAGTAGTAGTAGTAGTAGTAGTAGTAGCAATAGTAGTAGTAGTAGTAGTAGTAGTAGTAGTAGTAGCAATAGTAGTAGTAGTAGTAGTAGTAGTCATACAAGTGGTAGTAGATTTGCTGAAAAATACAAAAACAAATATTCAAAGGTACTTCAGACTTTGGTAAGTTTCACAATAAATAATTGTATTTTACTCACTACTATTACTATATTATTACTGTTTCTACTGCTATTACCACTACTATTACTAGCACTAATACTGCAGCTAAATATTTTTTATTTTTACTCACATCCAGTACTTCATTTGTAAAGCCAGAGGTTGGAGGAACACATTTTTTTGGACTTGTTCCCTTAACAAGGAGCAAAAAGAAAGAAAGTCTGGGAATGTGCTGTGTAAGGCTGCAGTCGACACAAAAAAGTATCCTCCTATTAATTAGGTAATACACATATTTATATCTGAAAATTAGCTTTGTTGTTGTAATAAAATAAAAAATAAACCCATGAAGTAATACACTGAACCAGCTTTACTGATGTTTTACTTTTACTGAGTACAGATTTTGAGTACTTCTGTTTTGGTGTCCTCTTTAATACTTGAACTTTAACCCATCCCATCAGTGGAGCAGTGTTATTGTTTATGCAAATTAAACTCAATGTCCCACAATGCACTGAGACCAAAACTAACTCCTCGTGACTGGGCCATGAATGAAGGCTATAGGCTCATACTCAACTACTACTACTACTACAACAACTACTACTACTACTACCACCACTACAGAAATAAAGAAACATAATGAGTTATCAATTAAGGACATTTGTTTAGTTAAGCGTTACAGACAGTGGGATGGGATATTGTATATTTATTGTATTTTAAATTCTGCAGTAGTAGTATTACCAGTAGCAGTAGTAGCAGTAGTAGTATTAGCAGTAGTAGTAGTAGCAATAGTAGTATTAGCAGTAGTAGTATTAGCAGTAGCAGTATTAGTGGTATTAGCAGTACTAGTATTAGCAGTAGTAGTAGTAGCAATAGTAGCAGTAGTATTAGCAGCAGTAGCAGCAGTAGTAGTATTAGCAGTAGTAGTAGTAGCAATAGTAGCAGTAGTAGTATGAACAGTAGTAGTATTAGCAGTAGTAGTAGTAGCAGTAGTCTTAGCAGTAGCAGTATTAGCAGTAGCAGTAGCAGTATTAGCAGTAGCAGTATTAGCAGTGGTATTAGCAGTAGCAGTATTAGCAGTAGCAGTATTAGCAGTAGTATTAGCAGTAGCAGTATTAGCAGTAGCAGTAGCAGTATTAGCAGTAGTATTAGCAGTAGTATTAGCAGTAGCAGTATTAGCAGTAGTATTAGCAGTAGCAGTATTAGCAGTAGTAGTATTAGCAGTAGCAGTAGCAGTATTAGCAGTAGTATTAGCAGTAGTATTAGCAGTAGCAGTAGCAGTATTAGCAGTAGTATTAGCAGTAGTATTAGCAGTAGCAGTCGCAGTAGCAGTAGCAGTAGCAGTATTAGCAGTAGTATTAGCAGTAGTATTAGCAGTAGCAGTCGCAGTAGCAGTAGCAGTAGTGATGGCCACGTGACACCGAAGCTCCGACACAAGCTTCAAAGTCGAAGCTGCATTTATCTTGAAGCACTGCTTCGACGCTTGCTTTGGTACGGGAAAAGTCACGTGACCAATGACGTTGGAAGGCTTCTGGTTCAAAGTACTCTTCGTAACGCAAGACTTTGCTACGCGGGATTCAGCACAGCCCACACCTTCTCCCAACTAATCCAACACATACACTGATACATTTTTTATTCATCAACTGATCAACCAATCAATCTTTACCAAAATATGTGTACATCATTCATACATACCCTCATCACATAATTAAGACATTGTTTGCTGTCTCCTATTTCACCACTAGATGTCACTGAAACGAAGCTTTGAATGAATGAACCCATACTCGACACAATTGATGAAGTGGTTCAATACTGATTCATTGCTTCATTTGCACATCACTAAGTATCAGTATCCGTCTCTCAGCAGCAGGTCGTGTGCAGGCCTGAGTCCGGTGCCAGATCTGAGTCAGCTCTTGTTGTTGTCAGAGAGCTATGTGCTGTGTAATGATCCTGCAGGGTTAACATAACTGGGACACTCTGTGGTGTTTCTGTTACAGCGTCTGCCTTCCAGGGGGAAAGTTCACTTCAGAAAAACAGTGTACGCTTTCACGCGGGGCTTTAAAAAGTCCGACCTGCGGCAGAGTGACATCAGCCCCGAACAGGAAGTGAAACCGGAGCCACAATGGCCTGCTCCTGGAAACGGCAGAGTCAGGATCAGAGCTATCTGATGACACAGCAGGAAAAAAAAAAGCTCTGTCAGGGCACAAGGCCAGGATTTTGGCTGAAGTTACCGTGACACAGAGATTTGGTAAGCTCACAAACTCACAAAAAAACATACTGCATTTAAATCCGGCTTACCTCTTACCTGTCTCTCTCTGTGGACCTGATCCGTCCCACTCTGGTTTTCTGGATTTGGAGCAGAGCTGAGCAGGATCAGCTGAAGATTTTTCTCTCCTGACTCGTTCCAGAGAATCCTTTCTTAGAGCCGGCTCGTTTGTGAACGACCATCACTGGCAACAAATCCTTCAGCGATTCTACAAAACAACAGTTAATAGCAAAGTCCATTGTGTTAGGTTTAGGCCAAGTTTAGTCCTGGTTTAAACAAGGTTTAGTCTTTGTTTAGACCTGGTTTAAGCCTGATTTAGACCTAATTTTGGCCTGATTTAGATCTGTTTTAGTCCTGGTTTAGACCTAGTTTGGGCCTGATTTAGGGCTGATTTAGATCTGGTTTAGTCTTAGTTTAGACCTGGTTTAAGCCTGATTTAGACCTGATTTAGACGTGGTTTAGGCCTGATTTAGATCTGTTTTAGTCCTGGTTTTGGCCCGATTTAGACCTGGTTTGGGGCTGATTTAGGCCTGATTTAGATCTGGTTTAGACCTGGTTTAAGCCTGTTTTAGACCTGATTTTGGCCTGATTTAGATCTGTTTTAGTCCTGGTTTTGGCCTGATTTAGACCTGATTTAGATCTGGGTTAAACCTGATTTAGACCTGGTTTAGATCTGGGTTAAGCCTGATTTAGATCTGGTTTAGGCCTGGTTTAAGCCTGATTTAGACCTGGTTTAGGCTTATTTAAATTTGGTTTAGTCCTGGATTGAGATCTGGTTTTAGACCTGTTCTTTCCTGGTTTAGTCCTGGTTCCGTCCCTGTTGTTTCCATCTGCAACACTGCATTTTTTTAACCTTCAGCTTAGTCCTGGGTTAGTCCAGATTTGGGTTCATTTTTGCCAAATATGTTGTGAAAAGGTAAACGCACATACCCCCTGCAATGAGCTCACGTACCCCTAGGGGTCCCTTTACCCCTGTTTGGGAAACACTGGCCACATGTTTCCTTGTATCAGAAAGCATTATCAGCAGTAAAAACAAAACAAAACAAAAACACTGTTCGCTGTTGAATTCTTTAACTTTTTTTTTTTGCTAACTTCTTTTTTGTAGGTCATTTCAAAGTAAACAATCCAACAGCCCGAGAGGACGCCGGTCTGTGAGAAACTGGATCTTAACAACAACAGCGTAACAATAACAGAGAGTAGATCTGAACACAGTCCGACCTGGCACCGCTTCAGTCCGAGCCCAGGTATCGAGGCCCCGGGACGTTTCATTCATTCATTCATTCACAAAACGCACAAATGTGTGTGTGTCCACGGGCGGAGAGGAAAACTACTCGGTACGCTGACTTATGTAAGAGGAACTTGAGAAATTTGTTCTTTTACTTCAGAAAAAATGGGAGTTACAGGTCAGTGTGCTCCTTTGGGCTGGTCCGAAGCCTGGATAAATGGAGAGGGGCTGCTTCCGGAAGGGCATCTGGTGTAAAACCTATGCACAATCAACATATCCATTACTGCACACTTGGAAGCAGATGTTTTGCAAATGAAACTGCAATAAGAATCAGTAAAAACGTCAACTACAGAGGCCTTTTCTGACAAAATCCTTCTCATTTATCTGGGTTTGGGACTGACACAAAGGCTAGCATTGCTGTTGCTGAGAGTGAAGTGTAAAAAAAGAAAGCGGTTATGTATCTTTAACACTTAAACCGTCACATTACAGATTACATTTGAGCTAAAGCAAGAATGAAACGTGACCACGACACTTGTTAGATTGTGTTTATTCAGAATAAAAAGATCCACTCAGAGACTCGCAGGGCTAACACTTAGAGACGCACACTGACACACAGCCGTTCACTCTCACATTCACTCACTAGGGGACAAATATTTAGAAAAACATTGCAGACAAACAATGCCATTTTCCTCCAAAAGTAAAAATGTCTGTGAGGAATCAGTGGAAACAGAGCTGACGTTTATTACGACTTAATAATTCAATGTAATTCTGCAAAAAAACAAAATATCATAAAATAAATTAGACTAATGTTTTATAAAGTTTCTGCTATAGTCCTGGTTTAGACCTGGTTTAGTCCTGGTTTAGACCTGGTTTAGTCCTGGTTTAGTCCTGGTTTAGACCTGGTTTAGTCCTGGTTTAGACCTGGTTTAGTCCTGGTTTAGTCCTGGTTTAGACCTGGTTTAGTCCTGGTTTAGACCTGGTTTAGTCCTGGTTTAGACCTGGTTTAGACCTGGTTTAGTCCTGGTTTAGACCTGGTTTAGTCCTGGTTTAGACCTGGTTTAGACCTGGTTTAGTCCTGGTTTAGACCTGGTTTAGTCCTGGTTTAGACCTGGTTTAGACCTGGTTTAGTCCTGGTTTAGACCTGGTTTAGTCCTGGTTTAGTCCTGGTTTAGACCTGGTTTAGTCCTGGTTTAGACCTGGTTTAGACCTGGTTTAGTCCTGGTTTAGTCCTGGTTTAGACCTGGTTTAGACCTGGTTTAGTCCTGGTTTAGACCTGGTTTAGACCTGGTTTAGTCCTGGTTTAGACCTGGTTTAGACCTGGTTTAGTCCTGGTTTAGACCTGGTTTAGACCTGGTTTAGTCCTGGTTTAGACCTGGTTTAGTCCTGGTTTAGACCTGGTTTAGACCTGGTTTAGTCCTGGTTTAGACCTGGTTTAGTCCTGGTTTAGTCCTGGTTTAGACCTGGTTTAGTCCTGGTTTAGACCTGGTTTAGACCTGGTTTAGTCCTGGTTTAGACCTGGTTTAGACCTGGTTTA
This sequence comes from Bostrychus sinensis, assembly GCA_020698575.1. NCBI lineage: Eukaryota > Metazoa > Chordata > Actinopteri > Gobiiformes > Eleotridae > Bostrychus > Bostrychus sinensis. The sequence continues at coordinate 7,182,042 of CM036252.1, forward strand.
GTCCTGGTTTAGACCTGGTTTAGTCCTGGTTTAGACCTGGTTTAGTCCTGGTTTAGTCCTGGTTTAGACCTGGTTTAGTCCTGGTTTAGACCTGGTTTAGTCCTGGTTTAGACCTGGTTTAGACCTGGTTTAGTCCTGGTTTAGACCTGGTTTAGTCCTGGTTTAGTCCTGGTTTAGTCCTGGTTTAGACCTGGTTTAGTCCTGGTTTAGACCTGGTTTAGTCCTGGTTTAGTCCTGGTTTAGACCTGGTTTAGTCCTGGTTTAGTCCTGGTTTAGACCTGGTTTAGTCCTGGTTTAGACCTGGTTTAGTCCTGGTTTAGTCCTGGTTTAGACCTGGTTTAGTCCTGGTTTAGTCCTGGTTTAGACCTGGTTTAGTCCTGGTTTAGTCCTGGTTTAGACCTGGTTTAGACCTGGTTTAGTCCTGGTTTAGTCCTGGTTTAGTCCTGGTTTAGACCTGGTTTAGTCCTGGTTTAGTCCTGGTTTAGTCCTGGTTTAGTCCTGGTTTAGACCTGGTTTAGTCCTGGTTTAGACCTGGTTTAGTCCTGGTTTAGACCTGGTTTAGTCCTGGTTTAGTCCTGGTTTAGACCTGGTTTAGTCCTGGTTTAGACCTGGTTTAGACCTGGTTTAGTCCTGGTTTAGACCTGGTTTAGTCCTGGTTTAGTCCTGGTTTAGTCCTGGTTTAGTCCTGGTTTAGACCTGGTTTAGTCCTGGTTTAGACCTGGTTTAGTCCTGGTTTAGTCCTGGTTTAGTCCTGGTTTAGACCTGGTTTAGACCTGGTTTAGACCTGGTTTAGTCCTGGTTTAGTCCTGGTTTAGACCTGGTTTAGACCTGGTTTAGACCTGGTTTAGTCCTGGTTTAGACCTGGTTTAGTCCTGGTTTAGACCTGGTTTAGTCCTGGTTTAGTCCTGGTTTAGTCCTGGTTTAGTCCTGGTTTAGACCTGGTTTAGTCCTGGTTTAGTCCTGGTTTAGTCCTGGTTTAGTCCTGGTTTAGACCTGGTTTAGACCTGGTTTAGACCTGGTTTAGTCCTGGTTTAGACCTGGTTTAGTCCTGGTTTAGTCCTGGTTTAGTCCTGGTTTAGTCCTGGTTTAGACCTGGTTTAGTCCTGGTTTAGTCCTGGTTTAGACCTGGTTTAGTCCTGGTTTAGTCCTGGTTTAGTCCTGGTTTAGTCCTGGTTTAGTCCTGGTTTAGTCCTGGTTTAGTCCTGGTTTAGACCTGGTTTAGACCTGGTTTAGTCCTGGTTTAGACCTGGTTTACTCCATGTTTATTCCTGGTTTACACATAGGGATAAGGGTTATACATGCGTTGTGACTGCCCTCTAGTGGACAGAGCAAAACATTGAGGATATTACAAAACTACAATATAAGACATAACTGTTACAGAGTTTAAACATGTTTTTTTTATAAGTTTAAAAGCTTTTATTATTAATATATTATTTATTATTATATTTATTTTAAAACACTTCTCACACTGTTAGACACAGTTTTATTGTAGTTTTATTGCTGGTTTAGAACTGGTTTAGTCCTAGTTTAGTTCTGGTTTATTCCATGTTTAGTCCTTATTTAATTCTGGTTTCTTCCTGGTTTAATCCTGGTTTAATCTGGTTTAATCCTGGTTTAATCCTGGTTTAGACCCAGTTTAGTCTTGGATTAGACCAGGTTTGGACCTGGCTTAATTCTGGTTTAGTCTTTGGTCAGACATGGTTTAGATCTGCTTTAGCCCTGATTTAGTCCTGGTTTAATCCCTGTTTTGTCCTTTAGTACTGTGTTTTTTTCCTGATTAATCTCTTATCTCTCTCTTGGTTCAGGCTCATTTTACTCCATTGAAGCTGTTTTTGAAAAGCCAGATATTTTGAGAGTTGGTACTTGCAGAATAAAGGTCCAGGTTGATGTTGTCCTCCTCTTCCAAGTTGGATTTTTTATTGATTTCACTGAATTTGCCATCATCATAATCATAATAATCTGTGCCGCCTTCATCGTCATAATCATCTTCATCCTCATGGCTTGATAATGTTCTGTTGCACTTCTGTAAATAAAATACAAACCAATTACTAGGTTTTTATTTAGCACCTGAAGTAGAAGTGGCAAAAGTCATATATTGTGATTTTTTTCATGCTTTTTGATGAAACAAAATATTACTCCAGGTATTAGTTGATTCTTAAATAATGACGAGTGCATCAATGGGTCAAAAAAACGTTTGTTTTTCAAAAAGCCAGGTGCTCTTCGACGATCAGTGGAGTAAACAATAAGAACCAGAAAAAGGATCCGAGGCACTCTGACATAATAAAAGTCCTTTATTAAATGCGGGACATTCTGTGAAGCACGCCAACGCGTTTCGACCCAACACAGGTCTTCATCAGGGCAGACAAAGTGCAATCAGTAACAGGTGGACTAAATAATGAGTGAAGATCACATGGTTAGTCACATGACACCAGGACCACACGTTGTTAAGATGCAACAAAAACAACAAAAAAAGTTGTGAATTGATATATTCCAAAACAAAGTTATGGAGCAACCACATTAAAAAGTTACTGTAAGTTACTACACATAAAAAAAGTCCAGGAAACAACCCAAGGACATAGAATAGGACTATAAAGTGATTCTTTTTTAGATTGACTGATTATAGCCCCTGCTCTTCCGTACATTGAATATGCCTTGTAGATTGTATCCCCTTTTGAGAATGCATCTTCTGCAGTGGATTTTATCTTTTGGATCTGTTTTGGTGGTGGCCTCACCTTGGGTTGTTTCCTGGACTTTTTTATGTTAGCTCAGACTGGATGTGCCGCTTGTTTCAGTCTCACATTGCTCAAAATTGGAAGCAAAATTAACCTGGATCATTTTAAACAGAGGATGTGTTTAAAGTGGGCCATTAAGAGCAGTTTATTATGACTGGAATTGTAAAAAACAAAACAAAAAAACAGCTAAGACACTTGTGTGAGTCATTTACATGTAAAGGTTAAGTAATGATGCAGTTAGACGTGAAGAGAAACTTTAGTGTTCAATTCAGAAGGATTTATTACAAAAACACCCAGGCTACACAGCAGTGAGAACAGAGGAGCTCCAGGTTTTTTCAAGGGAAGTTTAAGACCTTTTTATGACTTTTTAATGCCATTCAGAGTGAAATTTAATGTCAACATTGTCAACAACCAAACAATAATTAAATGTAAAATATAGGCCTAGATGAAATAACTACGGTGCTGCACTAAGACATGTTTTGATGTTTTGCAGCAGTTTTTTGAGGATAACTTTTGCTGTGTTGATTCAAATGGCATAGATTTTGCCTCAGATGTGTATTTTTGAATGAATTTTCAGATTTTAGGATTTTTTTTAAAATCCTCTTAAAAAGATGTCTAAAAAAATAGTCACATCTTTACCCCCAAGACATTTTTTGTGCCATTGACTCCCATTAAAACATTTTTATTCTACACTGTCACTGCAATATAATTTCACATTTTTATCAAGTATTTCATGGATTCATGACAGTGAGGGATTGGAATTTTAGTTTTTATTGTTTTTACTAGGTGGCGCCATTTCCCCCATATATGGTAGACAGAGGATAAATGTGGAGATGGCCACATTAGTGTTTGTATAAATGATCAAGCCTACAAGGAAAATAAAAACATTTGTTGAACTAAAATGATTTGGGTGTGTTTTTGTCATAAATTGGTGTGAAAGTGTTTGTTGAGAAATGAGTTTGTTTGTGTTTGCGTGAGCACAAATCCAAAATGTAGTTCTTACAGAGATGTGCACATCAGGACAAAGTAGAAAAAGGTCCCAGACTGAGCAGAGGCAGAGGTTTGTGCTGGATGTGTCTGCACCACACAAACTGGAATTTAAGGCTTACATTTCATAAACAGAATTAATTTTTGTTATGTATGGTGAGGACTGAAGTTAATCATTGTAACCATGAAAAACATGGAATTATTGACCATTAGATAATTTTTCTATGGCAGTCTTTATTGGTGCATTTTTTGTGCTTAGGGTGAAAGGTGTGAGTAAAAAGTTAGGGCTGTGGGAGGAATAAAATAAAAACTCATAAAATTTTACCGGATCATAACATTTAATGATAACATTTCTCAAAAAGTATATTGTAGACACTGTCAATGTTGTGTTTTTTTAAAAAGTGAATTCATATGATCAAAAACTGACAAATGTAATACTTGGATGAACAAAATTGAATATATACTGTAATTAGGCCTTGTTTAAATTTAATACATTTTCAATACTTTCTGTACCTTGGGGCCAACCTGACAAAAGTCAATGGTTATCTGTGGCTGGACCAGTGCTGTGGTTCTGTGCAGCGTGGGTCGAGCCCGGGACAGGGGGTTTACTGTAGAGTCCCGCTCCGGTCGTCATGAAAACAACAAATAAACACAAAGACATAAAGGTGACCTTAGCTTTAGTGAATAATGAGAGTTAGATTAACAGTCTCCAAAACAACAGGGAACATGAAGCCACTGTGCAGTAACAGACTATAGCCTCATATAACCACGAGAGGGAGCTGTTGTACTGTAAATCTGTGAATCCTAACACTTTTTGTCTGCTTATGGGCTTTTTGTCATACCATAAATAATCCTCACTCATGCAAGTTGATGATTCTGCAAAAAGTGCTCATATAAAACAAACATGTTACAAAAACACTTTACACTAACTTTATTGTAAATACAAATGCATTACAAAAAATAAAATAAATATCTTAAAAATATATAAAACAATATAAACTCCTTTTAAACTATATAAACTCCAACATTTATATATTATAAGCTATATATTTTATCTTCAAAATAAACATAAAAATAAAAACTCATTATACAAAGAAAAATTTAAATTTCGAAACTCTTTGAAATCTAAAAAAATGTGAAAAAATCTAATATTCAAGTAAAAATCATAAGTAATTGAGACACTTGAGCTTTTCTAATAATTTTAATAAATTATGAAATAATTCCAATACCCCTTGCAAAGTGTCCACGTACCCCTGGTTGGGAAACACAGCTGTAAAAATAACTCCTCCCTGTTGCAGCCCTGGAGTCTTCACTCGGGACGGGGCGTGAGCAAACCGGGACGGGCCTGAAACAGAGGCCATTGTCCTGGCAGAAGCCCCTCCTCTCATTAGAATTAATTAAAAATGTTCAAGCGTCGATTTATTTGCGTTCGGTGTAAACACAGCACGAGTGTGACCTGCTGTGGTGGCGCGGGATGGCGGCCACATCTCTGTCAGTCTGCCCCAGGACAGCTGTGGCTACAGATGTTTAAACGCCAAGCAGACGTCTTCAATGAAACTTTATTGCTCTTCAGAACGACACAGGAGTAGACCTCTTAAAGCTGCCTGTTGTTGAAATGTTTCATGTATCTGTACTTTTACTACATTTTTCAAGGGATACTTTTACTTTTTACTTCACTGCATTTCTGAGTTGGTTTAATTAAGACATGTTTTGATGTTTTGCAGCTGTTTTTTGTGGATAACTTTTGCTGTGTTGATTCAAATTTTGCCTCAGGTGTGAATTTTTGGATGAAATTTCAGATTTTATAATTTTTTTTTAATCCTCAAAAAAAAGGTGTCTAAAAAATAGTCCCACCTTTACCCATAAGACATTTTTTGTGCCATTGACTCCCATTAAAACAACTTTTTTATTATGCACTGTCACTGCAATATAATTTCACATTTTTATCAAGTATTTCATGGATTCATGACAGTGAGGGATTGGAATTTTAGTTTTTATTGTTGTTCACTAGGTGGCGCCATTTCTCCATATATGGTAGACAGAGGTATAAATGTGGAGATGGCCACATTAGTGTTTGTATAAATGATCAAGCCTACAAGGCAAATAAAAACATTTTTTGAACTAAAATGATTTGGGTGTGTTTTAGGGTTGTCATAAATTGGTGTGAAAGTGTTTGTTGAGAAGTGAGTTTGTTTGTGTTTGCGTGAGCACAAATCCAAAATGTAGTTCTTACAGAGATGTGCACATCAGGGACAAAGTAGAAAAAGGTCCCAGACTGAGCAGAGGCAGAGGTTTGTGCTGGATGTGTCTGCACCACACAAACTGGAATTTAAGGCTTACATTTCATAAACAGAATTAATTTTTGTTATGTATGGTGAGGACTGAAGTTAATCATGAATTTTTTTTATTTTTTTTTAAATTATCTATTATTATATAATTTTTCTATGGCTGTGCATTTTTTGCGCCACTACACAAAGATTTTAAATCTAATAAAGATCAAAGTATTTAGAGTTTTGATTAAAGCTATTTGTTTTTGTCATGTCCTCATTGTAGACACAGTACTTAAATATAACAGATGCAGTAAAGCAGTACTGCTTTAGAAACATCAGAATAATAAAGACAGAAGACCTCAGTGACTTCAGTCTCTTCTATTGCGTTGGTTTGTTAATTTAATTAGTTATCAGCACAATTCTTCAGCAAAATCCCTCACATTTAACTCATTAATAAGTTAAGTTGAATAAGTTGTGGTTATACTTTTTTACTTTTACTTTATCTGTACATTAACTTAAGTAAAGAAACTGAGTACCATCACTGGCTTTCTCCAGACATAAAATAATGCAGCGGTTCCCAAAGTGGGGTCCGGGCCCCCTAGGGGTCCGCGAAGGTACTGCAGGGGGGGCCCCAGAGGCTGTCTATATTAAGTACATAAAAAGAAATTGAGTTTGAAATGCACTGTAAAAAAACAATGCTGCAAAAACTCAAGGCAACAGGATCCCTCAAGATTTTTGAGTTTTCAACAACTAATATTTTTTTACTCACACAATTTAATGTTCATACGCCTAAAAACTTAAAATTTTAAGTTTTACTCACTATTTTTTCCAACTCATCTTACAGCCAACTGACTCCACTGTTCAGAAAAAGTATTATTGATAATAATAAAAACTAAATATACTACATTTAACAAAAGAATAACTTTTTCTGAACTCTGTAAGTTGGCTGTAAGATGAGTAAAAAAATAATGAATAGAGAGAAAAACTTAAAAATTAGAAAAGTTTTTAGACGTATGAACATCAAATTAAGTGAAAGTGTGGAAAACTTGAAATTTTGAGTTGGCCCCAAAAATCTTGAGGGATCCTTTGCCTTGAGTTATTGAGTTTTTGCAGCATTTTATTTTCTTAACTATGTATTTGTTTAAAAATATAACTTTAAAACACGTTTTAGCCAATAGTTAGTGTTTTTTGTAATGTTTTTATAGAAATATATGGAGAAAAACATGAAAATAAAATTTGGGATGGAGGGAAGTTGTATTGTTGGGGGTCCGCGAGGGTTTTTGGTAAATTTAAGGAAGGCCGTGACGCTCCTGAAACAATGTATCCACTTTCTCTGAGTCGTGAATGCGGCGTTCACGTTGCGTTCGGGGCCGCCTCGTGCTCCCGGTGCCTCCTCATGTGCGTCTTCAGACAGTGGCTCTGCGTGAAGGCTTTGTGGCAGCGGCAGCATTTGTACGGCCTCTCCCCGCTGTGCGTCCGCATGTGCGCCGTCAGGTACGACTTGCGCGCGCACGCCCTCCCGCACATCCCGCACACGAACGGCTTCAGCCCCGAGTGCAGGCGCGCGTGCTGCTCCAGGTGCGACTTGCGTTTAAACGAACACGCGCACTCGCTACACCGATACTTAGCTTCTCCGCCGTGCGTGTTTTTGTGAACCGCTAGCGTCCCCTTCGTGACAAATCCCTTCCCGCACTCGTCGCATTTGTACGGTTTTTCGTTGGTGTGCGAGCGCATGTGCACCCGCAGCTGTTCGGCCGTCAGGTACATTTTGCAGCAGACGTCGCAGAGGTAAGAGCGTTCCCGGAAAGCGTGGATCTTCTCGTGTTGCTTCAGCGTCGTGCCGAGTTTAAAAGTCCGACCGCACGCCTTGCATCGGTGCGGTCTCTCCGACGAATGTGTCATGTGGTGGCGCGACAACGAACGGAAATCGCATAACGTTTTGCCGCAAACTCCGCAAACAAATGTATTTTTTACGGCATTTTTACGTCTAATCTTTGCGTGCGTCTCGACTTCAGGCTGGTCAAAGTTTTCTTCTTCTTGTAAAGTCATATTTTTAGCAAGAAGAGAATCAATCTTCTGCGATTTTAGCTCTAAATTGTCATCTTGCGTTTTAGGATTGTCGTCGTACGTGAATGTTTCGTTGCATTTGTCAACATGATCCATCAAATCTGCTTGCCACTCAAGCTTTTCCTCAAAATTATTGCTTTCTTCGTCGGTGTCCTCTCTGGTTTTGCGCGTCTCTTCGTTATATTCCGGTTTCAAGTCTTGGCGTCCATTTTGAGACGAGGCTGAGAAGCTGGAGAGTCCTTTAACTTCTTTTCTTGTGTCTTCTTTTTTGGCTGGATTCTCATTTTGTGCCTGCAATCCAAAGAAAACGTGTAAATTTCGGCTTTTCTCCACTGCAAATCCTCTGCATTGATTCACATATTGATAGGTTTTACACTGGGTGCCCTTCCTGACTCAACCCACTCCATTTATCCGGGCTTGGGACTGTATTAGCAGTACAAATATTTGGTTCTGAGTTGGTCTACTTTAATAGTAAGAGATAAAATTTGTCTTAATGTTGGACAGTTTTATCCCTGACCCACTTTTTACTCAACCAAAGTTATCTTTCAAAACAATTTTACTCCAACTTTTGTGGCACATGCATTTTAAAATCTCTCTTAACTAAACTCTGAACTTTATTTTGCATGACTGACTATTAATTACAGTTTTACCTTGTCCTTGATGGCACAGTGGGTAGTAACAGTAACAGTAGTTGTAGCAGAAGAAGAATTAGTAGAAGATTTTTCCTGATTGTCTTGCAGCACTGAGAATGTCCCGTCTTCCTCTGAGACGACACTGGGTTCACCTGGCAAAATAAATATTTAATTTGTATCATTAATCAAATCAAAATCACAAATGAAGGTAATGAATTAACTCAGGCTCAGGAGCAAGGCCTCGCCTCAACTACATACACACAAATCAAAGATAATTCAAACAGCAATTATTTTATTTTTTCTAACTGAATGCGATCATTACACAAGACAAAAACAAATGTTAAATTTGCATTTATATGAATAATGATTACATCACCTTGACTTTTTCTAGTTTATTTTATATAGGGTACATTAAATTGTTCAGTACAAAAGCCAAATTTAAGGCAATGTTGAAATACTAATTAAAACTTGCATTTAAGTTTGTATTATTTGCCATACATTATTGCACAAAAAGAAAGCAAATGTTAAATTTGCACATATATATGAACAACAATTAGGAGCTTGAGTCATGTTGACTTTTGTAGTTTGCGCTATACATTTAATTTTTAAGTACATAAGCCGAATTCAATGTTAAAACAGTGTAATTAAAATAAGCTTTTGAAATTTTAATAGTTTGCGTTTGATTATTTCACAAAACAAAAACAAAAGTTAAATTCGCACATATATGAATGACGATTAGGAGTCACGTACATTTTTGAACATTGCTTTATATTGCGTGCATTAATTTGTTTTGCACATAAGCCGAATTTAAGCTCATTGTGATTTAATTAAAACGCGCTTTAAAGGATTTATTAGTTACGTTTCAATATTGCACGAAAATAATGTTACATTTGCACTTACATGACATTTCGATTGGAAAACAGGTAGACTCTTATTTGCTCTACACTGGGGACATTAAATTATTTTGTACTTAAGCCGATGTTAAGAATAAGGTAAACTAACTAAAATGTGCATTTAGGTTTCTATTAATTATATTGCTTTGCTGCACGAACACAAAACAAATCTTAAATTCACAAACCCATGAATAAGGTTTGGGAGTCGCGTTACAGTTTTTGCCTTTAATCGATATTTTGTGATTTAAAAACAATTATAATCAACAAATACATAACAAAGACGTTGATATAGTAATATGTATTTATGTTATTGACCCACTGGTGTCGCTGGTGGTGGTAGTTCCTCGGTTCTGGAGCTGCTCCTTCTGCCGGGAGATCTGCGCTCTGTAGCCCGCCGCCTGCGCCTCGTACCCGGCCACGGCTCTCTCCACCGCGGCCACGATCTCCTGCACCGCGGCGGCGAGTCTCTCACGGACGAAGCCCCCCAGGTCTTCCTCGGCTTCTTGGGACATATTTACCCCGCACACATGAAGCACCTCCGGGGTTTTTATTATGTGTCTTGTTACATCCTTATTCCGGAGCTTCCTGTTTGTAGCGCGTTAGCCAAAATCCTCCGAGTAAAAACGGCTTTAAACACGTTTTTTTTTTTGCCGAGGGGGGCTTAATTATTAACGATTTCGTACAAAAATAGCGTACAAGTTATAAAATATAGATAAAGGAGAAATAAAGAGAAGTGGAAAAGGACTGCGTTGGCCGGGAATCGAACCCGGGTCAACTGCTTGGAAGGCAGCTATGCTAACCACTATACCACCAACGCTACACATGCTAAGTTTAATTTACGCCCATTTTGAATAAGACTACGATACCCAGAATGCAACACGTTAAAGGGGAATTAAAAAAGGCATAAGGTAAGCAGCTTTTTAAACTTTTAACATCTGACTAAACTGGGCCTAAGCCAGTTTTTTTAGGTCTAAACCAGGACTAATCCTGGACTAAACCAGGTCTACATCCAGGACTAAACAAGAACTAAACCAAAACTTAATCAGCTCTTTCAGGTCTAAACTAGGGCTTAACCAGGTCTAAACCAGGACTAAACGAGAACTAAACCTGGACTAAATCAGGATTAAACCAGGTCTAAACCAGGACAAAACAAGAACTTAACCAGTACCAGGTTGAAACAAGGACCAAAAAAGAATTAAACCTGGACCAAATCAGTTTTTTCCAAGTCTATACTAGTACTAAACCAGGACCAAAGAAGAACTAAACCAGGACTAAATAAAGACTAAACCAAAACTAAACCAGCTCTTTCAGGTCTAAGCCTGGATTGAACCAGGACTAAACCAGTACTAAACCAGGTCAAAACAAGAACCAAACAATAACTAAACCAGGATTAAATCAGGATTAAACCAGGTCTAAACCAGGACAAAACAAGAACTTAACCAGTACTAAACCAGGTTGAAACAAGGACCAAAAAAAGAATTAAACCAGGACCAAATCAGTTTTTTCCAAGTCTATACTAGGACTAAACCAGGACCAAACAAGAACTAAACCAAAACTAAACCAGCTCTTTCAGGTCTTTTAGTCCTTGACTGAACCAGGACTAAACCAGGTCAAAACAAGAACCAAACAAGAACTAAACCAGGATTAAATCAGGATTAAACCAGGTCTAAACCAGGACAAAACAAGAACTTAACCAGTACCCTCGGACTGGTTCAGGTCTGGACTCTGCGATCGGAAGTCAACAGGACTTTACTGTTGTTAAAATGGAAACAGGACATAGACAAAACCCTACAGAGGACTGAACAACGAAGACTTCAGCAGAACCAACAGGTGACGAAGGAAAGCACTAAACGTCATTAAAGCAGAACTCAGTAACGCTCCTCATTTCTATGCTCTTTTTGCCTTATTTTCCTCTCTAAAGCGCCCCCTACAGTTCAGAGTAAAGCACTATCGTAAATACTAGGGTGACCAGATTTTCAGACTCAAAAACTCGAACATATATTTTTTTCACTTATCACAGTGCATATGAACTCATCAAGTGACAAAAAAGCTTCCAAAATACATCAAATTTTTTGCTAAGTGATTAAAGTACATGATGCTAGGACATACGTTTTGAATTTTATTGGCCATTTTTTAATAAAATATTGACATTGTAAATAATTTTAGTGACAAAAGTCTTTAGACAAATGTGTTTTAAGTTTCCTGTTCCTATTGCTTAAATGGGGACAACTGGGACATGGTTTGTTGAAAACTGGGACATTTTAGTGTTTTTACAGATATGTGTTGGGACATGGGACAAGGAGCCTAAAACTGGGACTGTCCCGGTTAAATAGGGACGTCAGTTGACTCCTGTGCGATCCCTCGCTCATCTTTACTTTCGTTTTCCCCTTCCGAGTATCTGTACAATGTTTTTTCTTCCATTTGGCCGCTCTGGAACCACAAAAATCGAGAAATAAAGCCACCGCTAGCTTGTTGTTTTGCTAACGACGGCGCTCACTTTTGCAGAGCCACCAGGGGGAGCTGCGGCTACGCTTCATTTACCCCACAACAACTCATTTAACCATCACACGGACTCCGAAACTGTTTATTTAAGGTAAAAAAGTTACTGATTTCTGCTTTAATCAGCTCAGAGAGGAACCAGACCGTCCTGCTTTGAGAATCTAGGAGCGTCTGGCTCGCCGGGTTGCGCCGCTAACATTTTGTCTGTGTGTTTTGGGTCCGGGGCCAGAGCGTCAGCCTCATGCCTTTACTCTGATCCCACTGTTTCCTCTCGGTCTCTCCCCTCCCTCTGTGTGTGCGCTCTCTCCGTCTGTGTGTGTGCGCTCTCTCCATCTGTGTGTGTGTGCGCTCTCTCCGTCTGTGTGTGTGTGCGCTCTCTCCGTCTGTGTGTGCGCTCTCTCCGTCTGTGTGTGTGCTCTGTGTGTGTGTGTGTGTGTGCGCTCTGTGTGTGTGTGTGCGTAGTCGGGCTCTCGTCCAATCAGCGGCGAGCTCTCACGCCTCCTGTTTGTCTCTCACCTCCCTCTGAGCCAATCACACGGCTCTCGGCGCGCTGCCATCGAACGACCGCCACCGCCGCGACTGCTGCCAACGACACATCACATCACCCTCTGTGTGTGTGTTTGTGTGTCTGTGTGTGTGTTTGTGTGTCTGTGTGTGCGTTTGTGTGTCTGTGTGTGTGTAGGCAGGGGTTTCTATTCTCCAGAGGACCGTGGGGAGCTATTAACGTCTTATTACTGGGCCAAAAGCTGAAGTTTAAACCACAGGACCGTGCCAAAGTCTCAGACGGGTTTTAAAAAAAGCCTAAAGAAAGGTGTATCAATGCAGAGAAATTTGAAAGATTGGAAAAAATTGAAACTAGAAGCACTCGGAGAACACTGGCTTCTGCCACAGGGTTTGTTCGGTTGCTTGAAATCTTTGAAAATGCTTACATTTTATTGTGTTATTTTTAAAGTTTGAAAACTGATTGAATTTTGGATGAAGCGCTTGAAAATACTTGAAATTGCTACCTTTCTCACTGGGGTCGAAAGATAATTTCAGAGGAACGCCAGATCGTTTCAGAAAAAAGGAAATTTAGGAAATGAATAGCCTAAATTATGTGATTTTAAAATAGGGAGCAATTATATGAGTTTTCTTTGTTATTTTCTCCAAAATTTCTCATCTAGACTTGTTTCAAATTAGATTCTGTTCAGACACAGAGCGTGAAAAAATAATAAACAGCTGTAAAGACCTTCACATGCATCTGGTCCTGGCCTGGTCCTGGTCTGAAGATAACGATATTATTGCGAATATTTGAAAATAGAGCCTACTTTTTGAACATAGTAAGCTAAATTCACTACATTTCACAAAAATGTAAGTTCCTGTATTTACAAGTCAAAACAGCGACAAAATCAAAACTTAACACAGACTAAACCAGGAATAAAACAAGGCTAAGCTGTGACTAAATTCATTAAATTACCACTAAAACTGCACTTTTTAAACATTTTTATTTAGTCACAACACATGTTCTTTTAAGGCTCTGGTGGAAAATGATTCTTCAGTGTAAATCTCTGTCAGATGGAAGACCACAGCGTTATTGCGATATATTTAGATTCTTGCGATACAGATATTGCGTTCGCTGATATTGCAATAACGATAATTTTGCGATATATTGTGCAGCCCTACTATAAACTATGTTTTCTAGAAGTAAAATTATTTATATATTTTTTGATATTTTTACTATGTAAGAATAGTTCATTTTCTGGTGTAAACATCAAAGAGGACGATGATTCAGAAGTGCAGTCAGATCAGGAAGGTTTAATGAGTTCTCACAGGTTTGGTTACAGGAGGAGAGAGCCCTGAGAGAGGAGCGTCCTTAGTTTTTATATTTCTGTACGACGATCTCAGCATAGCAGTTATCTTCTTGTCTTCAAGAAACTCTCGTGCAAGGCCGGGCCACGGAGTTCTCAGTTCAGCATAGTGTTATCTTCTTTGTCTTCATGAGAACTCCCGCACATCGGGCTGGGCCATGGGGGTTCACATCTGCAGCCTTGAGTCTGAGAACTTTGTAGCAGCTCCATTATGTTTGCAATTTTAGGAATGAACAATGCATCCAATGTAAACTGACCTTACAATGGAAAAACATCGCATAAGACCCAAGTATTATTGTTCCTAATGTTGGGCCGTTATTAACCTTAGCAGTAGTACATCAAAATATAAGTTTAATGGTAATACACAAAGCTATATGTAGAAATATTCAATAATTACAACGTGGTAGCCTGCTGAAAAATGTACTGTATATTCTAAAATGCACTAGAATACTTAAAATTGCATGTTTTGTTTAAATTTTCCAGGAGGCCCAGACCCCCTGCTAATATTATCCCGTACACTTTCAATTTACAAATTCAACACTGTCAGAAATTTTATAAATTGTTCTGTTTCAGTGGATATTGAACATTTAACAGTGCGTTGAGTTGCAAATATAAGTTTGTCCAGCTGTAAACATACTGTTTAGTTCAGGCACTGGAAAAAAACGTGAAAGTATAAATGGAAGGTGCTTGAAAAGTGCTTGAATTTAAACTTTGAAAAGTTGTACAAACCCTGAATCCATCTCCCAAAGGTAAAGATACAGTGCTCAGATCAGTGGAAACAGAACTGCACACCGTTATTTGGATAAATCAATGAGAGCAGACTGCATGGAGAGGGCTTGTTGATTGGTCAGTGCTTCCTGGAGTGGGCGGGGCTTCGTGGGACCGAGCGTTCTGAGGCCTCAGAAACTCAGCACCAAACTCTAGGTATGTTTTTGACGAGGGAACGACATTATAACGTGGAAGAAAGCTCAGAGAAGTTGTTTTTAAGAATATAACCCTCTTTAAAAATGACTCTGAATTAGCAGCAGTCAGATCTGAGTCAGTTCAAGTTGCTAAAGTGAACTTATTAAAAAGGGATTTGGGGATTAAATCTGAGCTCACACCGACAAACTATTGTGATCTGACATTTCTGTAGCTACTTGTCAAGCGTAACATTAAAATTAAAAAACATAAACTGCATAGCCTTTATCTTATATGTTAATTTTAGACTGCCTATCCCGACATTGAGCTAAACGGCTAAACATACACGTGACCGAGTGGTGTGGGAGTTGCAAAAATCTTTCATAATTTGCGATGTTTGGTGGCTATTTGTTTGGGAGGCTCGGGATGTTTTAGAAACACTCACAATAACTTAACATATTCTCTAAAAAAAACCTTAGTGAGCCATTTGTGAATTAATTATTGTGATATTTCAAAAGATTAAGACTAAATAAGCGTTTAATAACAATCATTTTGTCATGTTGGCTGCAAAGGATCATGGTCTATGTAGTTCACTTTGATTTTTCACTTTTCAAAACACTGCATTTTAGCCCCGGGAGCTTAGCATTCGATACTGTGAGACTTTTGATATTGCGATATCACGATATTGCCAGTATTCCTGCATCTTTTCTCAATGGTGTTTATTAACGTTGGTTAAGCTGTGGGGTGTGCATCTGCCCCGGTGTCGTGGGTTTTGGTCCAGACCTCGCCAATTTGCCAAATTGTCCTCGCGCTCTCCACTTTGATTTCCTGTCACATCTCGTCTGTACTGTATAATAAAGCCAAATAAGTTCTAAAAAAAAAAGTTGAAGAATGCTTAACTCCTTCACCGCTGATGACCGGTATGTGCCTGTCATTCATGTGTTCATTGGTACCGCATACGGAGGGGGTCAGTACAGTACTAGCTACATGAAAATCAAGTAAAGAAAAAGCTTCTGGAAACAGGACAATGCAACATTTTACCAAAAACGTTTTACAAAAATGCATTTTTCTCAACATTTTGTCTGAAAATGTCTTTTTTTGTTGGGGTGAAAACTACCATTCTTCAACTGTTCAACTCTTCAACAAAAAAGAATGAATGAACTTAGAATAAATGCTTTTTTTCTCCTGGTATTCAAACTTTAAATAAAACTCCAGCACAACATTTTCTGTGGGACAGCAAAGATTGTTGAAAAAGACCAAAAACCCTGGAACTTTTTGAGAAAATGCTGGCGGGGAGTCAGGAAGTTAAAGTGTGAGTTATTGTCCCGATCAAAATACTGAAGGTAAACATGTTATAGCATCCAGCTGCCTTTGTATGAGACGAGAACGGTCTCTGTCGTCTGAACGTGAATACTTTTTTCCCATACTGTGTATCATATGTGTCTGTATTCAAGACATAAAAAGGTGTTATAATAAAAAAATGCCAGTAGCTATACATTTCTCCTTTCTGTCTAAAAAAACAGTTTGTCTTCAGAGCGGAGCGGCAGCTGAGAGTCTGTCGGCGTGTGTCCTCCTGACGCTAACAGATCTATCTGAATCCTGCCTCCCTCCGCTGCGTCGCCATCACAAACCCCCCCCCTTTCCCCTCATGTATCCTTCCCAGGGTACCATTTTTCTTTTTTCTCTCTCCCGCTGCTCCTTTCCTTCCTTCCTTCCTTTCCTTTCCTTCCTTCCTCGCTTAATTTCCCACCCCCCCCTCCCGCTTCTCGTGCTCCCTCCTCCCACGTCGCTCGTGCCAAACCCAGGTGATTATCCATCGCACCCCCCACCACCCCCACCCCCACCCCCCGCCCGTTATACCCCACGTATCTCCACCACCACCACCACCACCACCTCAACCACCTCCTCCTCCTCCTCCTCCTCCTCCTGATGCTTTTTCATTTTGCTCCTCTGCTTCTGCGCTTCCTTCCCCGCCAGCCATGATCCGTGGCGGGCTAATTCCCAGTCGGTCTCCCCTCGCGTGCTTCCTTGCGGGTTAGGTAAGTCGTTACAAGCTACACGCCAACGCCAACCAACACACCGACCATCTTTGTCCTATTCCTCCTTCCTGCATGCAGCTGTTTTTATTGTTTGTTATCAGACATTTTTTTTCTTCCCCCCCTCCCCTTCCCTTTGCCTTTTTTTATGCTTCCTCTGTCCTTCCTCGCTGAGCCTAAGGGTGGAAGGAGAGGAGGGGAAAAAAAAAGAAAACGGTGTCGGTGTAGCGATGCCGCGTGGGAAAAAGCGCTTGGCCCCTTGCGGCTGGTGACCTTCTCTAGCGCCGGGGCCGCTTGACCAGACAGGGGTAATTAGTTACGCCTCGAGGGAGCAGCGGCAGCGGTGGCGGCGGCGGCGGGAGGGTTAGGAGGAGGGGAAGGAAAAGGAGGGGGGGGCGTTTGACACACATTTCGAGCCACACACACACACACTTCCATCTAACAGCCGTGGCACTGCGATGGCTGAGAATGGCACCGTCGTAACAGGTTTCGACGGCACTTTAACGCACGCTGCTGAAGGTGTGTCCGCCGTGGTTTAGCACAAGGTCAAGGGTCAGATGGAGAGTTGACCTTATGGCATTTCAAATTAGATTTTATTGAGTTTTCCATGCTTTTTTCCTGATGTGCAACTGTGTTTTTGGCAAAATGGTGAATGGCTATTTTAGAGACAGTTGAAGACGCAAAATAACAATAACCCTGGCTCTTATTGGTGAACAGTAAAGCCGTGTTTTTTACTTTCAAATGTTCAAAACTTAGCTTGACTTTTTGGCATAAGGTCAGAGGTCAGATGGAGAGTTGACTTTAAGGCAGTTCAAGTCAGAATTTTGCTAAATGCTTCCTTTAACCTGGCTTCACTGACTTTTTCTCACACAACGTCCAAGAAAATCTCTTCACCTGTGGCACACATTTTGGTAAACTTTGCATGAGCATCCATTGGCATTATGTAATCAAAGTTCTCCATCTTGAAGACTCTTTTTTTTTTTTTACTTTCACACACATTTCAAGCCCTACACACACACTTCCATCTAACAGCCATGGCACTGAGCCGACTGAGAATGGCACAGGTTTTGGGTTTGTGTGTCCGCCGTGGTTTATTGTAAGGACAGAGGTCAGATGGAGAGTTGACCTTTTGGCAGTTCAAGTTAGATTTCCTTGTTTTGCTTTTTCCGTGCTTTCTATTTATGTGCGGCTATGTTTTTAGCAAAAACTATACCAGCACCAATATCCTTGGCTCTTAATGAACAGTAAAACCATGTTTTTTTGCTTGTTTTTAACTTTTAAATGTTCATTATTTGAATGATAAAACTTGTCTCGATTTTTTTTTAACAGCCTTGGCCCTGAGATGGCTGATAACAGATTTTGACTCCACTTGAACGCATGCTGCTCCTGAAAGTGTGTCCACTGTAATTTAGCTTAAAGTCAGAGGTCAGATGGAGCGTTAACCTTTCGGCAACTCAAAAAAAAAACTACAATCTTTTATATTTTCCAATGCTTTTAATGTTTATGTAGAGAAGTTTTTGTTTTTAATTTAAGAGGCAAAAACTTTGTTTGCAACAGTAAGCCTTAACTTAACTTGATTTTTTTAACAGCCATGGCACCGTTTAGGGCTGCACAATTTATCGCCAAATTATCGTTATCGCAATATCAGCAAACACAATATCAGTATCGCAAGAATCTAAATATATCACAATAACAATGTGGTCTTCCATCTGACAGAGATTTACACTGAAGAATCATTTTCCACCAGAGCCTTAAAAGAACATGTGTTGTGACTAAATAAAAATGTTTAAAAAGTCCAGTTTTAGTGGTAATTTAATTAATTTAGTCACAGCTTAGCCTTGTTTTATTCCTGGTTTAGTCTGTGTTAAGTTTTGATTTTGTCGCTGTTTTGACTTGTAAATACAGGAACTTACATTTTTGTGAAACGTAGTGAATTTAACTTACTATGTTCAAAAAGTAAATATTGCAATAATATCGTTATCGCAATTTTCAACATAGTTATGGAATATCGCATGTTTTCTCCATATCGTGCAGCAATGGCACCGTTGCGACAGGTTTTGACACCACTTGAACAGTTGCGGCAGCTAAGACGTGTCCACTGTGGTTTGGCTGAAGGTCAAGGGTCAGATGGAGAGCTGAGTGTATTAACTGTTCATTTTTAGCATTGGGTAATCAAAGTTCTTGATCGAGACTGTGTTTGGTCTGCCCCAGAGCAGCTGTGGCTACAGAAACCGCCACCGAGTGTGACTGAGTGAAGGAATAAAGGCCTCATGTAAAAGTGCCTTGAGAAGTTTATTATTAAATCTTAAAGACTCCTTTTACTGTATGATTTTAATCTGATGTCTTTGAAATACCTCAGAAAACGTGTTATTGATCGTCTCGTATAGAACCAAACGCATCTTTGGACTGAAATGTGAGAACTTCAGCCCTGGATCACTGACATCCTCAACTCCCATTTTAGATTTTCTCCAACTCAATAATCTGTCTTCTGCAGAAAAACCTCATGCATGTTCAAGAAGTAAAATCTTCTCCTCCTCTTCTCTCACACCGACTAACTTCATCTCCTCTGTCTCTGCATCCATAATCCTCCTCTCTGGTCTTCCTCTCGGCCTCCAGCTCTAACCTCATCCTTCTACTCATATATTCACTATTATTATATTGGACAAACCAGATGCATTGTTTAAGTCAGCGGTTCCCAAAGTGGGGTCCGGGCCCCCTGGGGGTCCGCAAAGGTACTGTAGGGGGGCCCCCAGAGGCTGTCTATACTAAGTACATAAAAAAAATTGAGTTTGAAATGCACTGTAAAAAACAATGCTGCAAAAACTCAAGGCAACAGGATCCCTCAAGATTTTTGAGTTTTGGTGATCAACTCAAAATCTCAAGTTTTCAACAACTAATATTTTTTTACTCACACAATTTAATGTTCATACATCTAAAAACTTGAAATTTTAAGTTTTACTCACTATCTTTATTTTTTCCAGCTCATCTTACAGCAACTGACTCCACTGTTCAGAAAAAGTATTATTGATAATAATAAAAACTAAATATACTACATTTAACAAAAGAATAACTTTTTCTGAACTCTGTAAGTTGGCTGTAAGATGAGTAAAAAAATAATGATAGAGAGAAAAACTTAAAAATTAGAAAAGTTTTTAGACGTATGAACATCAAATTAAGTGAAAGTGTGGAAAACTTGAGATTTTGAGTTGGCCCCAAAAATCTTGAGGGATCCTTTGCCTTGAGTTATTGAATTTAGCATTTAATTTTTTTATATTTTAGTGTATTTGTTGAAAAATATAACTTTAAAACACTTTTTAGCCAATAGTCAGTGTTTTTGTAATGTTTTTATAGAAATATATGGAGAAAAAACATGAAAATAAAATTTGGGATCGAGGGAAGTTGTATTGTTGGGGGTCCGCGCGGGATTTTGGTAAATATAAGGCGGGCCGTGACGCTCCTGACTTTGGGAATGGCTGATCCTAAAACATGGACTCTAGTATCATGAACGTCCGTGTCTCTTGTGTGTTGTGTGTTGTGTGTTGTGTGTTGTGTGTTGTGTGCGTTGTGTGTGTGCGTTGTGTGTCCTCAGACTGTAGCTGGCTGGCTCCTGACTCACCTGTGAAGCCCGTGGGGGTCAGAGGTCATGTCGGGGATGACCAGTGGCGTGTGCATGGACAGCGACCTCTCCTCGATGCTGCAGAGAAGCTCCGCCCCCTCGCACCATCACCCCAACCATCATGGTTACGGACCGCAGGGACAGGTAAAAACATTCACCGCCGCCTTTAGGGAAGATCAGCAACTTTACAGAACAGTTTCAGTTTGTCTGTTTAAATAATGAGATTTTTCGGTAAAAAACACTAAAGTATCGAAAAATTCAAAGCTCAGTCAGTCCACAAAATTCAGACGCATTCATTACACGTCAGAATTTTTGGAAATCTCGACTTAAAACACAAAAAATGTCCTTGAGCACAAACTTGGGCCTGCATTTTTGCTCAGAAACTCGTGCGGAAGAGTTAGCCTCAGAGTTTTCCACGTTAACAGTGTGGTTACAAACGGAGTTAATCGCGGCAAAGCTCTGTAAAAATGCCTGAGATCAGTGGTTCTCAAACTGCGGTACCGGCACCACTGGTGGTACATGGACTTCTTCTGTTGGTACCCAAGAGGCTTTTGCAATTCAAACCCAAATTTAGTTTTATTCCTATTTTAATCCTTGGTTTGTTAATGTTTAGACTTGCTGGTTTATTCCTGTTTTAGACCCAGTTTATTTCTGGTTTATTCCTTGTTTAGTTTACTTTATTCCTGATTTATTGTCCTTATTTAGTCAGTTTTTTCTTGGTTAATCTTGGGTTTGTCCAGATTTAGGATTATTTAGAAGCTGTTACTTTTAAAGCCAAATATTCCTTGAAGTGGTACTCATAGTAAAAACATTATCTTTTGTTTTTCGTCCACTGAATTACTAAACTAGAAACTAATATAACTCATATATAACTGATATTGTTCAAACACGGTCAGCAATTCCAAAACATATTTATTTGTTTCCTTCAAAAACAACATAGAAATGCAAATGTTGTTTTTTCACAAGCAAGGACCACGCCACGACAATGGGGCAGATTTTAAATATTTATTACTGAAGGATGGTTTGGATCAGATGAAGGCAGGAGAAGGAGGTGCAGGAGATGACGGCTGGGTGTGGGGGAGTTCAGACTCGGCAGACCAGGGACCTCCGACCAGTCTAGCCGCTGGAGAGAGGAGGCTGAGAAAGAGAAAGTGAAAGTAAAGGGAGGTATACTGGGAAAAGAGAGTTGTGTGGGTTTAAACAGGGTTGCTGGAGGAGTAAATGAGGCGCGGTTAACTCATTAACTTTACTTCCATGTTGGATTTTCAGAGCTGATCTCATGAACTGTTTTTCAGTGGCTGTTTTTTTAAAGGTGAGGTTTCTGAGTTTCCCTCTGAGGTATTAGGGAGCAGATGTACCGCCCATCACACTTAGAATGTTTTAAATAGGCACACGAACTAATGACGACAGCTTTTTTGTATTGCTAATAGTTATTTATATTTTCTATGAAAGTAGGCTTATTATAGATTTAATGGAAGTTTAATACACATTTTATATTCATTTGGTTAATTTTGGCTCCAAACGTGCCCATATCACTCCTGTTCTTCAGTGCTCTTCACTGGCTCCCAGTGAGGGTTGAGTTTAATGTCCTGCTGTTTGTGT
Source organism: Bostrychus sinensis (assembly GCA_020698575.1). Taxonomy (NCBI): domain Eukaryota; kingdom Metazoa; phylum Chordata; class Actinopteri; order Gobiiformes; family Eleotridae; genus Bostrychus; species Bostrychus sinensis. Next base: position 7,204,123 of record CM036252.1, read on the forward strand.
TCAAATCCGTCAATGGCCTTGCCCCAGCACCTGACTGACCTTTTGACCGTTTATCATCCAGGCAGAGCTTTGCCCTCCTCTGAGCATCTGTCTCTGGTGGTTCCCAGGTCAAGATACAAAAAGTGGGGCGATCGTTCCTTTGCTGTTGTTGCTCACTTCCACCAGAGCTGCAGTCCATAACAGTCTTTAAATCATGGCTAAAAACGCATTTATTCAGACTGGCGTTTGATACGTAATTCTTTTTTGTTGTTGTTCTTTTACTTTCTTTTAGTGTTTTATGTTATTTATTGTTATTTGTTTTAAATGTTTTTTTTTAAATTGCTTTTCTGTGAAGCACTTTGGGCTCCATTTGGTTGTTGTAAGGTGCAATACAAATAAACTTTGATTGATTGATTGGTACTGATAATTGTATGTTGGGGTTGATAATGGTACAAGGAGCCTGTTCTCGATCCTGATTGGATGACGTTTTTGGAGGCGGTACCTGAACTGGAGTGAAAGGGCTGTCCTCAAGCCTGATCAGTGTTGCCAGATTTGGTGGTTTCTCGCCCATTTGGGCTACTTTTGCTCTCTCTCGGCGGAAAAAAATAGCGTTGGGCGGGTGTATAATATTTGGGCTATTTTTAGACTTATGGGGCGGGATTTTGAAAATGTAAAATAAACTTATTTTAATAATATTTTTAAATTTCCTGATCAATAGTTGTATATATTTGCTGGTTATTGGTGAATAAAATTAATTTGTAAAATAGAAGTAGTAATATTAGTGTCATTAGTTGTCAGTCACATGTCTAATTATGGACCTCTGATTGGTTGAAAAAAGTAAACACTCTGCAGCCCTGTGAGCGCCAACAGTGTTTCCTCTCAAGCTTGGAGTTTTAGCGTTTAGCAACCTGCTGAAGTGGAGGAAATACAAGAAATCGCTAAAAATGTGGATTGCCCCTGTCCCTGAGGAGTGCAAGCATGTGAGAGAGCTATTTGTTTTTCTGATTACTCTCATTGTGGAGACTGTTTATTACTTTTTCCATTGGCAGTTGTGAAGTTTTGTGCGCTCAAAATATGCTATTTCATATGTATTACAGTTTTAACATTAAGATTGTAGAATGGTTGTGATTTGGGTGGGTTTTTATTGCGTTTGGCGGGTTTTACGTTATATTTGGGCTGGAAACTGTCAGTCAGATCTGGCAACCCTGAGCCTGATGAAGGTCTGACCAACCGAAATGTTGCTCAGTAAATGATGAGTGAGACTGTGTGCGGGAGCTTTATGTTCTTTTCAAGTAGAGGTTTCTGAGTTTACAGTTTGTCCTGAATGCATCATGAGTACCCATATTTGAAGCTAAAAGTTGGAAGCGATTACAGAAAACCTGCTGCCCCCTGCCCCGCCCGGACACACTGCTGACCCCTCTGTTGTTGTTTTTTTGTTTCTCAGATGTCGAGTCTGGCCCCGATGCTGGACTACACCTCGGAGATGGACCGGTACCGCTCCTCCATCGCCAACTTCTACAAAACCAACGTCAACATGAACATGAACGTCACCAACTTCCCTCAGGCCAAACTCGCCGCTCGGTTGGCGGCCGCCGCGCCCATTTTCCCGCCGAGGCTGGGCGCCATGGCGACCGCGCCCTGGGGCTGCCCCGACAACATGAACATGAACATGAACCACCCGGCGGCCATGTTCTGGGGCCGGCCCAAACCCCCGAGCCACCACCACCCGCACCACCCGCACGCCGCCGGTCACATGACCTCCTCCTCCTCGCACGTGCCCGGCGGAGGCGTGCACCAAAACGCTTCAGGAAATGGGAATAACGAATCGGGACGAGGCGAGAAGGGTTCGTCGCTTCCTGTTTCGCAAACGCATCATCACCCCATGGCGCCCAGCAACGGGAACTTCCTGCCGAACTACGGCAGCGGCGCGGACTGCAAACAAGGACACGCCCACACGGACATGATGGGCCTATCAGAGAGCGGCGGCTGCAATGGCGGGGGGGTCATGGGCGGAGGGTTCCTAGGGTCGCTGGGATTACCTCCCGGGGTCATCGTTATGGCGATGGGGTCAGCGGCGACGGCAGGAGGCGGGATTTCTTCTGACGCGGCGAGCGCTTTCCAAATGACGGGAGGCCAGCGAGGGCTCACGGACTGCCAGCAGCACACAAACTCCTCCCCCTGCCCGTCCTCCTCCTCGCCGTCGTCGGGGGTGGCGGCAGGAGGAGGAGGAGGGGCTTCGTCGTCGGGCATGGCGTCGGGGGGCGGGGCGGCTTCGGCGGGCGCGGTGGCCAAGAGGAAGAGGAAGCGGTGCGGCGTGTGCGGACCCTGCCGGAGGCTCATTAACTGCGGCGTGTGCTCGTCGTGTCGGAACCGGAAGACGGGACACCAGATCTGCAAGTTCAGGAAGTGTGAGGAGCTGAAGAAGAAACCGGGCTCGGGCGGAGGGACGCTGGAGGTGAGAGCGACACCTGCTGGTCACACACGGCATCCCCAACATTTAATCTGTTCATAATTAAGACATAAATGTGCTAAATGCATTCTTAAAAACTGTTTTGGGTCCACTCCTTCATAAAATGCACTGCCACACTGAGATCGTTGGTAATTCAACTGCATGCTGTTAGTTCTTCTCAGGAAATGTAAAGCTCATTCATTCTACGTTTGGTACGCATTCAAATACAGACTGATCGTTTTGTCTAAACCAGGACTAAACCAGGACTAAACCAGGTCTAAACCAGGTCTAAACCAGGACTAAACCAAGACTAAACCAGGACTAAAATATGTCTAAACTAGGATTATACCAGTTCTACACCAAGGCTAAACCAAGATTAAACCAGGACTAAACCAGGACTAAACCAGGACTAAATAAACCAGTTCTACACCAAGACTAAACCAAGACTTAACCAAGACTAAACCAGGTCTAAACCAGGACTAAACCAAGACTAAACCAGGTCTAAACCAGGTCTAAACCAGGACTAAACCAAGACTAAACCAGGTCTAAACCAGGTCTAAACCAGGACTAAAACATGTCTAAACTAGGACTATACCAAGACTAAACCAAGACTAAACCAAGACTAAACCAAGACTAAACCAAGAATAAACCAGGACTAAACCAGGTCTAAACCAGGTCTAAACCAGGTCTAAACCAGGACTAAACCAGGTCTAAACCAGGACTAAACCAAGACTAAACCAGGTCTAAACCAGCACTAAATAAACCAGTTCTACACCAAGACTAAACAAAGACTAAACCAGGTCTAAACCAGGTCTAAACCAGGTCTAAACCAGGACTAAACCAGGTCTAAGCCAGGACTAAACCAGGTCTAAACCAGGACTAAACCAAGACTAAACCAGGACTAAACCAGGTCTAAACCAGGACTAAACAAAGACTAAACCAGGTCTAAACCAGGTCTAAATAAACCAGTTCCAGTAAACCAGGGACTGGAAGTATAAATGCTGTGAGGCCATGTATCTGTTTAATGGGAGAATAAATGACAGTGGACAGACATTTAACTCACCACCTTTTGCGTTTACATGAATATTTTGGCCAGCAGTCACATGGGTTTAACGTTTACTATGCCAGACTTTGCATTACTTCAAAATGCACATACAAATAAGGAAAAGGAAAAATGTTTTTACCACCCACAGGACTATTACAGAGATTTCCTTTTGTACTGTCCAAAGCCCCGCTCCCACCTGTCGCATACTGCCGTCGTGTCTGTGGGCAAGACACTTAACCCTCCTTGCCTCCAGCATCTCTGGTTTGTGAATGTATGAGCGTTTTTAAGTGTGAATGGGTGAAGTGAACGCGTTGAGTGCCCTTGGCTGTTGAAAAGCGCTGATAACCAGAAACCATTTAGGACGGTATCCCAGGTCTGTGAAAGCAGTGTGGGATATAAATTACACAGCAGACATGACTCCATTAAGTTTTTTTATCATCTATTTTTCATCTAAATCAACTTTGTGTGTGTGGCACTGTTTATTTTAAAGAAAGTATTAGTGTACTTCTTATTACTTAAAAATACCGTATTTTCTGGACTATAAGTCGCTCCGGAGTATCAGTGGCACTCGCCAAAAAATGCATAATGAAGAAGAAAAAAATTTATATAATTCGCACTGGACTATAAGTCGCATTTTTTGGGGGGAAATTTATTTTACAAAATCCTACACCAAGAACAGACATTTCATGTTGAAAGGCAAGTTATAGTAATAATAGAATAGAGAACAACAGGCTGAATAGGTGTGCGGTTTGCTAACGTAACACATTGATGGTTATTCAGCTACATGAAGCATAAACAACGAACTGAACAGGTGTCTCGTATGTTAACGTAATATATTAACAGTTATTCACATAACTATAGCATAAAGAACATAATATAACAAGTTCACCAAACTCACCATCTCACTCCTAATCAGCTAAATCCTTTAAATTCTTCATCCTCGGTGTCGCTTCTGAACAACTCCGCCAACTCCGGAGGTAGACGAAGCGCCGCTTCCTCCTCTGCGTGGCTGTCGTCAGACTCAGCATCAGTTCCATTTCCAATTATTCCGCTCTTTCTCAGTTGTCTTTATAGCCTAAGTTGTTAGTGGTAATGTTTACATTTTAAATTGTCAGTGGTACAGGTGCAGCAGATGCTGGTACACAAGCCTAGAGCGCCCTCTAACCAACACCTGAAATATTTTAATATATAAGTCACACCTGAGTATACGTCGCACCCCTAGCAGACGATGGAAAAAGTGCGACTTATAGTCCAGAAAATACAGTAGATATTGAGAAATAGACTGGGCTGAACGTGCTTTATTCTGAAAACTTGCACTGCTTCCTTAATCCAGCTTTATTGTCCTGCATCCTGATTATTTTTGCATTGTCCCAGTTCATGATTCTACCCTGGCGCTCTAGGTCAGGGAAGAACGACAAGAGCTGTGTAAAGGATCCGGCAGGAAGCATCCGAAACATGTAAACGTATTAAAAACACAGCACTGATCTGTTTAAAAAGGGAATCTCTAAACTTTTGTAGAAGCCCAGGAGAACCTTTCTGGATTATCAGCTGTTTACTTTCCTCTGAGCAGCTGTGAGGAGCCGTGCATAACAGTTTCATTTCTTGGTCTGAAGCAGCCGTGTTTCCTGCTGCAAACGTCCATCCCAAAGACTTTCAGACTGGAGCCTAAACCAGGTCAAAACCAGGACTAAACCAAGACTAAACCAGGACTAAACAAGGGCTAAACCAGGACTAAACAAGGACTAAACAAGGGCTAAACCAGGACTAAACAAGGGCTAAACCAGGTCAAAACCAGGACTAAACCAAGACTAAACCAGGACTAAAACAGATCTTAACCAGGACTAAACCAGGTGTAAACTAGGACTAAATAAACCAATTCTAAACCAGGTCTAAAACAGGAATAAACCAGGTCTAAACCTGAACTAAAGAAAGTCTAAATAATGTCTAAACCAGGCCTAAACCAAGACTAAACAGGACTAAATAAAGTAGGCCTAAACCAGAACTAAACCAGGTCAAACCCAGGACTAAATCAAGTCTAAACCAAGACTAAACCAGGACTAAACCAGACCTAAAACAAGTCTTAACCAGGACTAAACCAGGTGTAAACTAGGACTAAATAAACCAATTCTAAACCAGGTCTAAAACAGGAATAAACCAGGTCTAAACCTGAACTAAAGAAAGTCTAAATAATGTCTAAACCAGGCCTAAACCAAGACTAAACAGGACTAAATAAAGTAGGCCTAAACCAGAACTAAACCAGGTCAAACCCAGGACTAAATCAAGTCTAAACCAAGACTAAACCAGGACTAAACCAGACCTAAAACAAGTCTTAACCAGGACTAAACCAGGTGTAAACTAGGACTAAATAAACCAATTCTAAACCAGGTCTAAACCAGTTCTAAACCAGGTCTAAACCAGAACTAAACAAGGTCTAAACCGGGACTAAATCATGTCTAAACCAGGACTAAATGAACCAGTTCGAAACCAGATCTAAATGAAGACTTTAACAAGAAAAAGTAAACCAGGATTAAAATAGGTCTAAACCAGGACAAAATAAACCAGCTCTAAACCAGAACTAAAACCAGGACAAAACCAGAATTTAGTTGAGCGCGCCTTGGCTCGTTATAACTCAGCCAGACCTCTGCCAGCAGCGAGTGGAGCAGAGCGTGGGAGGCACGAGGAGCCAGGCCCAGTCCCGCTGAGGTCTGGAGTCCAGCCAAAACACACACACACACACACACACACACACACACACACACACACACACACACACACACACACACACACACACACACACACACACACACACACACACACACACACACACACACACACAGCCGGCCTACAGAGCGCTGCTGGTGTGAGGTCGGAGACTTATCGCGGATCAATAATTCATCGACAGAGCCGTTGGACCTCGGTGATGACTCCATACATCTCCCACACGAGCGTCCCGGCGCTGAGGCACTGCATTAGCGTCTCTAATCGGCCTAAACGACGCTCTAATTGGGGCCCGCGGAGGATAAGTGCCGCTGACACCCGAGCGCGTTCGGAGACGGATCACAGAGCCAAGACCACAGACTGGGCCTGGAGCGACTGCCAGTGAGGAATGAACACGGAATGACAGCGGAAAGCAGGAAATACACAGGCAGAGAAACAAGGGCTAAACCAGGACTAAACAAGGGCTAAACAAGGGCTAAACCAGGACTAAACAAGGGCTAAACAAGGGCTAAACCAGGACTAAACCAGGACTAAACAAGGACTAAACCAGGGCTAAACCAGGACTAAACCAGGACTAAACAAGGACTAAACCAGGGCTAAACCAGGACTAAACAAGGGCTAAACCAGGGCTAAACCAGGGCTAAACAAGAGCTAAATCAGGACTAAACAAGGATTAAACAAGGACTAAACAAGGGCTAAACCAGGACTAAACAAGGGCTAAACCAGGACTAAACAAGGGACTAAACAAGGGCTAAACCAGGACTAAACCAGGACTAAACCAGGACTAAACAAGGGCTAAACCAGGACTAAACAAGGGCTAAACCAGGACTAAACAAGGGCTAAACCAGGACTAAACAAGGGCTAAACCAGGACTAAACCAGGACTAAACCAGGACTAAACCAGGACTAAACAAGGATTAAACAAGGGCTAAACAAGGGCTAAACCAGGGCTAAACAAGGGCTAAACCAGGACTAAACCAGGACTAAACAAGGACTAAACAAGGGCTAAACCAGGACTAAACAAGGGCTAAACCAGGACTAAACAAGGGCTAAACCAGGACTAAACAAGGGCTAAACCAGGACTAAACAAGGGCTAAACCAGGACTAAACAAGGGCTAAACCAGGACTAAACAAGGGCCAAACCAGGACTAAACAAGGGCTAACCCAGGACTAAACAAGGGCTAAACAAGGGCTAAACCAGGACTAAACCAGGACTAAACCAGGACTAAACAAGGATTAAACAAGGGCTAAACAAGGGCTAAACCAGGGCTAAACAAGGGCTAAACCAGGACTAAACCAGGACTAAACAAGGACTAAACAAGGGCTAAACCAGGACTAAACAAGGGCTAAACAAGAGCTAAACAAGGGCTAAACCAGGACTAAACCAGGACTAAACCAGGACTAAACAAGGATTAAACAAGGGCTAAACAAGGGCTAAACCAGGGCTAAACAAGGACTAAACAAGGGCTAAACAAGGGCTAAACCAGGACTAAACAAGGACTAAACAAGGGCTAAACCAGGACTAAACAAGGGCTAAACAAGAGCTAAACAAGGGCTAAACAAGGGTTAAACCAGGACTAAACCAGGACTAAACCAGGACTAAACAAGGGCTAAACCAGGACTAAACCAGGACTAAACCAGGACTAAACCAGGACTAAACAAGGGCTAAACCAGGACTAAACCAGGACTAAACCAGGGCTAAACAAGGGCAGGTGTTGTATTGTTGTGTGTTGTTGTTGCAGGTGTTGTGTGTTGTTGCAGGTGTTGTGTGTTGTTGTGTTGTTGCAGGTGTTGTGTGTTGTTGCAGGTGTTGTGTGTTGTTGCAGGTGTTGTGTTGTTGCAGGTGTTGTGTGTTGTTGCAGGTGTTGTGTGTTGTTGCAGGTGTTGTTGTGTGTTGTGTGTTGTTGTGTGTTGTTGCAGGTGTTGTTGCAGGTGTTGTGTGTTGTTGTGTTGTTGCAAGTGTTGTTGTGTTGTTGCAGGTGTTGTTGTGTTGTTGCAGGTGTTGTGTGTTGTTGCAGGTGTTGTGTGTTGTTGTGTGTTGTTGTGTTGTTGCAGGTGTTGTGTGTTGTTGCAGGTGTTGTTGTGTGTTGTGTGTTGTTGTGTGTTGTTGCAGGTGTTGTGTGTTGTTGTGTTGTTGCAAGTGTTGTTGTGTTGTTGCAGGTGTTGTTGTGTTGTTGCAGGTGTTGTGTGTTGTTGCAGGTGTTGTGTGTTGTTGTGTGTTGTTGTGTTGTTGCAGGTGTTGTTGTGTTGTTGCAGGTGTTGTTGTGTTGTTGCAGGTGTTGTGTGTTGTTGCAGGTGTTGTGTGTTGTTGTGTTGTTGCAGGTGTTGTGTGTTGTTGCAGGTGTTGTTGTGTGTTGTGTGTTGTTGTGTGTTGTTGTGTTGTTGCAGGTGTTGTGTGTTGTTGCAGGTGTTGTTGTGTGTTGTGTGTTGTTGTGTGTTGTTGCAGGTGTTGTGTTGTTGCAGGTGTTGTGTGTTGTTGTGTTGTTGCAAGTGTTGTTGTGTTGTTGCAGGTGTTGTGTGTTGTTGCAGGTGTTGTGTGTTGTTGTGTGTTGTTGTGTGTTGTTGTGTTGTTGCAGGTGTTGTGTTGTTGTGTGTTGTTGTGTTGTTGCAGGTGTTGTTGTGTGTTGTTGTGTGTTGTTGTGTTGTTGCAGGTGTTGCCGTCTGTTGCCTCATCTCAGTGTCGTGTTGTGTTTGAAGTCGACACAAACCCAGCCCTCTCTGGTTCCTAAGCTTTTCCCTTTAACTCACACCACAGCTGCTTCTCAACCTGTGGTCCAGGTCCCAGCTTGTGGCACACCGCCTCTGTCTGTTGTGTTGTTGCAGGTGTTGTGCTGTTGTGTTGTTGTTGCTCTTAAACAATGCTCTTTAGCATAAGCAGAGTTAAACTTGTTTTGTCTGTATATCTAGCCCTGTGTGGAACCATTAGAATATATTTTGAAAGATATTTTTTTGAGGTGACCAAAATGGAGAAAACATGAGATATTTGATAACGATGCTGCCCTCATGACACGTGACTGTGTGAAGCTCGACAGCCAGCGAACTAATGAAGAAAACTCCGAACACAAGGCATACTTTTCTTGCTTTTATGGAGGTCTCTTGTATTGATAAATATATCTTTTGGTAATTGAACCATACAGAAAAAATGTGCCTTACAAACTACACTGGACATTTGGTGCTAATACAAGTAGCTAGGTTAGCTTCTGCACATGTAATACAGCAGTCTTGTTAGCTAGGTTAGCTTCTGCACATGTAATACAGCAGTCTTGTTAGCGAGGTTAGCTTCTGTACATGTAATACAGCAGTCTTGTTAGCGAGGTTAGCTTCTGCACATGTAATACAGCAGTCTTGTTAGCTAGGTTAGCTTCTGCACATGTAATACAGCAGTCTTGTTAGCGAGGTTAGCTTCTGTACATGTAATACAGCAGTCTCGTTAGCGAGGTTAGCTTCTGCACATGTAATACAGCAGTCTTGTTAGCTAGGTTAGCTTCTGCACATGTAATACAGCAGTCTTGTTAGCTAGGTTAGCTTCTGCACATGTAATACAGCAGTCTCGTTAGCGAGGTTAGCTTCTGCACATGTAATACAGCAGTCTTGTTAGCTAGGTTAGCTTCTGCACATGTAATACAACAGTCTCGTTAGCGAGGTTAGCTTCTGCACATGTAATACAGCAGTCTTGTTAGCTAGGTTAGCTTCTGCACATGTAATACAGCAGTCTCGTTAGCGAGGTTAGCTTCTGCACATGTAATACAGCAGTCTTGTTAGCTAGGTTAGCTTCTGCACATGTAATACAGCAGTCTTGTTAGCTAGGTTAGCTTCTGCACATGTAATACAGCAGTCTTGTTAGCTAGGTTAGCTTCTGCACATGTAATACAGCAGTCTTGTTAGCGAGGTTAGCTTCTGCACATGTAATACAGCAGTCTTGTTAGCTAGGTTAGCTTCTGCACATGTAATACAGCAGTCTTGTTAGCTAGGTTAGCTTCTGCACATGTAATACAGCAGTCTCGTTAGCGAGGTTAGCTTCTGCACATGTAATACAGCAGTCTCGTTAGCGAGGTTAGCTTCTGCACATGTAATACAGCAGTCTTGTTAGCGAGGTTAGCTTCTGCACATGTAATACAGCAGTCTTGTTAGCGAGGTTAGCTTCTGCACATGTAATACAGCAGTCTTGTTAGACTCAAACTAAAACTCAAAACTCAAACTAAGAGCTTGTGAACATACAAATACTTACAAAGACTAAAGTTTCCCAAGGTTCAAACGTTTAGAGCACATTCAGCGTTAATGAGTCATTTTAGACCTCGCTTTTACCGTGGTGCTAGCTTGATTTTCACCGAGAGGAAAAACGTCAAAGATCCTCTAAAGGCGCACAGGAGCCCTTACTCTGCACTGAAACAAAAATGAGAGGAGATGTCTCACTTTAACAATTTTATCCGTAACTTTAACAGTTTGCAATATTAAATGGATATTTATTTAGCAATCATGAACTTATTTATAACTTTTAACTGACTTATTAACTTTATGAAATTATCAATGTCTTTTAACCCAAAGACATGACATAACTATGTTGAAAATTGCGATAACGATATTATTGCGATATTTGAAAATAGATTCTACTTTTTGAACATAGTAAGTTAAATTCACTACATTTCACAAAAATGTAAGTTCCTGTATTTACAAGTCAAAACAGCGACAAAATCAAAACTTAACACAGACTAAACCAGGAATAAAACAAGGCTAAGCTGTGACTAAATTAATTAAATTACCACTAAAACCGAACTTTTTAAACATTTTTATTTAGTCACAACACATGTTCTTTTAAGGCTCTGGTGGAAAATGATTCTTCAGTGTAAATCTCTGTCAGATGGAAGACCACAGCGTTTTTGCGATATATTTAGATTCTTGCGATACGGATATTGCGATAACGATAATTTTGCGATATATTGTGCAGCCAAAACAAAACCCGGGATGTCCCAATATCACCCTCCTTAAGTTTCACAACAAATTATCATAAAAATAGAAACCAACAAAGTAGTAATTCCTTAAAATGTCATTCCAGTGCTAACTAACCTCTTGTGTCTCCATCACAGCGCCCCCCGTCGGTCCCGGCTGGTGAGGCGTTCCGCTGGTTCTTCTAGCCCTCGGAGCTAAACCACAAACACGGTTCTACAAACGGGACAAAGTGAAGAGAAGACTGTGGGAGTCACGATCCAGGACCAGAACCGGGATCAGGACCAGGACTTTATCGAGAGGGAGATCTGCGAGACGGAGAGGAGGACACAGTTTGGTCGCAGCGAAAAAGAAACGGGATTTTGTGTTAGGTTTGTACTAACGATACAAGTACCGCTTCGGGACTAAACCAGGTCTAAAATAGGACTAAGCTAGGTCTAAACCAGGACTAAACCAGGTCTAAACCAGGACTAGCGCCATGTGATCTGAACTGTCTCCTTCCCGTCCCGCCAAACATCGCAAGAACCACGGAAAATGTTGTCGCAAAGGAGTACAATGTGACCTCATCATAAAGGGACGAGCTCCGAAGGACTACAACTTCACCACGGTTTGGACTACAATTACCATATCACTGTTACCTGTCTTCTGTCTACCTCCCGGAGAAGCTGAAGGAGACTTGTACCGCGGTCGTGTTTAAGACCGGTCTGCTTCTGAACTCTGACAGTCGCTTTTGGATTTACGCGGTTTCTTTAAATGTCGTTAATGAAGAGGCACATTTTCTGGACTAAACTAGCTCTAAACCAGGACTAAACTAGCTCTAAACCAGGACTAAACTAAGCTCTAAACCAGGACTAAACCAAGCTAAAACTAGGACTAAACCAGGACCAAACCAATCTAAAACTAGCTCTAAACCAGGACTAAACTAGCTCTAAACCAGGACTAAACTAAGCTCTAAACCAGGACTAAACTAAGCTCTAAACCAGGACTAAACCAAGCTAAAACTAGGACTAAACCAGGACCAAACCAATCTAAAACTAGCTCTAAACCAGGACTAAACTAGCTCTAAACCAGGACTAAACTAGCTTTAAACCAGGACTAAACTAAGCTCTAAACCAGGACTAAACTAAGCTCTAAACCAGGACTAAACTAAGGTCTAAACCAGGACTAAACCAAGCTAAAACTAGGACTAAACCAGGACCAAACCAATCTAAAACTAGCTCTAAACCAGGACTAAACCAAGCTAAAACTAGGACTAAACCAAGCTAAAACTAGGTCTAAACCAGGACTAAACCAAGTTAAAACTAGGACTAAACCAGGACTAAACCAAGCTAAAATTAGGTCTAAACCAGGACTAAACCAAGCTAAAACTAGGACTAAACCAGGACTAAACCAAGCTAAAACTAGGACTAAACCAAGACTAAACCAAGCTAAAATTAGGTCTAAACCAGGACTAAACCAAGCTAAAACTAGGTCTAAACCAGGACTCAACCAAGCTAAAACTAGGAATAAACCAGGACTCAACCAAGCTAAAATTAGGTCTAAACCAGGACTAAACCAAGCTAAAACTAGGACTAAACCAAGACTAAACCAAGCTAAAATTAGGTCTAAACCAGGACTAAGCCAAGCTAAAACTAGGACTAAAACAAGAGTAAACCAAGCTAAAACTAGGACTAAAACAAGAGTAAACCAAGCTAAAACTAGGACTAAAACAAGACTAAACCAAGTTAAAACTAGGACTAAACCAGGACTAAACCAAGCTAAAATTAGGTCTAAACCAGGACTCAACCAAGCTAAAACTAGGACTAAACCAGGACTTAACCAAGCTAAAACTAGGTCTAAACCAGGACTTAACCAAGCTAAAACTAGGACTAAACCAGCTCTAAACCAGGACTAAACCAAGCTAAAACTATGACTAAAACAAGACTAAACCAAGCTAAAATTAGGTCTAAACCAGGACTAAACCAAGCTAAAACTAGGACTAAACCAGGACTAAACCAAGCTAAAATTAGGTCTAAACCAGGACTAAACCAAGCTAAAACTAGGACTAAACCAGGACAAAACCAAGCTAAAACTAGGTCTAAACCAGGACTAAACAAAGCTAAAAACTAGGACTAAACCAGCTCTAAACCAGGACTAAACCAAGCTAAAACTAGGACTAAACCAGCTCTAAACCAGGACTAAACCAAGCTAAAACTAGGACTAAACCAGCTCTAAACCAGGACTAAACCAAGCTAAAACTAGGACTAAACCAGCTCTAAACCAGGACTAAACCAAGCTAAAACTAGGACTAAACCAGCTCTAAAGCGAGCTGTTTCTACTCGGTCAATTTGGACCTGACCTATCACAGCCGTTTATCAGATAATCTCCTTTCAGAAATCACCAAGATGGTGCTTATATAGAGCGAATTTTATAACTTTTTTCATCACCTGTTGGTTCAGCTTAAGTCCTTGTTGTTCAGTCCTCTGTGCGATTTTTTCCCCTCATCCTGTTTCCATTTAACAACAGTAAAGTCCTTCTAACGTCCGGCGTAACGACCACATTCAAACAAACCCACTTTTCTCACAACTCTTTGTACAACTGGCTTCTGCTGCTGTCCCCATTCACAAATAAGTGCAGAGCTGCTCAAAATATGCCGTATTCTCATGATTTATGGCAAAAACAGGCAAGAATTCGTTTGTTTTGTATGGAAGCACTGAACTGCCACAGTGAAATCAAACCTTTTGGTATCATTTCTTGTTAATATAAGAAAGTTATTACGTTATAATGAGAAAACTATTGTGTTATAACATAATAACTTTCTCATTTAAGAGATTCTAGATTCATTTCTTAATGACCGCACAGCAAAGTTGGTGGAATTTACATTTGGTACAGCGTGATCTGCTCACATCTTCTGTCAGCAGGAAAACAAACAACAGCAACTTAATAAACATGAACACAAACAATACAAAGTGACAGGTTAATAGATTGTTCTTCAGTTCATAGTTTGGTTTAGTGTCTGTAACGAGATTGTTTTCTCATTGTAAGGTAATAATTTTCTTGTTATAACGTAGTAACTTTCTCTTTAAATGAGTTTACTCACTGACGTATAAGACGTTCCTTATAAATTGGTTAAAACAAGATCCTGTTTTCCCACGAGATGTTACACTTCTTCATTCAGAGCAGTGCAGACTTGGACGGAGCAGACCGAAAGACGAATGGAGGCACTGTTTACGTTCTTAAGAAGCCGTAATATAAATGCACAGTATCACTACAAAACTGGCAATCAAGAGAAAACATAATCTCTTTTTAACATGTAAGTTATTACGTTGTAATGAGGAAATTATCATCAAGTTATCTTTTTATTTCATTTTCTTGAGGAAATTATCTCGTTATAAACTTTCTCGTATTAAAGCTAAACTACCTGATGTTGCATCCAAGTGGCGAGAATAAAGTACTGCAACTTTCTAGTTTGCCCCCCTCCCTCTTCCCTGACTCCTCCCACACTTCTCATGCACGCTCTGTGCATATAACGCACATAAACCAATTACCAGCTACAATATTCCATCAAGATTTTACCATTTCTTACCTGTCAAGAAGTAAAAAAGCTAGCTCTGCATCCAGTTTTAGACCAATGCGATCTTGAAGCTCTCTCCATCTGGTGAATGCTGATATTTACTTGCGTTTTTTTTCTTCTCACATTTGATAAACGCTTTACTTCTCTTTCTCCAGTTTTTTTTTCTTTCTTTTGTTTTGCTGTGTGAGCTGTAGTAGCTAGAGCTGGAACAGGTATCTTTCCACTTGGGTTAGCAGCCATCATTGCTTCCATAAACAACTGTGCATGCGCTTGGGCTCTACCTCTAAATGTGTCCCTGATCCGAGTGGGAGGAGCTTCACTTTTTTCCGAGTCGGTGATTGGCTACACATTCATGTCCCTTGGCAAAATTCCCCCGCTGTAGCATACGGCCCAGATAGGTTATAGGTTGCTGTTTTTTTTTCCACAAAAGGCTTCCCATAGTACTGTACTCATGACTGAAAAATTGCATCTATGGACTTTATTGCAAAATGGATCAGGTAGTTAAGGTTTAGCAAAAAACACTACTTTTTAAAAATGTATTCCTCTGTGGCAGTTCAGCGCTTCTGTAGTTTTGGATACACTAACTAAATTTATGAGGTACCAGACTGGCTTCTGTGTATAGCAGCGGTTCCCAAAGTGGGGTTCGGAGCTCCCTGGGGGTCCGCGAAGGTACTGCAGGGGGCCCCCAGAGGCTGTCTATATTAAGTACATAAAAAGAAATTGAGTTTGAAATGCACTGTAAAAAAGAACAATGCTGCAAAAACTCAAGGCAACAGGATCCCTCAAGATTTTTGAGTTTTGGTGATCAACTCAAAATCTCAAATTTTCCAACAACTAATATTTTTTTACTCACCAAATTTAACGTTCATACGTCTAAAAACTTTATTTTTTCCAGCTCATCTTACAGCAACTGACTCCACTGTTCAGAAAAAGTATTATTGATAATAATAAAAACTAAATATACTACATTTAACAAAAGAATAACTTTTTCTGAACTCTGTAAGTTGGCTGTAAGATGAGTAAAAAAATAATGACAGAGAGAAAAACTTAAAAATTTTAAATGTTTTTAGACGTATGAACATCAAATTAAGTGAAAGTGTGGAAAACTTGAGATTTTGAGTTGGCCCCAAAAATCTAGAGCGATCCTTTGCCTTGAGTTATTGAGTTTTTGCAGCATTTTATTTTATTTTAATTTTTACAGTGTATTTGTTTAAAAATATAACTTTAAAGCACTTTTTAGCCAATAGTGAGCAATGTTTTTATAGAAATAAATGGAGAAAAATTTGGGATCGAGGGAAGTTGTATTGTTGGGGGTCCACGTGGGATTTTGGTAAATTTAAGGGGCTCCTGACTTTGGGAATGGCTGATGTATAAAATAGGAAAAAGAGTTTGTCTGGACATTAAAATAGTACTTTAAGGTCATTCAGTCGGGCTGTGGCCACAGTTATCTGCCGAGCGTCCGTTTATTTATTTGCGTGTTTGTTTGTTTGTTGCAGAGTTCAGAAGCAGACCCGCTGGGATAAAAGGGAAAGTGTTTTTTTTAAGCAGTGATTGTTCCTGCGGCCGATCCGATCAGTACATTCCACACAGATGTTCTTTCTAAAGCTCACCTTTCACTCCAACAGAACCATATTTTATTTTATATTTTTACGACCGTCAGACTGTAAAAAAAAACAAAAACAAAAAAAAAAACTGTTGCCATTTCTGATTTCCTTGATACTTTTGTGTTGAGAACTGCACTGCTCACATACGAAGGACCAAAAAACCAGAGCTGTTCTCTTCGGTCTGAAGTGTGTGGGGCAGCTCATAGTACTGTCCCATTCTGAAAACTACCTAAATGTCAGGCTTACATAACTGAATTATTATTATTATTATGATTATTATTATTATTATGATTAAAAACGTGCAGTAAACACATCTTTGCAATTAAACTCTTTGTCTGCAGTGGTTTTACTTGAGCTACGGAAGCCCACTTGGTACATAATTATATAACCTGCAAAGCCAATCCATACATTCTGCTTTTATTCATATTTTTAAATCAATCTTAGTAATCTTAGCAGCACGGTTTTTAGCCTTTAAAAACATTATACGTTTTTAATAATTTAGTGGTCTTTTGAACATAATCAAAAAAAAAAAGAGCAGTTCACTTCCTTAAACTTTTTGTCTGAAACCATTTTACTCCAAAAGTAAAAATCAGTGGATGGATAAATGAATGAGTGTCAGTGCTTCCTGGAGTGGGCAGGGCTTTGCAGTGGAACCAAGCGTTCAGAGGCCCCAGAAACTCAGCGCCAGAGAATACAGGATTACTCAAACAGGCGTGAATGAAACAAAACACAACTCTAGGTCTGTTTTTGATGAGGGAACAACGTTATAACATGGAAGAAAGTTGATTTTGCAGAATATGTTTGCTTACTCGCTATTTTCTCACTACTGTGTGGAATTTGAGGAAAGTTTGGATTTAAAGTTAATATTTTAATATTCCAGTCTATGCCAACATTTTTACTTTTTTTTTTTTTTTTTACTGTTTTTAACTCTCTCCCTACCAGTGTTTTTTTATGAATGTGTCAGTGTGACTGTGTTTGGTGTTGGTGGGAGAGGCCAGTAGGCACAGTTTGGCAGCCACGCTTCTGTCAGTCTGCCCCAGGGCAACTGTGGCAAAAGAAGCTGCTCACCACCACCGAGTGAGACTGAGGAGAGAAGGATTAATGCAGTGTAAATCACTTTGGGTATCTACAGTGAAGCCCAAAATTATTCATACCCCTGGCAAATTCTGACTTAAAGTTACTCTCATTCAACCAAGTTTTTTTTTTTTTTTTACTGGAAATGACACAGGCTTCTCTCAAAAGATAATAAGACGATGTACAAGAGGTATCATTGTGGAAAAAAATATTTCTCAACTTTTATTTACATTTGAACAAAAAGTGGCATGTTGGTTGAATGAAAGTAACTTTAAGTCAGAATTTGCCAGGGGTATGAATAATTTCAGTCTTCACTGTAGAAAGACACTTGATAAATCCTATTATTATTATTATTATTATTATTATTATTATTATTATTATTATTATTATTATTATCAAAAAGTTGCCAGCCACAGTGCCAGTGTTTTTGGTCATTTTCAACAATCTTTGCTGTGTAATTTTGTGTTTTTGTGTTATTTAAAATTTAAATATCAAAAGAAAAGAAGCATTTTATTCAAAGTTAATTTGTTATTTTCTGGTCAACAGTTGAAAGATAGTAGTTTTCACCAAAAACTGACATTTTCAGACAAAAAGTTGAGAAAAATGCATTTTTGCTGAACTTTTTTTTTTTTTTTTTTTTTGTAAAATGTCGCATTCTGTCCTCTTGCGTTAATTGTTAAATTATTAGGTTCATTGGTTGCGGCACAGATACACAACACCTGCAGCCTGCTCGGAGCAGAAGTTGATTCAAAGATTTATGGAAGCAAAAAATACGAAGGACACTTTTGTCTCGGAACAGGAGCAGTTAGAGTAAAAATGAAGTAATATTAGATTTAGAAAATCAACATTAATGATAAAATACACACCTGAGTCAAATTTGAGATATAAGGTAAGAACCACTGCAAAGCTATCAAAACAATTAAATTCGCAAAGGTCACTTTTGTCCTCACTGGGGCACAGGGAGGGTACTTTTTCTTCTTGCAGCCACACGTTTTATTTTCCGTTTCGAGGTCGTGCGTCGTAAAAGGTGGTGCCCTGAATTATAATGCGTCGCTCAGAGCCGAGTGTAAAATGGTTGCGTCATACATTATGCGAGTGTCATCCCTGTAATGGTGCTGCTATCACACACACAGAGAGAGACGGAGGAGAGGATGCTGGTTGTCCCTGGCGACGGTGCGGCCTGTTGCCTGGTAACAGCGATAACAATGGGCCATGTTCCAGAAAGAGGGCGTGGCCTGAGAGCGAGGCTTTAACATGGGGCGAACATATTGGCATCACAGGTTTGAGAGAAGAGAGACCTGTTCACACAAGACCAGGGACAGAAAGTGGTTTGAGTCCAGATCTGGAACCAGGCAAAAACCAGATGTATAATGTTCACACAGCTCTATGATTATGATTATTTTCCAGTAAATGCTGCAGGTTTAACCCTAAATCCTAGAGATGTGCATGGGAACATCGGGAAAACACTCATATCACAAAAACCAGGGCTGGACTGTAACACTCGCCACCCGGACAAATGCAGGGAAACTTTCATTTTGGCTAGTAATTCATTATTTCTTTAAAAAACAAAATTACTAAAAATGAATACATTCTTAACCCTTATGTAGAATCGGGGACTGTATTCAGCCACTAGGGGTCATTTTTCACTCTTTTTTTGGCCGCTGTATTTGAGATAATTGAATGATTTTTGGTGACAAACCTTAATTTGACATACAATTTGGGATTATGATTTTAAAAATGTCTATAGAAGAATACACTGTGGGCAAATTTACTACCCTTATGTACTCTTGGACTTCAACTGCTGTAAAAATATATCAGATAAATATTTTTTAAAGCTTTTTTTTTGTTTGAATCTATTAATACATCCAGTGTTCTACTCAAAACTACAAAAAAAACAACAACAAGATTTTATGTTTTTTATTTACCAGTTAAATATGCAAAGTCGCCGATATGGAAAATCACACTCAAAATGGCCTATTTTCCATCTGAAAAGTGATTGTGAGCAAGGATTTGTTTTTACCTTTTATCACAGTCTTGGAAATGTCAAACATTAGTAACAACCCTGACTTTGATGAATTTTTAGTTTTTGTGTAGCACCAGTTTTATTTTTTCTCCCTTTTGTGCTCTTGGTGGCTGTGTTTGCCCCATTGACTTCCATTATAACAACGTTTTTTGATTTCACTGCTATTACACTTTAAAATCATGATTTTTTTTGATTGTTGGTGGTTTCTCCTGTTGGGAAGAGGTAAAATTTGTGATGAAGAAAACACACGACAGAGCAATCATGTCAGGACATTATAATGGAAGCTAATGGGGAAAATACCTACATACAAAATTTAAAACTGATGCTACACAAAAACTAAACATTCATTAAAGCCAATGTTGTTACTGATCTTTGACATACCCCAGACTCTAATAAAAGGTAAAAAAAAAAAAAAAAAAAAAAAAAAAAAAATTAGCTCACCACTTTATAATGGCAAATATCCATTTTGTGTGTTTTTTGTACCCACATCAGTGACTTTGCTTACAAAATTGGCAGATTTTTTTTTTCAAATGTAGTAGTTTTGAGCAGAACTACAGACTTTACAGATTTGAGCAAAAAAAGTTGAAGAAAATATTCATCTGCTATATTTTTATACCAGTGGAATTTAAGTTGATTTTTTTGTTTTCTAAAGGTACACAAGGGTTAAAAGGTTATTAATTATTAAAAGATGCAGCACCACATGCACATTAATAACTTTATTCTGCCTATAAACCCTTCTTGTGTTTGTAAACAGAACATTTGCGTTCCAAAGACTGGTACCGTAAGTTAAAAAAGACGATAATACATTTCTAATGGAGCAATTAGCGTTAGCCACAAAACATCTCAAATTATAAATAATCAAGCCAGGTTTGGCAACTGACAACCACTCTGCCACAGGTGAGTAATATCAGAGCCTGGTTTGATTACATTAGTGTGGCCGTTTAGCCGTTTACTGTAACATAGCAATTAGCGTCTATAATTAGCATACAAGCTAAATGATTCGTAATATCCTTTTCTTAATTTCAAAGTTACGCAGGACAAACATTGACAGAAATGTGTTGGACCACAATAGGTTAACAGTGTTCGCTCAGATTTAATTCACCAATCACCACAAATCCTACTTTAATAAGTTCACTTCAGTAACACTCAGATTGGGGTTAATTCAGAGTAATTTTAAATAAATATATAAACAACAACCATCTGTTTCTGCTGCCCAAAAAGGTCAAAATTTATATTTTTATTATGCGCCTTCGCAGAAATTAATGGGATAAAATGTTAATCTTGGTGCCAGGCTCCGTGCGCAACTTTTTTAAACACGTCATTCCTGGGAGGGTTTATAGGTTAAACCTGTTTTTTCATTTGATAAAATCCTGTCCATGCATAAAAACAAATTTTACATTTCTTTAAGCTTTTTGTATACTTTAAAATGTACACAAAAACTCCACTTATTAAATTGTGGCTAGGTTAAAACACTAATTGGCTATCAGCTTTTGACAAAAACTAGCCATACAACAATCACTACGAAAGAAAAACAATGTAATAAAAATATTGTTGGAGGGTTTTTGTTGTTTTTGTAAAAAGTACAGCAGCATACGTTGTGTTTTTCAGCGTCGTCATGTTGTTAACAAGTATCGCTCAGAGGCTCAGTTGCTAAAACCTGCCAGCGCTTTAGTCAGTGGCAGCTGCAACTATTAAAATGTAGGTTTATTGTTTTTAAATGAGATTATTGCATAGTGATATATTTTTATTTTAAATGTCTGTACAAAAAAAGCAGCAGCAGTGTGTGTTACTCTCACAGTGCCACTGGTGAAGGACATAAATGCCTTTTAGCTTTAGCGCTCTCTGCTTCTAGGTCTATTTTAATATACACCATTATACACCATAGAGGCCTGTGAAAAGATGCTAACTCCAGAGCATGTGGCTAATTAGCATACACAAACAAAAACAAACTACGCTGTTTGCTTTGGCCAAACTGATGCCACATCTAAACAAGGACATTCACAGAGGTGAAAAGACTCCTTTTTTTTCTGTGATTATTTGCGTTTTTAGCGTCTGCAGAGTCACCACAGTCAGTATTTAAGCTGCTCTGGACGCTAGCAGCAGTATTAGCCACAACACAGTGAACAGTACAGTGCTTAGAGGATGCTATTTCTGCTAAATTTAGTTTTACAATTTGGCTATTTTTAAGATTGCCCAAAATTCAAAACGCAAATTAAGGTGTATGTTTTGCTGTCAGTCAAAAGCTTCAGCCAGTTCCTCCATCAGCCATCAGCCACATTGACTCCCATTGAAGCTCAGTGTGAGAAGTGATGTGTCAAATTTTGGCGCTTTTATCCAATATTTGACCATTTATTTTAAGAAATTTTATCACTCAGCTTCTCTTGCAGTCAATGAGCAACCACTGCAGGTGTTAGCAAAACAACTGAAGACATTTGACTGAAAGATTAGTGTTTGGTGTGGCATACGGTCAGCGGTGGATGAAGTTCTCCAAAGCTGTACTCAAATAAAAGTATTGTTACTCTAAAAATAATATTACTCTTGTTAAAGTAAAAGTATGCAACAACAATTTTACTTCAGTAAAAGTAAAGTTAAGTAGAAAGTACATTTGAATGTTTTTGCAAAATCTTCTTCAACCCAAGAACCTTCTGATCACAGTCGGATGTGCTCCCCACTGCACCACAGACGACAAAAACTAGGCTACTTCTCTATAGAGAATTTTAAGTTTAACTCAAGTAAAAATAAATTCATCCAAAAATTACTCAAGTACAAGTATGTTCTGCAAAATGTACTCAGAAAGTAGTCTACTTTTTCTTCAAAAAACTTGGTGCATTTACAGAAATATTAATTAATGTACACTGTCCCTGTCATATACACTAATAAATAAATAAAAAAGTATCTAGTTACTGTCCACCACTGATCACAGTCTGGGACGTAAACGCCTTGGCAGAGGTCTATATAATGTTTATGGTCTCCTGTGAATAAAATATGGTTTTATTAGATTTGCTAACCATTGGATTCAGTTTGTTTTTATATTTACATTTTACACGGTGTCCCGACTCCAAACTGGAACTCGTTTTATCACCGAGTTAAAGCCTGGCCTTTTGTGTGTCAGGTTTTTGGATTGTGCCTCCCTCCTCCCTCCTCTCTCCTCTCTCCTCCCTCCTCCCTCCTCTCTCCTCTCTCCTCGCTCCTCGGGCGCCGCTCCGACACACTGTGCGCCACTTAACAGCCGTTTAATCGCCGCCTGATGGTGTTAATTAGCGCAGTGTCGCGGTCTCGCTGCCTCCCACGAGACTCATTATCCTGGCAGGAGCGACGTGAGGCGAGACGGAGCGGGCCCCGAGGAGGGAGGGAGGGCCCGGAAGAGGCGGAGAGCGGCGCTCTGGCTCCATCTGGTGGACAACTCATGGAAGTGCTTCCCAAATGCCAAGACGCTTCAGAAAGAGAACACAAAAGCAGGAAAAATGGGTAAGGATTTGAGTGAGGGACAAATTTTGATGACAGCTGACGACTGGGTCAGAGCGTCTCCAAAATGGCAGATTCTGTGGGGTGAGGCCAGGTTTAGTCCTGGTTTAAGCCTGATTTAGTCCTGATTTAGACATGGTGTAGATCTGGTTTAGTTCTAGTTTAGCCAAGGTTTAGTCTTGGTTTAGATTTGGTTTACATCTGATTTATTCCCGGTTTAGACCTGGCTTACTCCTGATTTAGACATGGTGTAGATCTGGATTTAGACCTGTCCTGGTTTGGGTCTGATTTAGACCTGGAATAGTCTTGGTTTAGACCTGGTTTAAGCCTGACTTAGTCCCAATTTAGACATTGTGTAGATCTGGTTTAGTCCTAGTTTATAGAAGGTTTAGTCTTGGTTTAGACCTGGTTTAGACCTGGTTTAAGCCTGATTTAGTCCCGATTTAGACGAGGTGTAGATCTGGTTTAGTTCTAGTTTAGATAAGGTTTAGTCTTGGTTTAGATTTGGTTTACACCTGATTTATTCCCGGTTTAGTCCCAGTTTAGTCCTGATTTAGACCTGGTTTAGACAAGGTGTAGAAATAGTTTAGATCTGGTTTAGTCCTAGTTTAGTCCTGATTTAGACCTGGTTTATTCTTGGTTTAGTCCTGGTTTAAGCCTGATTTAGTCCCGATCTAGACATGGTGTAGATCTGGTTTAGTCCTAGTTTAGCCAAGGTTTAGTGTTGGTTTATATTTGGTTTACATCTGATTTAGTCCCGGTTTAGACCCAGTTTAGTCCTGATTTAGACCTGGTTTAGACCTAGTTTAGTCCTGGTTTAGACCTAGTTTATTCCCGGTTTAGACATGATGTAGATCTGGTTTAGACCTGTCCTGGTTTGGGTCTGATTTAGACCTGGATTAGTCTTGGTTTAGACCTGGTTTAAGCCTGACTTAGTCCCGATTTAGACATTGTGTAGATCTGGTTTAGTCCTAGTTTATACAAGGTTTAGTGTTGGTTTAGACCTGGTTTAGACCTGGTTTAGACCTGGTTTAGACCTGGTTTAGACCTGGTTTAGACCTGGTTTAGACCTGGTTTAATCGTTGTTCAGGCCAGGTTTAGACCTGGTTTAAGCCTGATTTAGTCCCGATTTAGGCATGGTGTAGATCTGGTTTAGTCCTAGTTCAGACAAGGTTTAGTCTTGTTTTAGATTTGTTTTACATCTGATTTATTCCTGGTTTAGACCTAGTTTATTCCCGGTTTAGACATGATGTAGATCTGGTTTAGACCTGTCCTGGTTTGGGTCTGATTTAGACCTGGATTAGTCTTGGTTTAGACCTGGTTTAAGCCTGACTTAGTCCTGATTTAGACATTGTGCAGATCTGGTTTAGTCCTAGTTTATACAAGGTTTATTCTTGGTTTAGATCTGGATTAGACCTGGTTTAGACCTGGTTTAATCGTTGTTTAGGCCAGGTTTAGTTCCGGTTTATCCTTACTTACACAGTACACAAATGAGCAAAAATACTGCGGTGTGGACCTCTGAGGTGCGTGGTCAGTATCTATCAAAAGTGGTCCGGGGAAAGAACAAAGGTGAACCGAAATACTGGAGCTCAAACTGCTGAAGCCCGGGATAAAAAACCAAAATACAGACTCATTTTCTCACCAAAACCTTTATTAAGGTTCTTCCAACTGAGCCGTCATGAACATTTATCATCATGTTTTAATCATTACAACTTTCTTTCACCTTAACCAATACTGGACCCAAACCATTGCATTTTAATCGTGGAAGATCGTCAGCTTAAAAAAAATTAACCCTCAATTGTCTTTTTATCTTGAAGTTCATAGAAAACTTTTTACAGTTAAAAAAAACAATAAATTAACCTCATACACTATTCAGGCGTAACATTACGACCACCGATAAGAAGCGTGTGGTCATAATGTTGCCCCTGAACCTTTACCAAGATTCAAGAAAATATTCACAGGAAGAAAATCGGTTAAAGAAGCATCAGTAATACACAGAACTGTGCAAAGGTTTTAGTAAAGGGTGAAAAATACTGTTAACTGTCAGTGCTTTAAGAAATACAGAAGTTTATTTTTTATTTTTGTTGTGAATATTTCAGAAAAAAACAGTAAAGGCCAAGGACAAAATGATTAATTCTCTACTTAGCTGCAGGAGTGTTTAAGGGATTCTGTCGCATTTTGAGATACAGACCAGGCGTGTAGCGATACATTTACGATATCGATACGCATCACCTTGTATCGTATCGTCTTCCAGGTGGATATCAAAACAATATCGATATTCATGGCAAAAAATCTATAATATTGGAAATATCGATATTAGAAATTTGAATGTTAAATTAAATACATTTTTTGGGGATAATTTTTTAGTTTCTGATAAAAAAAAAAGAAGTCCTTTCCAATCTCTCTCTCTGCTTCACATCATCAACCATGGCCAAAGTGCTGGATTTAAATCTAAACTTAAATGATTTTTGGCAAAAACATACTTCATCGACTGTATTGATATAAAGTGGTTAAATCATCAATCAGCCAATGTCATTTTTTCTAATTATATGTATTGTGTCGGCACCCCCCAACACAGACCAATGATACTCAAACACGGTTAGTTTTAGTGGATTCTTTCCTGGGGTGAGATTTAAGAGTTTTGTGACTAAATGTTAAGAGCATTCACTCCAGAACTAGATCTTTTTGGAGTTTGAGTCCAGGTGCATCGCAAGACGGGACCCACTGCAGATGTCTTCGAGTGCTATTAGTTTGATTTACTGACACACCTTTATTTATTCATAGCCTTTTTTTTAAAACTCTATGACTTTTGCACAGTTCTGTAAACCCGAAATCCTTGCACGAAGGCTGGGTACCTTTAGAATGACTTATTTTAGAGCCGGGATTCTCAGAGGTTGGTTGGCAATAATACCACTACTATAGTCCTTGTTTAGATCTAGTTTAGTCCTGGTTCAGTCTTGGATTTTCAGAGTTTGTCCTGGTTTAGTCCTTTTTTGTGAGGTGGTACTTTGTGTGAAAAGTTGGAGAATCACTGCCTAGACCCCTTTCTTTCTGATCTATTTCTTTCTTTAAAAACATTAAAACCATAATAATGTAAAAGAGTAGAATACAATTATAATTAAAATGAATTAATATTACCATATTTGAGTGAAATTAAAATAGTTATAGTATGATTTTTAAACAAAGTAAGTAAATGAACACCTAAAATAACACAAATATTCCTAAAAAGATGTAAAACAATGCCAAAAAAAAAATTTAGACTGGGGCCTTTTCCAGCAACTATGAGCCTGAAGTGGCGTACCCCTGGACAATGGCTTGAAAAGTCGCAGGGCTAACCTTTAGCGACACACATTCACTCTCACATCCCTTCACTATACGACACTTAGATTCTCCAGCTGTGAGGGGCCAGATTATAAAAATGAACAGTACATGTGGATTTTTGCCAACCAAACTGAGAAAATTAAAAGATCGAATGACCATCTATTGCTCCACCGTCGTGACAAAAACTCCGAACATTTCCTTTTTAAGATTTCTTGACCATTCAAACTACATCTTCCGCGTTCGTCTGGTTACAATTCCGAATGTCCAACGCTGGCGCAGAGACTTTCTCATGCACTAAGTCCGTGAGGTTAAACTCTGCGTTCTCTTTGTGGTTTAAAACTCCACTTGTGGCCTGATTTGGGGGTGAAGAGCTGTCACTAGGGGGCGCCAAGTCCGGGGATGAGCAGTTTGTAGTTTTGGGCGTGGCGAGAAGACGTGGATCCGAATCTTGGGTAGACCCGGGATTATGGTCCGACGATATTTGATCTGTGGTCTGCTGCGCGCTAGGCAAGGAGTCACAAAATGGCGGTGTTTGCTTTGGAAAAGAACGGTCGCTCGTAGTTTCCGCGTCGCGCAATGCCAGTAACGATGTGGCGATTTCACGGTGTGTGTCTAAATTGTGCAAAGTCTGAGGTTCGTTGGCGATGTCTGTCCTGGTCGTTGACGCGTCCACGTGGGAGTTTTCCATAGAAGCGGAAGCGTCAGGCAAACATTTTCTCCTGTTCTCCGTTAGCTGCTGAAACGGCGGCAGAAACGGCGAATAAAAGGGCAACTGACAGCAATCCGAATTCTGATTTTTGGGTTTATCCGTCAAAACGTGAGAGGAATCAAAGGAACTGTTCTTAAAATGGTTGTTTTGCGAACAATTGGATTCTGAAGTTGACGGAAGATGCGATTTTGGTCCCGTAATGCCGTCTAAAACGCTTAAAATACTGTCGAGGAGTTGTTTATCGGCCACATCTGAATTCGTTTTCTGTAGCGATTCCTCAGGATCTTTAAATTCTGTCCTACTATTGGAAGAAAGAGATTTATTGTCCTCTTCTTTTCTCTCTCGTGGCTCTTTGCTCAGTTCTTCCACTTCAGAAATCGACGTTTTACTCGTTTCAACCCTCTCCACGTCTATGTCCATCTCGCTGTCATTGCTGTTGTCCACAGAAATCAGATCGGTCGACTTGTTTCGCGGGATCTCGGGGGCGTCCGATTTTTCCGAGTCGCGGTCCAAGATGTCCACGGGAAGCTCCCCGAAGTCTCCGCCCGCCAAAGCCCCGCCCACGCTGGAGGTAGTGCACCAGCGGGAGCGCGGGGAAGTGGCAGAAGTCCACGGTCTGCGGCGAGCCGAACGGACTGCTGCAGGCGCTGCTCGTGCGGTCGTTGGGGACGTCTCGGCCGCTGTCGCTGTCCAGGGTGATGACCAACGGCGAACTGGAAATGAACAGGACGAGAGACGTTTTAGACATGGGATATAGTGACTTTTAGCTTCCTATTGTATCCTGCATGTTTATTATTATTATCATTATGTTACTTATCTGAATTTTATGTTTGGACCTAGGACTAAAGCAAATTCCTAGTGATGTGAACCTTTAACTTACTATAGCAATAAATACTATAGGGCTGCACAATATATCGCAAAATTATCGTTATCGCAATATCAGCAAACGCAATATCCGTATCGCAAGAATCTAAATATATCGCAATAACGCTGTGGTCTTCCATCTGACAGAGATTTACACTGAAGAATCATTTTCCACCAGAGCCTTAAAAGAACATGTGTTGTGACTAAATAAAAATGTTTAAAAAGTCCAGTTTTAGTGGTAATTTAATTAATTTAGTCACAGCTTAACCTTGTTTTATTCCTGTGTTAAGTTTTGATTTTGTCACTGTTTTGACTTGTAAATACAGGAACTTACATTTTTGTGAAATGTAGTGAATTGAACTTACTATGTTCAAAAAGTAGGCTGTTTTCAAATATCGCAATAATATCGTTATCACAATTTTCAACATAGTTATCGAATATCGCATGTTTTCTCCATATCCTGCAGCCCTAAAATACTATTCCAATTTTTTTCCATAAAAATAAAACATTACAATTAAATTAAAATTCTCCATGTCTTATGAATTCCCATTACATTTAATGATTTTACTGTATATTTTTTGTCCAAAAAAAAAAAAAAAAAAAGATAATCATACACTCAATAAATTTACTACATGTACATTTATGTAGAGCAGCCATTCCCAAAGTCAGGAGCGTCACAGCCCGCCTTAAATTTACCAAAATCCCATGCGGACCCCCAACAATACAACTTCCCTCCATCCCAAATTTTATTTGTTTTTCTCCATATATTTCTATAAAAACATTACAAAAGACACTGACTATTGGCTAAAAAGTGTTTAAGTTATATTTTTCAACAAATACACTGTAAAAAAATAAATAAATAAAATGCTGCAAAAACTCAACAACTCAAGGCAAAGGATCCCTCAAGATTTTTGGGGCCAACTCAAAATCTCAAGTTTTCCACTTTCACTTAATTTGATGTTCATACGTCTAAAAACTTTTCTAATTTTTAAGTTTTTCTCTTTATCATTATTTTTTTACTCATCTTACAGCCAACTTACAGAGTTCAGAAAAAGTTATTCTTTTGTTAAATGTAGTATATTTAGTTTTTATTATTATCAATAATACTTTTTCTGAACAGTGGAGTCAGTTGGCGTAAGATGAGCTGGAAAAAATAAAGTTTTTAGACGTATGAACGTTAAATTGTGTGAGTAAAAAAATATTAGTTGGTGAAAACTCAAAAATCTTGAGGGATCCTGTTGCCTTGAGTTTTTGCAGTATTGTTTTTTACAGTGCATTTCAAACTCAGTTTTTTACTTACTAGAGACAGCCTCTGGGGGCCCCCCTGCAGTACCTTCGTGGACACCCAGAGGGCCCCGGACCCCACTTTGGGAACCTCTGATGTAGGTGATTCCCTTTTGAAACAAACCACTACATCTAAAATATGTAACAAAATATAATACTAATTCACAACAAATATTTTTTTTGCCAGTTTCAACATTTCAGTATGAAAATAATGCAAATATTTTCTTCTCCTCTTAGGTTCGTCGCACCCCTGGTTATGTTTTCAGATAACAATATATTTTACATACATCTTTACCAAATGTTTTATCACCTCATATTCTTTGGTTGATTTTGGTCGATGAATTTCTGTGCTGTAACTTCGGGCGACTAACTAATTTCTTTGGTCGCTCTAGAGCTGACCTCAGTCGTAGCACAGCAGTTTTTAATGGGCAACGATTTAACAAAACCTGGAAACTTTAACATAAAAACAAAACACTCCATGAACTTTCCTGTTTTTTTTCCCATGACCG
This sequence comes from Bostrychus sinensis, assembly GCA_020698575.1. Lineage (NCBI taxonomy): Eukaryota > Metazoa > Chordata > Actinopteri > Gobiiformes > Eleotridae > Bostrychus > Bostrychus sinensis. The sequence goes on from CM036252.1 coordinate 7,233,663, forward strand.
TATGAACCAAGCACAATATTAAATGTTTAGCCAAAGTTCTGATTTTTAAAAGAAATTCTGCATCATTTTCTTGTATTTGAGGTCAAATTTAATCTCCTAATAGTATTTTGATATTAACTGATGATATTATTTACGATTACATTTTTCTAGTCCATACACATTCAAGTTAAATTCCAAGATCGATTAAAGTCACACTTCAAACCTGGGCTGCAACAACTAAACGGATTAATCGATTATAGAAATAACTGTTAACTAATTTAGTAATCGAATAATCGCCAACTGGGATACTTTTAAGGTATTGACAGTATTGTCTGGTTTGTATTTGAAGTACTGTCATATTTTATTTATATTATAAATTGTCTTTTACTATTTACTGATTTTATATTATTTTATATTAGCTGTTGTAATTCCTGCTTTTTGTGTGTTTGTGTGATTGTGGAGCAGCTGAATAATTTAATTTAATTTAATAAAGTCTATCTATCTATCTATCTATCTATCTAATAGACTCTGACACGTGCCATGTTCTGTGAGAGAAGTGTTTTTTTTACCTAGATAGAGCATTAAACAGTTAAAAACAATGTACATTTTGTGTTTTTGATTAAAAATATAATATATGTATTACAGTTTATATTTTATGTATATATGCGCTGTAAAAACATGCATGTTTGTAGCTTTGTCTGATCTAATTTTGCAAAAATTAAGTGATTTTTGGTAGCATTATCACCAATTTTTAACCAAAACTATAAAACACCTCAAGTTTTTAACCATTTTACTCGCGCTTCTCTATCCGATTATTAATCCACTAATCAAAAAAGCAACCAACAGATTCATCGATTATCAAATTAATCATTAGTTGCAGCCCTACTTCAAACACAAATCTACACAGCAGTGTTGTGTTGACGTATGAAAATGGTCTTACGGCGACATCTTGTGGTGAAAGGAAAGAATGACAACCAAAACCTCCACGGGTGTCTGGTTGGGGACGTCTTCCCTGAAGCGTTTACCTGGTGAGCAGGTTGTTGTTGCGGTGGCGTCTCCTCCGTCTGCGTTTCCGAGCCGGAGGGTGAGAGTCGGAGACCGTTCCCTCGTAGATGATCTCCACACTGGGGCTGCGCTGCTCTCGCCGCCGGCTGCTGCTCAAACCACACAGGAAAAATTATTATCTATGGGAACCAGGGTTTTAGTTCTGTTTAAGGCCAGGTTTAAGTACAATTTAGTTCTGGTTTAGTCTTGGTTTTGTCCTGGTTTAGCTCTGGATTTAGGTCAGGTTAGTCCTGGTTGTAAGCACAGTTAGTCCTGGATTGAGTCCAAGTTTAACCCTAGTTTAGTCTTGGTTTAGACCTTGTTTGTCCTGGTTTTAGTCCTGGTTTAGCCCTGGATTTGGCTGTGCTTTAGTCCTAGTTACTTCTGGATTTAGATCAGGTTTCGTCCTGGTTTGAGGCACAGTTTATGACTGGATATAATCCTTGTTTAGCCCTGGATTTAACCTTGGACTTGATCCTGATTTTGACTTGGTTTGGTATTGGATTTGACCTGGTTTAGTGCTGGTTTAGTCCTAGTTTGTGTTTCATCCTGGATTTAGTTCAGGTGCATGGTTGAGTTCTTGTTTAGGCACAGTGTAGTCCTGGATTAGTCCTGTTTTTGTCTTAGTTACTGTATTTTCCGGACTTTAAGTCGCACTTTTTTCATAGTTTGGCTGGTCCTGTGACTAATACATTACCTTTAACATGAATCAAGGAGTAAACATTACCGTCTACAGCTGTGAGAGGGCGCTCTAGGCTTGTGACAACTACTGTCAGTAGTGCTGTAGAATAAGATGGCGAGCTCAGGGAACTTGCTTACCAGTAACTTTCTTGTTGGACTCGCTGGCTTGTTTTGTTAATTTATCCTCTTCAGCCTCCCAGGTTTGTTCTTTATGTTGTTGTGTAGCTGAAACTGTTAATGTGTTACGTTAACACACCACAGACACTGTTGTTCTTTATGCTGTTGCGTAGTTGAATAACTTGCCTTTCCAGATTAAATGTCTGTTCTTGGTCTTGGATTTTGTGAAAAAAAAAAAAAAAAGTGACTTATAGTCCAGTGCGACTTATACACTCAAGGAAAAAAGAAACGCACCACTGCTTTTTTACCACATTTTTGTTTGGTTACTTATTTTTGATGGAAATATTCCATGTGCACATCAACCATAAACCCGTCCCTGATATTCAGACCCAATTAATCAATGCTTATGACAGTTTCAATAACAATAACATGACCAAACAATAATAATGCAGCAGTTGTGACATGTGGTCGACCAGATGTGGGACGGTCATTGGAGGATCCAGTGGTGTGGAAACGCTCAGCGAGGCGTACAACAGTAGAGTGATGGACTCCAAACTCCTGGCTACAGCCGTGTGCTCCTTCAGCTTGAAGCAGGCCAATGGCTGCCAATCTCTCTCTGGTTGCAGGAGTCGTGGCATTGTGAACAAATGTGCTTTTTTTTCCATTTTGGTGTCTTTTTATAGGGAATGGTTGTGCACAATTGAGGACAGGTCCAATTCATCTCTGAGTTTTACTCATGACCCAGACATAGGTGATTAATACAAAAATACAGTTGTTATTGCTCATCAAAATCAATCAACCTGAACCAGGAAAACATTTCATTTTGACTCAGAATAGAACTAAACTCATTGTAGTCTGTCATTTTTCACTGGCTGTAATATTTTTTGGCAAATTGAGAAAATGAAAGTGGTGCGTTTCTTTTTTCCTTGAGTGTATATGTTTTTTTCCTCTTCATGATGCATTTTTTGACCAATGCGACTTACACCGGAGCGACTTATAGTCCGGAAAATACGGTAGGTCTTAGGTGTAGACCTTGTTTAACCAAGGGTTTCTCGTGGTTTAGCCCCGTCTTAGTTTAGTCCTGGATTTAGTTTTAGTTCAGACTTTGTAGAGGGTGCAGCCTTTTTTTTTTTTTTCTTTTTTTTTTACCAGGAGTTTAGTCCTGTCCTTAGTCTTGGTCTAGTTCTTGTTTGTCTTGTAAAAAATTGTACTCAGGAAACCAAATATTTAGCTGTATGCGGTGTGAAAGGTTTATGGACTCACCTCTCCTCACTCTCCCGTCTCTGTCTGTCCCTCCTCCTGCGTCTCCTCCTCTTCTCTCTCTCCTCTCTCCTCGTCTTCTCCGCGTCCTTGGCCTTGTTTCTGTTTTTGCCGCTGCTGCTGCTGCCGCTCGGTTTCCACGTCGGGTCGCGCTTGTCGCTGTCGAGATGGCGACTCTTGTACTTCCTTTTCCCTCCCGGTTTCTCTGCCGCCGCGTTGGCGTTTTGCTCGCTCCGTCTCGGCGAAGGCGTAATAGCCAAAGCCCGAGCCAAACTCCGAGGGGAAGGGGAGGAGTCAAAACAGGAAGAGTAAGAGGACAGCGGCGTGGAGGGACACGAAGACGTCAGCGGCGAGACGACGGAGTAACCTCGCCAGTCGCTTTCGGAGGAGAAGTCAAGGCTGGATTCGAACGACGGCGAGCGGGAGTAGCGTCGAGTTAGCGGCGGGAAGATGGACCGGTTTGGGTTTCCGAAAGTCCCGCTGCTGCTCCTCCGTCGCCGGCTCTTCCGTCGTTCGCGTTTCTTTCTCGTTGAGTCGTCACGGTCTTTGCGTAAAAGGCGTTGGCTGTCGGTTTGGCTTCTCCCAGGGCTGAGGGAAAAGGAGTGGGACCTCGACAACTGCGCCTCTTCAACAATCTCTGCAGGAAAAAATATTGATTTATTAATTCAATTAAAAATCAGGGTGTGACGGGACATTATTTTAAAAAAATTCCTCAATGAAATTTTATTTTATTCACCCAGATATTAAAAACTGCAAAATTATTCAGATGCATTTTGATAATAACCTGTGATAAATGGTATTTACTTCTGTTATTTGAATTTAATGAACTAAAAGCACAGCTAACACTGCCAAATGTTCAGCTAAAAATGTAACCGTCTTCTCTCTGTAAAAGAGAAGAGAAGAAGATTTTCCAAGCCTCCAGAGTTAATCTCTAAAAAGCTTTAACTAATGCCAGTTTTACCGCTCTTTTTGTGTGCGAATGGTTTATGGCTTAAAATGTACATTATTAAAGCCAGAAAGCAATTTTTAAATATATTTTTCAGATGTGATGCTTTGGATTGCAACAACATCAATTCTGAACATAAAATGTGATTAGTAATGATTAGTAATTTATGTGAATCATTCTTTTTTACACTTAATGGAGTTAAACAGTTAAGAAAAACGTTTATTTTTTAAATTAATTATAAATAAAACAAAAATACTTTTGGCCAGATTCATGTTATATATTTTTTTATACACTGCCCCAATGAAGAAATAAATTAAATGAGATCTACATAATAAACCTAAAAGTTATTTTTTTTAAGACATTAATTGTTAGACTAATCACACCCAAAATAAAATTAAAAATGTTTGTGTAGTGGGCCAAAAATGGGTACCATAGAAGAATAATTACATATAACAGAGGACAAAGGTTCTCAAATTGTGTTACAGGTCCCAGTGGTGGTACATGGGCTTTTTCTATTGGCACTCAGGATTTTCTCTGAGATTTCAGAACGATATTAAAAATCATTCTTTCAGGGCTGGTTTTGTCCTGCTCTAATTTGGCCTGAGTTTGACGAATGGATCACTGCTTAAACCTGGTTTAGACCTGGTTTAGACCTGGCTTAGACCTGGTTTAGACCTGGTTTAGACCTGGTTTAGACCTGGTTTAGACCTGGTTTAGACCTGGTTTAGACCTGGCTTAGACCTGGCTTAGACCTGGTTTAGACCTGGCTTAGACCTGGCTTAGACCTGGTTTAGACCTGGTTTAGACCTGGTTTAGACCTGGTTTAGACCTGGTTTAGACCTGGTTTAGACCTGGTTTAGACCTGGTTTAGACCTGGTTTAGTCCTGGTTTAGTCCTGGTTTAGACCTGGTTTAGACCTGGTTTAGACCTGGTTTAGACCTGGTTTAGACCTGGTTTAGTCCTGGTTTAGTCCTGGTTTAGTCCTGGTTTAGTCCTGGTTTAGACCTGGTTTAGACCTGGTTTAGACCTGGTTTAGACCTGGTTTAGACCTGGTTTAGTCCTGGTTTAGACCTGGTTTAGACCTGGTTTAGACCTGGTTTAGTCCTGGTTTAGTCCTGGTTTAGACCTGGTTTAGACCTGGTTTAGTCCTGGTTTAGTCCTGGTTTAGTCCTGGTTTAGTCCTGGTTTAGACCTGGTTTAGACCTGGTTTAGACCTGGTTTAGACCTGGTTTAGACCTGGTTTAGTCCTGGTTTAGACCTGGTTTAGACCTGGTTTAGTCCTGGTTTAGTCCTGGTTTAGTCCTGGTTTAGACCTGGTTTAGACCTGGTTTAGGTTCATTTTAGTTCTTGACAATGGTAGTTGTGAAGTTGAATATTTTGAGAGACTGTACAACATTGTTTGTACCTTCTCTGAAAGATGTAGAAGGAGGAATTGTGGGTAAAATCTGCTCTGTTGCCTTTTCGTGCGTTTCTTTCTCTCCATCTTTCTTCTCATCTTTCTTTTCTTCATCTTGCCCCTTCTCCTGGTCTAGTCCCTTCTCCTGGTCCTGGTCTTGTTCCTTCTCCTGGTCCTGGTCTTGTCCTTTCTCCTTCTCTTGTCCCTTCTCGTCCTCGGAGTCGGAGGACAGCTGGACGAGTTCGGGCGTCCGTTCAGCGATGGGCTTCTTGTATCCCACGATGAGGCACTCCTCCTCTGCTTCTCCTTCTCCCTGCTGCAGCGGCGACGACAGCGGCGCTCGGTGCTCCCCTCCTCCTCGGTTCTCGGTGGCCGACTCGTGAGGGGCGGGGCTAAAGGAGGAGAGATAACAGGAAGTGTCCGCCGTGGAGTAGGAGGGGCCTGGTGTCTCGTCGTCCCAGCCTAATAATGCACAAGAAATATTAGGAAGAAAATATTAGTTAACCATTGCACACAAGATGTTGCACTTAACCACAATGACATTACATTTTGTCTGTTACATTATTATTTTAAAGGAACAGTCCAACATTTTGAGTACCTCTCTTTGTGGGCCTGGGGAGTGATGCTAATTTGTTAGCATTTAGCTTTGCCAGGCTTATCCCTATGGAACCAAACATGGCTCAAGTTAGAAGCAACCAAACTCTTCCACGTTTTCCTGATTTAAATACGGTTACGTGAGTAGTTACATGACCCAAGTACAGTTACACTAAAATGGAAAGTGGCGGTTTTCTAAACGGACAAAAATGGGTACTATAATGTAAGGTAATGTTTTTCGAGGGAGACCTGGCCAAGAGGCACCGGTAACAGTTACAAAAGACAAACAGATACAATTATACAAAAGTCAACCTTACAAAATCATTTAACTCTGGCTCAAGAATAATAAGTACACTCTTCAGTCAGACAGTTTTTCAGTGAGGATTTAAATGCACCCAGGGGAATGAGACGCTGAAGCTGCAATGAGTTTTGAATGTTGTTCCATGACAGCATAAGAAAAAGCGGTTCTGCCAAGTTCTGTGTTGATTCTGGGAACTTTAAAAAGGAGCTGACGTGATGAACGGGAGTTGTATCCACTGTTGGCTGGAGACATGAGGTGACACAGTTTACACAGGATGGCTTTGTAAATAAATATAAGCCAGTGATGTTGTCTTCTGAGGCTTAGTGAAGGCCACAAGAGCAGAGCAGAGTTCACAGAAATGGGTCCTGAAAGCAGAGTTGGTGATGAAGCGTAAAGCGCTGTGATAAACTGTGTCCAAGCTGAAGATGCAGCATTCCTGTAGAGGATGTCTCCATAACAGGGAGGAAAGTGGCCTGAACGTTTCCTCACAGATGGATACAGACAGGTTTTGTGTCTGTAGTAAAAGCCAAGCAAAGCTTTTAGCTTTTTTTAACAGATGTTCTACATGAGTTTTAAAGGACAGTTTGTCATCAATCCATAAGCCCAAAATATCACTGAAGTGCTCCTAAAGTGTTATTACGCCTTACATTATAGTACCCATTTTTGTCTGTTTAGAAAATCGCCATTTTTCATTTTTGTGTAACTGTACTTGGGTCATGTAACTACTCACGTAACTGTATTTAAATCAGGAAAACGTGGAAGAGCCTGGTTGCTTCTAACTTGAGCCGTGTTTGGTTCCATAGGGATAAGCTTGGCAAAGCTAAATGCTAACAAATTAGCGTCGCTCCCCAGGCAAAGGGCACACAGGGCACAAAGACCAGAGAGGTACGCATCAACTCAGCTAAGATCAGGGAAGAACATAGTTTAGTCTGGAAAAAAGGTGGACTGTTCCTTTAAATGTTATTGACCATGGCTTAACTTTAGGGCTGATCGATTATGGAAAAACTCATAATCATGATTATTTGGGTCATAACTGAAATCATGATTATTCTTCTGTGACTTTTTTGGTCAAAGACAAGAGCGCATGTAGCTTTGATGGTACTGTAAAGTCCATCTTTAACACGAAAACACGGATTTGCTTTTACCACTAAACAGCAGACAGTGTTTCCATTAAACTATGACTATGGAAGCTCACCATGATCTAACTTTTAAAATAAGCAAAAAAAATAAAAAAATTTTGCTTCGTATATTTTCATAAAAAAACTATACTGTGTTAAAACGACAGCTTAATGGTTAAATATAGACATAGACTGCCATTTTTACTACAAAAATGTATTTAATAAAAGGATTAAGGCTCGCCAGTGCCACCATAGTCTCAAGAGAAATCTGTGGGAAACACTGAGCAGGTGTTTGAGTAAATAAACACTCACCAAGGAGCTTTGCTGCAGATTTTGGGAGGTGGGAGCAAGCATTCATATCATTCAGTCTAATTTAACTAAATGTTTTTTCTTCTATTACACAGATTTTGTAATCATTGGGAGCCATCACCGTAAACATGAAGTTGATTCATTGCACAGCCATACTTTTTTCCCACAAAATAAATAAATAAATAAAATAAAAAAACTTCTTATGAACCACCAAGAGCATGGTCATGCAACGCTTTCGGGTCCCACCCCACCAGTTCAGAAGGGAAGCCCCAATGCACACACAGTGTTGCCAAATTCACAACTTCACTAGCTTTAGCAACTTTTCAGACCCCTTTAGTGCCTCTCTTCCCTGCAGAAGTTTCAAGCGACAACGAGGAGCATCCTGTTGTTTCTATTTTGTGAAGGACAAAAAGCAGCAGCACCGCTCTTAACTCCTCCTCTTTTCCTTCGCTGTGCAGTCACGTGATCCAGCAGCACAGAGCAGCAAGCTTTCTGCGCATTTGAATGGCAAACAAGCGCACTTAACAAATCAAAGAGGGTTTGTTACTAATACAAGGACACGTGGCCTACAAACTGTCTGAGGTCAGGTTTGTGGCAGTGTGCAGTGAGGGACTGGGGAGGGAAACGTGTCTCAGAATGAAGCAGCGGAAGCACCAGAACATGAAGGGGAGAGACTCAGAGCACTGTAGAGAATCATCATAATGTAATAACATATATTTGGTACTGTTCAAATTCAGTTCCTAAAATTGTGTTAACGGTTGATTAAAAGCCTGTAACTCTATGGGAAACACTGGTCTCAAATAATCCACAAAAACTTGGTCTGGCTCCTGGATCTAAACCAAAATTAATCATTATCCTTGGTTGATTAATGACTTTTCCTCAAACAAAAACAAAACATAATATAATTCTCTAGTCATTAAAGCACAGCGCTGTAGAAACACAGACACACAGACCTGAAAGACTGAGGCAGCTCCCGGACTGGTTTTCCTGCACCGGTTCGACCCGGTCTGACAAAGTCTCTCGTCTCTCTTCGTCCTCCTCTTCCTCTGAGATGGCGATGACCTCGCTGCTGTCCGTCGAACTGTCCAGTCTGTCCAGATCGAAGGCGACTTCCGGCGGCTCGTAAACTGCTTGGAGGTCGTAGTTTTCCAGACTGAGCGGCGAACGGGCAAAACTGACCAACTCGTGCAAGAAGTGGTCGGTGCGCGCCAACAGAAACGGCCGCAGCTCCTCCTCTATGGTGGGCAGGTCCTCGAGGCCGTGCCGAGCCACCCGCGCCATGATGATGCGCTGGACGATGGTTATCAGCGAGTCGTGAGCGCCGTACAGCACCGTCAGCTCTCTCCTCAGCCACGGGCGGAGTCTGTTCAAGTTCGAAGGGTTACGGCAAAAGCTCTCCGCCGATATTTCCCGCTGAGGTTGCTCCTGGCTTCCCCCGGCGACTCCTCGCACGCGAATCCCGGTCTGGTAAAGTCCTCGCCGGAACGTGACTGCCTCGCGCTCTCGTAAAGGCCGCAATCTGCCGCCTTCTCTCTGCAAACGCTGCCTCGCCACTAACCGATATATCAGCCTGCGCGTCGCTCGGTTGTTAGCCGCTAAAGGCGCCGAGTTCCCCGCTGCACCTCCGAGTCCAGTCAGCCCTTCGAATATGACGCCGCGCTCGGATAAGTCGAACGGCTGGGTTTCCTCGGCGTCCATAACGGGAGACAGGTGGGGGAGAATGGGAATAGTACTCAGCGGAGAGTCCACGAACCACTCCCAGATCGCCCCCCTGCGCTGGTGTCGCCTCTGTCGGGACGCTTCGCCGGAGTCTCTGTTCCGGCGCAGCGTCAGCCTCATCCTGTGGTCGCTCGCCATCGCCGCCACCATCGCCACCGTCGCCGCCACGCTCCCGTTTTCCGGCGAGGGGCGAAGCGTGTACTCCTTGAAGTCGTTCTCGGCGCGGACGGAGTGCAGGATGGAGCTGAACGGCTGCTTGCAGAGGGGGCACTCCGCTTTGTTGTGCGACCACTCCTGGATGCACGGGAAGCAGAAGCGGTGCAGGCAGCGGTCCAGGTAGGCCAGGTTGTTGAAGCGGTCCAGGCAGATGGGGCATTTGGAGTCCGGGGAGGTGTCTTCGGCGGCGAGAACGGGGCGAGTGGCGGAGGAAGAGGAGGAGGATGGCAGAGGGGAGGCGGTGCTGGACGACTGGGTGGCGGCGGCGGCGGGTGGTGCTGGAGGAGGAGGTGGTGTTGTTTTTTCGCCTGCTGCTGCTGCGGGTGGAACTGCTGCGGCTCCTCTCTTGTTCTTGGGGCTGACCGCTTCCCGATGAGGCATCGGTGTCACGGCGGCGCACACGCAGTTTCATCCGCGTCGGCGCCATCACCTGGAGAGACAAGAAAACATAACGATAAAATGTTGAACTTACCTGAAATTATTCACAAAAATTACCTGACCTTATTACAAGCAGTTCCAAATAACCTCCTTCAACTGTGACACTGTCCCATAGCTACTTTAAACCAAAGTTTTGAATTTATATTTTTATTGTCCAGCCAGTCAAACTCTTCTTTTATTCTATACAAAGACGTTAGTCTGGTGTCCCTTTGCTTGAATTTCATTTCTGTGGCTGGAACAATCACAATTGGAGTAACCAAACACAGAAACAAAGGGCAGGACATAAGCAGCATAATAACTCCTGTCAACCACAAACATGGCAGCAGTGGAGACGTATGAAGAACTGTTGCCAGTTTTGCCATAATACACCATATGATTAACAACTCTGTACTTTTTTCTGAATGGGGACAGCAGTAGAAGCCAGTTGTTCAAAGACTTGTGGAAAACGTGGGTTTGTTTGAATGTGGTCGTTACGTCAAATGTCAGCAGGACTTTACTGTTGTTAAAATGGAAACAAGACAAGGAAAAAGTCTCACAGAGACTGAACAACAACGCGGACTTCAGCAGAACCTGCAGGTGACGAAGGAAAGCACAAACACCGTTAATCAGGTCAAGGAAGTTATTAAATTCACTATGTATAAGCCAGCGCCATTTTGGTTATTGTTGATAGGAGATTATTTTCTGTTTCTGTAAGACGCGTTGCAGATAAACGGCTGTGAAAGGTCAGGTCCAAATCGCCTGAGTGGAAACGGCTCTCTATGGCTGTGGAGCAAGACTGCCCTGCTTTCGAAAAGAAAGTGAGTTGGTCTGGCTGGTCAGGCAACAAAATACAAGGAAAAAAGTGCAGATACTTTCTTTTATATGTATACAGTATATAGTTCAATTTTAATTCATTTTTATGCAGCTTCTCGATTAGACATTTACTGTGGGACACTGCCACACACTGTTATATAGACACAAAGGGAACTGAAACTGAGTGTCAGCATTGTGGTACCAGTATCTGGACAACATTACTGAAAGAAACACACAAATTATTGTGGTCTACAACAGGACTAAATCAGGTTTAAACCACAACTAAACCAGGTCTAAACCAGGACTAAATCAGTTTTAAACCAGGTCTAAAACAGGAGTAAACCACGTCTAAACTGACAAGAACCAGATTTGATGTTGTTCGTCTGTCCTTTCATCACCCTTGTTTACACATTGTTTAGTTCTGGTTTAGATCTGGCTTAGCTCTGGTTTAGTACCTGGTCCAGACCTGATCTAGTCATTCTTTAGTCCTGGTTTAATCCTGTTTTTTGCCCTGGTTTAGCCCTATTTTAGTTCGTATGCAGTCCTGGTTTAGTCCGAATTTACAGGTCTTGCCTTTGACAGTAACTAGACAATTTTACTTAAACACTTTAAGTAAAGGACTTTCTCAGTGTACTCCTCCTCTGATCTGTTTCCTTCAGGGATGTCCCACAGTGAATCCTCTGCATCTTCTTCTCTCACACTAACTTCACTACATCCATAAACCTCCTCTCTGGGCTTCCTCTAGGCCTCTAACTCTAATCTCAGTATCCTTCTACCCATATATTCACTACATTATTCACTACTACTGCATATTAACGTGACTTATAACTACAAGCAATAAACAATGCAAAAGATGATGATTATAGCCTTATCTCGCTACATAATTGTGCTTTAAATCCCCTTCATTTCTATGTAAAGTTGTGCAATAAAACCCAGTGTCGTAAAACAAAGCCTTGCTCTCTCTTAAATTTATCTAAATTAAAATTTTCTCAGAGTTAGGTGGATGTTCACTTATTCCACTGCACCAGAACAACGAAAAATTCCGACGTTTTATTGTAGTTTGGCCGTGAATATTCTCCAAAACAATACTGCTAAAATGCTAATGCTAAAACAGCTAGCACACTTGTTTCTAATGTCAATCATGTTATCACAATACTTTTATATTTTTAATTAAATACATATAAGTGGCTGTACCCATAAGCACATGTTTAGCATAAAATAACTGGTGAAATAACAAAGGGATGGTTTAAAATATGGTTATTCCTGATTGTTAGCATGTTAGCACAGCTAGCTTCCCTGCCTGCTTTGAAGCGGCGGACTCCCCCGTCGGCTTCGGCTGCTTCTCATCCGGGTTTGCTCCTCTGTTCCCGGGTTGTTTTTTGCTAAAACAAATCGGTGGGCAAGCGAGCGGCCGGGTTTTGTAGTTTTAAATCAAATTTCAGCGAAATCCCAGTTAAAAAAGCTCACGTTTATCGTTATATATCCGCGGATGTCCGTGTTTATTCGGCTACTACACATTTTACAGCAGCTGGAATGTTGACGCAAGGGACGCCGGGAAACTAAATAAAAGATCGTTACTGGAGGTTGACGTGACTCACTCGGAGACGCGCGGTCGCTATTGTATTTCCTGGTTTCGGGGCGAAGACAGAGTGAGACCTCTTAAACGCATTAACATATCGCTTTCTTTACGGTCTCTAAGCGGCGAGGAGACCAAAACATAAAGAAAATAGCCAAATAAAACTAATTTTTAAGCGTTTTTAGTGAATTAAAACGGGATAATGCAGACTGTAAGCAGGCGGAACTTGGACAGAATCTACTCAGTGGTAAATTAAAGCCTAGATTTTCATCTAAAGCTATTATTTTGCATTAGCAGTTAGCTGTTGGTTGTATACTGTTACATACTGTGTATGTAATATCCATAATACTAATTGATTAAATGTATTTAAAAGCCTTTATATCGATATATTCCTGGTCTATGCTTTTATTTAAGAAGAATTATAATGTCTTAACTTAATTACTGATTAATAATATTGAGTTTTACATGCTAACAAACATGTTACTGTTCATTACAGGTTTTACGTCGTGCCTTTGTGGTTCATGAAAGCTAATGGACCCAACATTTTCACCATTTGACTTTTATCTTTGATTTTTAATAAATATAATCACATAATTGCAGATATATTAACATTCACACATGGGTCATTCCAGACCCCCCCCCCCCCCCCAAAAAAAAAATAAATAAATAAAATAAAATAAAATAAAAATAAAAATAATCAATCCATGCATCAAACCCTTAAACAAGCGCTTATTTTGCAAATTATACTTGTTCTGACCAAAAATGTAAATAAGGTTGTAGAAAAATGTGGTTTAAAATATTAACCAAAATACTAAAAAGATTTCAAGTATCCCCTAAAATGACATTTCCACTTGTCCCCCTTTCTTAATGACGAACTTGCATTGTAGATTTAACTATTTAAATAAGTTTTAAATACAATTTCTTCTTTAGTATTGGTTTGATATGTGTTTCTTGTAACTATGGATACAGTTTATTTAATTATCAACATAATTTAAACAACAGTATTGATGAATTTTAGCCCGGCAGAGGCAGAGAAACAACAGTGGCTCACATCACAGAGAAAAAATGACATCATTAGGCCACAGGTTTACACCAGGGGCAGACCAAATGTAAGTCCTCTCTTCTGTTTTAAATATTTTTCCAGTTTTATCAGCGCTGAATGTGTGCGTCACTCTAACCAATGCAACCCTGTTACCTTTATTATCAGAATAAGACAAACTGCTTCAAAGTTTTCTTTATTTATGATTATAACCAAGTCTATCCTTAACATTAACAGCAACATTACATTCCACAGCTAGAGCCTCTATTTCTGAAAAAAAGTTAAAAACAGTGTTGATTTGCAGCCCTGTTACTTTCAACCCTGTTACTGTAATCAGAGTAACAGGGTCGCATTTTCTTGAGTAAATCAAGCACTGACAATTCACTGACAGTAAAATGAAATGTGTGTGTATAATTTACTGTTTGTGACATATTATTATATTTTCCAAAACATAAATGGCTATTTTTTATTCATTTGTTGCCATCAGGTATATGTTAATTGTACAGTAACTACCTGGGTGAGATTAATTACTAAACACGAACTCATTAACTTTTTTTAAATGGAATGTATTTACAATCAACATTTTACATTTTTAATTGATTTCTACAAATTTCTTGCACAGCACCAAGCGCTGCTGAAAGCAGAGACGCTACCATGCAAAGTAATGTGTCTGTTCAACCCTGTTACCGTTATTTCAACCCTGTTACAATAACATTTTTGTAAAAATAATAATAATAGTTCAATACCTTTCTGGAATTAAGTGATTATTCAATGTAAATGTGACCTTCTTACTTACTGGTAAAGGATTTATTTAACATTTATCTTTATAAATCCTTTTTGGTAACAGGGTTGCACTAAGCACAGCACGCAAGAAATAAAACATCTTATAAAAAGTGTACCGTTGATGCTTGAGCATTGTAACTGACAGTTTATTACACTGTTTTCTTAAATACATGATAGAAAATTAAAAAATTAAGAGTCATTTTTTCCAAACTTTTGATGCCTAAATGTCCTCCAATTCTGGAATGACCCACATATTAAACATATTCAACTTTATTTAACTTTATTCAACTGCAGTAGCCACCGTTTAACCTTAAGGGGGCAGCAACTAATCGGATTAAGTGGTTATAATCAAATATTGAAATAATTATCAACTAATTTAATAATCGAATTATCGCTATCTGAGGTATTCATAAACTGAAACATATCCTGCTGAGAGAGAAGGGTTTATTTACCAACACAGAGCAGCAGAGCCACAGAAAAAGTTACAAACAATGTACATTTTGTGTTTTTGATTAAAAGTATCTTTGTGTGTGTGTATGCTCTAACTTGTAGCTTTGTCTGGTTTAAATTTTGTAAAAAATAAAGTGATTTACACACAATTTTTAAAGGGAACTATGAAACACCTCAAGTTGCGCCCCACTATCCAGTTATTAATCACTTAATCGTAAAACTAAGCAACAGATTAATCGATTATCAAAATAATTTTAGACCAGAAATTGTGGAATTAAACACGTTTATACTAAAATGTCAAAAGTTGGGTGAGAAACAATAGACAGCACTATTAAAGCCGCACATATACAGTTTATCAGCATAATAAAGATTTTTCAGGGTTTAGTTATACACTTTAATTATGGTAAATGTTGTAATTGTTATGATTGGACATAAATAAACAGATAGACCAAACAGACTTTTTAGGTTAAGTGCTTCTAAGTGCATCAGCTTAAATGTCACAACTAAAAATTACTTTTTTAAGTTAGATATATATTGAATTGTGCAGTTTAGACTTAGACTAAGACAGACTTGACACAGAAGCTCAGTTTTAGAAAAAAAAATCACTAGTAAAAGGTAAAATAGGTTATAGAAGCCATAAAATAATATGAATAAAATACAACAGAATAGCTACAAATATACAAGATTTGCATATTTACAAATCTATGAAAAATAAAAGTAATCTTATAAATACTAAGTAGAGTTAATAGGCCTATAACAAAATAGCAACAAATGATAATAAAAAAAAATAAATACTATAGAAACAATACAAGGACAAGAACAAAAAGCAGTGGGGCAAAAATAATGATGTTGAACTTATGATTATATATATATTTGTTTAGATTTTGTTGGGTATTGTGGTGCTGTCCTGGGCCTATGTGATCTACGCCAGCAGAACCGCAGCACAGTGGCTTCTGGAAGAGAGAACCGCGAAGACCTAGACAAAAAAACAACAACAAACAACAAAAGGTTTCGTTCGCTCTTCGTTTATTTATCTAATTCATACATTCATCAGGCCATTAAAACACTTAATTGCTTGATATTTCATTGAATTTTAACAGTCAATTGCAAGTTGTAATTTTTCATTCATTTTCAAGGTGCTGCAGAAAACACTAACAAAATTATTTGTTTAACCTCTTGTCCCCTGGAGGGCGCTACAGATCCATGAAAGACAAAAGACAGCTTTTAAACACAGCTTTGAGTCATAGTCCACTTGATTAACTTTAAATTAGGTATGAACGGTTTTAAAAAGTGTAATTTCATTGTGTAATGTTTATAATAATAGTAGTGTATGTTATATAAATGTGTTTTTTATTGTTACTTGACTAAAAGAATGTATTTAGTAATGCTTTAAATTGCTCTAAACTGCTCATATTTATGTATTGTTTAGATGCTAGAAGTATTTTCTCAATTTGTGTCTCTGTCCTTCTCCAGATTGAAACTACAGTAGAACCAGGAAAGAGAGAAGACTTTTCAAATGGACCAAATGGACAATTATCAGCAGTTTATTCTGAGTGATGCAGAAGAGAAACTTTGGACCAAGAAAGTCAAGATGAAAGTTTTCATTTACAGATGTTTTTTTTGGTTTATCAAAAGTTTGTAAGTACAGCGGCGTTTTAGGGCCACATTGAAAACATAAAAAAACACAGCACTACAAGAAGTAAATTCGTAAATTACTGAGATTAAACTCGTAACTATATGAGAATAAAGTGGTAGCCAAAAATAATCATGATTTTTATGAGAATAATGTCGTAATATTTCAAGAATAAAGTTGTAGTCAAAAAAGTCATAATGTTACAAAAATTAAGTGGAAATGTCCATCCATCCATCTTCTACCGTTTATCTGGGACAGGGTCACGGGGGCAGCAGTCTAAGCAAAGATGCCCAGACTTCCCTCTCCCCAGACACTTCCTCCAGCTCTACCGGGGGGACCCCAAGGCGTTCCCAGGCCGAGAGACGTAGTCCCTCCAGCGTGTCCTAGGTCTTCCCCGGGCCTCCTCCCGGTGGGACATGAACACCTCCAGGCGACCAGGAGGCTCAGGAACAGATGCCCGAGCCTCAACTGACTCCTCTCGATGTGGAGGAGCAGCGGCTCTACTCCGAGCTCCTCCCGGGTGACAGAGCTCCTCACCCTCTCTCTAAGGGAGCGCCCAGCCTCCCTGCGGAGGAAACTCATTTCGGCCGCTTGTATCCGGGATCTTGTCATGACCCAAAGCTCATGACCATAGGTGAGAGTAGGAACGTAGATCGACCGGTAAATCGAGAGCTTCGCCTTTCGACTCAGCTCCTTCTTTACCACAACAGACCGATACAACGACCGCATTACTGCAGACGCTGCACCGATCCTCCTGTCAATCTCAGCTCCATCCTTCCCTCACTGTGAACAAGACCCCGAAGTATTACGAGAAATAAGTCGAAATATTACAAGAATAAAGTTGAAATATTTAGTGAATGAAGTTAGCTGTCTGTGCTGCGGTCTCTTGGGAATTTGGAACATTTTGCGAGGTTGTACTTTAATTTAGGCTTCACGCAGGTGAAATACTGAGCCTTTTGCCCCATCGTCACCATTATCATTAGTACAAGGACTTTGAAGCAACTTTTTAAAATTGCAACTTTATTCTCGAAATATTACAACTTTATTCTCGTATAATTATTACTTTTTTAGGCTACGACTTTATTCTCAGAAAATTACGACTTCATTCTCGAAATTCTACATTATTCTCGTAGTGCCCATATGTTGTTTTTCTCATGTGGCCCTAAAAAGCCGTCATATGTAAGATATTTGTTAATGGATATTTTATTATTACATTTTGTTTTTGCTTATATTGTATAGTGCTGTAAAGTACGT
Organism: Bostrychus sinensis; assembly: GCA_020698575.1. Lineage (NCBI taxonomy): Eukaryota > Metazoa > Chordata > Actinopteri > Gobiiformes > Eleotridae > Bostrychus > Bostrychus sinensis. Next base: position 7,251,308 of record CM036252.1, read on the forward strand.
GGGGCGTCCAAACTATGGCCCAGGATTAATTCTCATCCAAATTGCCGCAGGTAGCTCAGGTAAAAAGCTTCATATTTGCTTCATATCCAAGCCTGGATAAATGTGAGGCTGATAAATATAGGTCGATCCCTAAAAGATAAAAGAGCAGCCAAATGAGACTTTTGTTCATTGGGTGTTGAAATAAGTCACCTCTAGTTAGTTTCTAACTAATTTACCATACATTTTTTCAGTATGTGGCCCTCGGTGAAAAAGGTTTGGACACCCCTGATGTAGTGTATTTTAATATTTTTGTAAAGGGTTTTATAAACACTAAGTTAAAAGAAGTCATTTTTGTGAAACGTTTTATTTAAGGTGGACAGACAATTCAATTTAAATTCATATCATTTATATATATATATATATATATATATATATATATATATATATATATATATATATATATTATATATATATATATATATATATATATAATATAGCCCAGACCAATGTTCCCTCTAAGCTGCGCACTTGCGCAATTGCGCACTGCGACACACATCCACTCACCAAGCCAAAGTAAAGAAGAAATGCGGTTCTTTTAAGATGGAATGGCTGTCGGAGTATATGCAAATAGAAGAACAAGCGGTGAAACTGGGTGAGTTTTTTTCTTTTTCGAGTGAGAAAGGTCTACTCTGCAAAACATGCAGCGAAGCCAAAGTAGCAAGTGAGTTTTCGGAGGGAACAAGTGTGATCCTGGTGTGTGGCCGCAGCGTGCACATCTGATGTTGCTCACAGTGGTCCTCAGTGTGCTCAGGAAGCTTGTGTGTATGCCCAGACACATTAAAAATTGGAGGGAACATTGGCCCAGACAATTTTTGCCTTTTTTAGTCAATTGGCATCGGCCGATTCTTGCCCTTTAATGCCGATTTTTGGCAGGCACATGTCCAGGCAACTGTGACTGAAGGACCTCAGCTTCCCCAACCATCTTGTAGCAGTTTGGGCTCTTACTCTGCAGTTCATAGGAAAAGGATTGCCATATTGGTTTTCTCAAAAAACTCAGCTTTAACTGTTCTCGCTGTCCAGTTCTTCATTCATTCATTTTCTACCGCTTATTCCCGTTAGGGGTCGCGGGTGACTGGAGCCTATCCCAGTAACTTTGGGCCATAGGCGGGGTACACCCTGGACAGGGGCCAGCTTGTCACAGGGCTGACACAGAGACGAACACAGACAGACAATATCACAACAAAAGTCGCCTCAGAGGGCTTCACAAACATAGACATGCAAACAGACTTAACACACAATCAACACAAACAATAACTACACTAAACTAAACAGACCCAGGACACTCCTGTCCTTAGACCCTCCTTCTCGGTAAGGAAAAACTCATAACAAAACCCAACTGTGGGAAAAAAAGAAGAAACCTTATGGAGCCCACAGTGAAGGAGAGATCCTCTCCCAGGACGCACAGGCAACATGAGTCTGGGACTGTTAAATAAAATCCATTAACTAATCTATAGTATTATATCAGACACCGCAGTGGATTTATTTTTGTATGTAAATTACAAAAGAACAGAAATGCAATGTGATAGAGTAAAACTAATAGTAAAATGCAGAAATTAAACAATTTCAAATGTAGGCGTACAGTGTTACTTTTCTGGAGAAGCAGTTTAACAAAACCAATACACCATACTTATTTACCCCACCTAAAGCCCAAAGGTACTGGGCTCCTGTACCCACGACAGGAATAAGCAGCAATAGTCCTAGATTAGACCTGGTTTAGACCGAGTTTAGTCCTGATTTTAATCCTGGTTTAGTCCAGATTTGGGCTGATTTAACTGTATAAAAGACGGTAGCTGGAAATGCACATATTTTCTGAGGTGGTACTTGGTGTGAACAGCTTGAGAACTGCTGTCCTTGATGATAAATGGATATCTTGTTTCTTATCATCTAGAGCTGCAACAACTAATCGGATTAATCGATTACTGAAATAATGTTCAACTAATTTAGTAATTGTTTAATTGTTAACTGTGGTATTCATGGATGAAACATGCCCTGTGCTGACAGAGGACGGTTTATTACCAAGACACAGCAGCAGAGCCACAAAAACTATTAAAAACAATGTACATTTTGTGTTTTTGATTAAAAATATGTTTGCGTGTGCATGCTCTATCCAAACATTCTCAAGTGACAGTTATAACTTCGTCTAGTCCAAAGTGATTTTTGGTCAAATTTTCACAATTTTTAAACAATGATTATAAAACACCTCAAGTTTTTAACCACTTTAACCACACACACTTCACTATCTGATTATTAATTGATTAATCAAAACAATATTCGGCAGATTAATCAAATATCAAAATAATTGTTAGTTGCAGCGCTAATATTATCAAATGTTTGTGTAACAGAGAAGAAGAAACTTGTACTTTCTTTACTTTAAATGCTTCCATACAACAGATAAAGAGTCCGTATGTTGCCATGGAATAATTTGTCGACGAGCTAAACTGTTGAAATCCTCATCCGTGCACTTCATACCTCTTTATTCCCGCTGTGGACGCGAACAAAAGGCCCTGTCTCCGCTGCATGTCCCCCTCGTGACGTGTTTGGTCAATGGGACGCCGCAGCCTCTGAAGCCTCTCAAATGCAAATCCGGTCTTCAGAACGGATCAGAAGGACGGGCTCTCGAGGTGAGCACCCATTCTATTAACAAACACTTCAAACGGGCTCATCTGTGATTAAAAACCTGGACTGAAATGTAAAAGCTTTGTCCGCCGCCCCACAACATTACGTCTAAAAGGTTTTACTAAGGAATACTCACCAATTTAAGGAAAATGTACTTAATGGACTAATGCAGTGCAGATGAGGCCTATACAAACCCATACAATAAGGCAGTGGTTCTTCCTCTAGTGGTACTCATGAGACTTTTGCAGTTCAAGGCTCGTTTTAATCCTGTTTTAGTCTTACTTTAGTTGGGGCAAGTCCTAGTTTTGTCTCATTTTAGCTCATTATAAAGCTGGTACTTGGAAAGCCAAATAATTTCTGAGGTTATATACGGTATGAAGCTTTTTTTTGCCAGTGTTGGTTTGTTTCTCTGTTGGCAAGAGAACTCAAAAAGCAATGGACAGATTTTGATAAAAAGTTCAGAGAAGGTAAGTAATGGACCAAGGTAGGAATGACAGTAGAAAAAACGCATTCTGTATCATTAAGATACTAACTCCAGCCACAAGGGCTGAGTAAAGCAAGGGTTATTATTTTACTTTAAATTCTTGGATATAAAGGATTTGTATTTCAAAACATAGAGCATTTACCCCTTAACTGTAGCCAATCCCAGCAACTATGGGTTTTAGGCGGGTACATCCCGGACAATTGCCAGTTGGTCACAGGGTTGACACTTCGGTTGGATCTAGCTAACCCTGAATTCACACTGAAAACGTCTGGAGAGCGTCGCAGCAGCAGGTCGTACTGCGTCAGTTCACAGCGAGGACGTCAGAGCTGCTGCTGTAACGCTGCTCAAGCGGCTCTCGTCCCTGAGTTTTACAGACGACTCACCGTCTGAACAGAAAGTTGTCTTTACAGAGCCCTGGAGCTTCTACTTCTGCAGGTTGTCCTTGTAAAATGGCTGCTTGGCTTTGCAAATTACATTTCTTCCCCTCAAGAATCAACTTCTCGGTGCGTAGTGTTTTACATTACCACTGTTTTCAGTGAGCCTTTATTTTGAAAGTGTAGTGGAAGTTTATTTTGACACTTGGTGCCTGTTTCCTGTGTTTCCCGGCTGTAGCTCTGCAGATCGCCGCGTAGACGCTCGAAAAATAGAACTCCAACCTAATTTGAGCGTAGCGTCACTCGTAAGACGCATGTAAGACGTCCCCGGTGTGAATTATCAGGTTGATTAAAACAGAAAGCAGTTCACTCGCGTCTGACGTGACGCTGCTGTTACGCTCTGCTGCTGCTTTGGTGTAAATTGGGGGTGAATCTCAACCAATCTATCGACATGCCCCATAGTTAATGAATGTGAGAGTGAATGCTTGTCTGTCAGTGTGAATCTCTAAAACCGGGCATACACTGCACGATTTAATCCATTGCAGATGAAAGATTCGTAATCGTGGTAAAAATCCTCCGTTGTAACTCAAAATCTGTGGTTGTATGTCTTACAACTGTCTCCCTGTGAGACAGAGACAAAGATCTTACGACCAAAGATGAGCTGCGACCTCTCTGCGATCTCTGTCAGACGTGAGACCAAACCTACGATCTCTGTCAGATGTGAGACCAAATCTACGATCTCTGTCAGACGTGAGACTAAATCTACGATCTCTGTCAGACGTGAGACTAAATCTACGATCTCTGTCAGACGTGAGACCAAATCTACGATCTCTGTCAGACGTGAGACTAAATCTACGATCTCTGTCAGACATGTGACCAAACCTACGATCTCTGTCAGACGTGAGACTAAATCTACGATCTCTGTCAGACGTGAGACTAAATCTACGATCTCTGTCAGACGTGAGACCAAACCTACGATCTCTGTCAGACGTGTGACCAAACCACGATCTCTGTCAGACGTGAGACCAAACCTACGATCTCTGTCAGACGTGTGACCAAACCTACGATCTCTGTCAGACGTGAGACCAAACCTACGATCTCTGTCAGACGTGTTACCAAACCTACGATCTCTGTCAGACGTGAGACCAAACCTACGATCTCTGTCAGACGTGAGACCAAACCTACGATCTCTGTCAGACGTGTGACCAAACCTACGATCTCTGTCAGACGTGAGACCAAACCTACGATCTCTGTCAGACGTGAGACTAAATCTACGATCTCTGTCAGACGTGAGACCAAACCTACGATCTCTGTCAGACGTGAGACCAAACCTACGATCTCTGTCAGACGTGAGACCAAATTTACGATCTCTGTCAGACGTGAGACCAAACCTACGATCTCTGTCAGACATGTGACCAAACCTACGATCTCTGTCAGACGTGAGACCAAATTTACGATCTCTGTCAGACGTGTGACAAAACCTACGATCTCTGTCAGACGTGTGACAAAACCTACGATCTCTGTCAGACGTGAGACTAAATCTACGATCTCTGTCAGACGTGAGACTAAATCTACGATCTCTGTCAGACGTGAGACCAAACCACGATCTCTGTCAGACGTGTGACAAAACCTACGATCTCTGTCAGACGTGAGACCAAACCTACGATCTCTGTCAGACGTGTGACAAAACCTACGATCTCTGTCAGACATGTGACCAAACCTACGATCTCTGTCAGACATGTGACCAAACCTACGATCTCTGTCAGACGTGAGACCAAATTTACGATCTCTGTCAGACGTGTGACAAAACCTACGATCTCTGTCAGACGTGTGACAAAACCTACGATCTCTGTCAGACGTGAGACTAAATCTACGATCTCTGTCAGACGTGAGACTAAACCTACGATCTCTGTCAGACGTGAGACTAAATCTACGATCTCTGTCAGACGTGTGACCAATAGAAAAACATCTGCACATCTTCATAGTCACAACATCAGTGCCCAGCCATGAACATGACCATATTTCCTTGTTTGCCTTGTGGTTTATTTACATTTCTGTGCACAAAAACACTGCTATAACAAGAGGCGCTATCTTCCAGATCAGCAGCGCTACCATGATGAAAACACAATGCGTCCAGAGTCTTAAATTTGTTCTGACTGACTTCGGTCGTACCAACGCGTCAACATCTGAACACTTGCACAGTGCGAACAAGCAGTTATTTACGATTTATGCTTTCCACGTCGTGCAGTGTGACTTCTATAAATCTTTTAAGACTAAAAAAATTGCACAGTGTATAGCGGGCTTAAGTGTTAGTCCTGACCCCTAACAGTAATCGTAAGAGGATGAATCTGTGAATTTGGCTTTCAGACTTCAACAAGCACCTCTGTGAGGACAAGACTCACGTTGTAAAAGAGCGCTGTGGTAAACTCAAGCGTCCTAACCCTCAGATCTGCAGCTGTGTCTCTGGCTTCAGTGGAGAGTTTGAATATGGATGTGGCAGTGTGGAGCAGATGACGAGGGGTAAGAGATGGACTCAAGAGGAAACCTGAACAGATAATGGCACATATATTTTAATCTGTTTTATTTCATTAAAACAATATTTAGACTTTAAATAAGATGAACATATAAACTATTCAGGTTCCCCACAGCCCACTTTTGTGTTGTGGCCCACCATTTGGGAACCACTCGTGTCCATTATAGTACATTTGGCTACATTTAATTTACACTTGTGCTGACTTATTTTATACAGTTCTATACAGAGAATAGACTTATTTTATTTCCTCCACTTCATTTTTTCTACAATTTTTCTCTTCTTTCTTCAGTTTAATTGGGAAAAAATAAATACATAAATACTGTTCTTTTTTTTTTTTTTTTACATCAGTAATGTGATAAGTGTTACACGTTAAGTACATTTTGTGAAGAAAAACAATCCTAGAAATGTTTTTTTTATGAAAAATTAATTTTTTTTATACATTTCGGCAAAGTGGGCAGTTTGTAAAGTAGAAGTATTCACACACTTGTGGTAACAGTAGTAATAGTTGCAGTAGTTGTAATAGTAGTAGTAGTAGTTGTAGTAAAAGAAGCAGCAGTTGTAAATTTTTCTGTGCAACAACTTTCTTTAAATTCTGCTTTTATCCATATTTTCAAACCAATCTTCGCCTCTACAACAGTGTGTTTTACAACCTTTAAAAACATTATGTGACTAAAAGAAAATGTTTTTAATAAGTACTCTACTGGTTCCATAAAAAACAGCAGAGGGCAACAGAGTGTAGTTCTGTTTTGAACATAATCAAAGAAAAAGAGTTGTTTGTTTCCTTAAACTTTTTGTATGTTGCAATTTTACGACAAAACTAAAAATGTCTGTGAGGAATCAGTGAAAGCAGAGCTGTATGCCGTTTTTGGATAAATGAATGAGAGCAGACTGGATGTAGAGGGCTTGTTGATTGGTCAGTGCTTCCTGGAGTGGGCGGGACTTTGTGGAACCGAGCGTTCTGAGGCCTCAGAAAGTCAGCCTCAGAGATTACAGGATTATTCAAACAGGCATGAATGAAACAAAACACAACTCAAGGTGTGTTTTTGATGAGGGAACAACGTTATAACATGGGAGAAAGAGAGGAGAAGTTAATTTAGCAGAATATAGCCCCTTTAAAACTACTACTACTTTGTACTTTTTGTATTTTTTTTTTCTTTTTCTTTTTTTTGGTATTTTCTATTTGCCTGTCAGTATTATGAAGTAACAATCCTGTTTTAGTGCAGAGGTTGACAGTGGGTTGAATCATGCCGTGTCCAGCAGCAGGTCGTGGTTCAGAGTTCCTGGCAACATGGAATACTGCACTTTTTCTTCCTCCGTATCCATAGTAACCACACCAGAATCCATGGTTACAAGTTTGGGCGTTTTGGGCTTGGATTTCTCGGTGTCGACGTTGGCCTCCTTCGGGGCCAGAGACGTCTTCTTTCCCTCGAGCCAGTAGGTCACCATGTCGCCTTTACCCTGAGGGACAGACGTTGTTTTAATAGTATATGAGTTGCAGTTCCAGGATTGGCCACTAGGGCTCCAGGAGTGATAAAGTCCTATAAAAACGGAGGCTACGGGCTCATGTCATCCATCAGACCGGCAACTGTAGCTGAAACTGCTGAAGAAGTTAATGCTGGTTCTGATAGAAATGAGTCAAGGCATCATATGGAGCTGTATATTAGGCAGGTGGTCATAATGTTATGCCTGATCGCTGTATGTGCCAATTACGGCTGGGTATTGTTCAGATTTTTCGAGACCAGTACTTAAATGATACCTGGTTTTTGATACTGGTACCTGAGCGATACTTTATCTGATCTATGGTGAGCTAATTCATCTTCTACAATCATCAAAGACAATAAGATAATATAGCCGCAAGCGGCGATGGTAGGCCCTCGCCTGCCGCGCCCGGAGCTGGGGCAGATTTGCCAAAACTTGCCAAATTTTTTGTTGTGGCTCTTTAAAAATTTACCAAATGTGACATAATTCAGTGGCTCCATAGGATTCCATTGTATAGGATTCCCATTGGAATATAATGGGGAATTTCTGACATTGCCGTGGCAAAACCGTACAAGGTAAAGCATTAGTCCTATTGACTTTTTTCATTGATGTGAGCTGATGGATGTCTTTGCCAAATTTTGTGCATTTCCAATAAACTTTATTTTTTCCCTTCCATAGGTATTTTTGCCTCACTCTGCAGGGGGCGCTATTGCAGCAATTGGCATTTTTTCTTCTTTCATGCCCATAGGTCCATGGAGTAAATAAGTGATTAAAATTTGATCCACATTGGGCTCTGCATGTGTGAGTTATAACAAATTAGGGGTTGTTAGCGAGCCACAGAATAAACATGAAATTTGGGGCTGTGCTGTGGCAACACCGTTTAATATTCTACACAACCTTCAACAACTTTTGGTCAGACGCCTCTCCAGATGATGTTGACAAAATTTGAGGTCATTTACTAAAACGCCCTCAGACGAGTTCGTTAAAATGTGAAGGCTGCAAATCAGGGGGTCACATGATCAATCCAAGATGGCCGACTTCCGGTTGGTCAGGGGGCGTGGCCACAATATAATTTTTTGTTCGTATGGACATGAAGCATATGTGTACCAAATTTCGTTTGGCTCCGTCAAAGTAAGCGCTGGGACGTCCCATTGGCTGAAGTGGATATTTGGGGCATCACCATGTCAACAGGATGGGAGATGGGGTGGGGCCATCATTGACTTTTTTGATCAGCGTCATGTGATAGATGTGTGTACCAAATTTCATTTGTCTATGACAACGTTTATTTTTATCGTCCCATACAAATTTGTATTTTGCTCTCTAGGGGGCGCTATCGCGCCCATTGTGAATATTCACATAGTAATCTGTTCAGGGCTGGGGACTCCACCAACGATTAAAATTTGAGAGAAATCGGTCATGATATGTGCGAGCTATGACACTTTGAAGGGTGTTGGCGAGCCACAAAAACGACGCCAAAATTTGTCGCGTCACCACGGCAACACCGTTTAATATTCTACAAAACCTTGAACAACTTTTAATGTCCCACTTGTCTAGATGATGTGGAGCGATTTTTGTGTCGCTGGGTTAAACGCCCTAGGACGAGTTCGTTAAAGTACGAGGGGAGGAAATGGCGCCTCCGGCGCCGGGCCACATGATCAATCCAATATGGCTGACTTCCTGTTGGTTGCCTAGCAACAGCTCAATATAATTTTTTGTTTGGTCCGACATGACCAATCATTGACCTGAATTTTGTTTGTCTACGACGAACTTGACTTTTGGGTCTTTCCATAGGGGTGTTACTCCAGGGGGCGCTGTCGCGCCCCTTTTTTGTCTTTGTTTGAAATTTACATAAATTATCAAATTTTTCGCCGGGCTGGCACTGCGTGCCAATTTTTGTGACTTTTCGTTCACGGCAAGTGACCTAAAAATGCGATTCCGGAGACAGAAGAAAAAGAATAATAATAAATATAGCCGCAAGCGGCGATGGTAGGCCCTCGCCTGCCGCGCCCGGAGCTGGGGCAGATTTGCCAAAACTTGCCAAATTTTTAGATGTGGCTCTTTAAAAATTTACCAAATGTGACATAATTCTGTGGCTCCATAGGATTCCATTGTATAGGATTCCCATTGGAATATAATGGGGAGTTTCTGACATTGCCGTGGCAAAACCGTACAAGGTAAAGCATGAGTCCTATTGACTTTTTTCATTGTTGTGAGCTGATGGATTTCTCTGCCAAATTTCGTGCATTTTCAATAAACTTTATTTTTGCCCTTCCATAGGGATTTTTCCCTCACTCTGCAGGGGGCGCTATTGCAACAATTGGCATTTTTTCTTCGTTCATGCCCATAGGTCCATGGAATAAATAAGTGATTAAAATTTGGTCCACTTTGGGCTCTGCATGTGTGAGTTAGAACAAATTAGGGTTTGTTAGCGAGCCACAGAATAAACATGAAATTTGGGGCTGTGCTGTGGCAACACCGTTTAATATTCTACACAACCTTCAACAACTTTTGGTCAGACGCCTCTCCAGATGATGTTGACAAAATTTGAGGTCATTTACTTAAACGCCCTAAGACGAGTTCGTTAAAATGTGAAGGGTGCAAATCAGGGGGTCACATGATCAATCCAAGATGGCCGACTTCCGGTTGGTCAGGGGGCGTGGCCACAATATAATTTTTTGTTCGTATAGCCATGAAGCATATGTGAACCAAATTTCGTTTTGCTCCGTCAAAGTAAGCGCTGGGACGTCCCATTGGCTGAAGTGGATATTTGGGGCATCACCATGGCAACAAGATGGGAGATGGGGTGGGGCCATCATTGACTTTTTTGATGAAGGTCATGTGACAGATATGTGTACCAAATTTCATTAGTGTACGATAAAGTTTATTTTTATCGTCCCATACAAATATGTATTTTGCTCTCTAGGGGGCGCTATCGCGCCCATTGTGAATATTCACATAGTAATCTGTTCAGGGCTGGGGACTCCACCAACGATTCAAATTTGAGAGAAATCGGTCAAGATATGTGTGAGCTATGACACTTTGAAGGGTGTCGGCGAGCCACAAAAACGACGCCAAAATTTGTCGCGTCACCACGGCAACACCGTTTAATATTCTACAAAACCTTGAACAACTTTTAATGTCCCACTTGTCTAGATGATGTGGAGCGATTTTTGTGTCGCTGGGTTAAATGCCCTAGGACGAGTTCGTTAAAATGTGAAGGGTGCAAATCAGGAGGTCACATGAACAATCCAAGATGGCCGACTTCCGGTTGGTTGCCTAGCAACGGCATAATATATTTTTTTGTTCAGGATCATATGATCAATCACTGTGCCAAATTTCATATGGATACGACAAAGTTCATTTTTGGTGTATGGCCATAGACGCAATGTATTTTGATTTTCCAGGGGGCGCTGTCGCGCCAATTTTTTGAGGTTTTTGATAGTACCTATTTCAAAAATTTCCGCTCCGCGTGATTTAATTTTGGGCAAAATTTGGTGACTTTTCACTGACGGCAAGTTGCCGAAAATTGTGGAAACGGGTGGGTAGAAGAAAAATAATAATAATAATAATAATAATAATAATAAGAAAAAACGGAACAATTTCAATTAGGCGTTTTTTTCTTATAACAATATATATATATTTAGAAAGTACTCGCGTCCAGTAACGCACTCGTGGGGTCCATAGTCAATGACGAGCGCGTTGCGCTCGTCATTGACTTGTTTTTTTGGGTCTTTGTTTTAGTTGGAACAATTACAAATGTGCCGCATTCGCGGCACATACCTATATCACCGGATCCGGCATGATCTCATGAGTGTGGCTATTAGTGTTTGATTAATGGTGAGCGCTTCGCGCTCTGTTTACGTGCGCTTCGCGCACTTTTGGGCAGTGCGCTTCGCGCACTGCTGAACAGTCACTATAGGCCCTCGCCACTCCTGGCGCTCGGGCCTAATAATAATAATGAAGAATTCATACAATTTCAATATAGCGTCGCCATAGGCGACGCATCTATATATTTTTAGAAAGGGCGTGACACGACCAATCTGTTTGTGGGGTTCTTAGTCAATGACGAGCGCGTTGCGCTCGTCATTGACCTTGTCGAAGGACATGTGCCCATTGCCGAAATTTTGTCCCAACAATTACAAATATGCCGCGTTCGCGGCACACACCTATATCACCGGATCCGGTATGATCTCATGAGTGTGGCTATTAGTGTTTGATTAATGGTGAGCGCTTCGCGCTCTGTTTTGGTGCGCTTCGCGCACTTTTGGGCAGTGCGCTTCGCGCACTGCTCTTCAGTTACAATAGGCCCTACGCCATCCTTGGGGCTCGGGCCTAAATATAAAATATATATAATATATACTATAAAAGACAAATTTTTGGAGCAAAAGTTTTAGCTGTAAGTTAAAACCAGTAATTTGAATGTTTTATTCTTTGTTTTTTGTTTGTTTTGTTTTTTTCATTCATACATGCAAAGAAATGTTAAAGGTCCCACTAGGTATTTAAAAATATAATTTTTTCCATATCAGTAGTATTGTAACTTTTCTTTCGATGCCACAAAGGTATTGTTTAACGGTACCCAGCTCTAGTGCCAATTTGTGCACATGGCCATGGAATCACGCCCAGATTTGTTAAAAGGACTGTCAAATACAGACTGAGACTGAAGTGTGATCCTCTGTCCACGTTTCACTATGTGACGTTTGAGCTGACGTCATGTGAGAGAACTGGACCAGACTGACCTTGACCTGAAGCTTCCCTCGACACTCGAGCATGTACCCCCCGATCTCCTCCAGGAGGTAGAACGTACTGGGGCTGCACTGGATTTTCAATGCTGTGAAAACACAGATACAGTAAGAAAAAAATCGTTTTGTGATATATCACAAATGATATCACAGGAATGGGGAAAGCCTCTTAGATAAGAGGTGAAGCATCTCTACATTTGAAATCCAAGTCCATATGACTTCTTTTTAACTTTCTGTTGAGATTCAGTTTGCCTGGATGAGTGAGAGTCTTCACAGACATACTGTATATCACAATATTTTGTAATATGGGTTGGGCTACTAGAGAGAGATGATGTTTAAGATGGGCCTGTTGCAAGATAATAACTGTTGGAAATGTGGCAATGACACTGTATGTCAGTATTTATCCTCATGTTTTCTGGGAGTTTCCCTTGGTGTTTTCTTTCTGGACTGAAGTGATTACAAATTTGGGAAAGTGGACCAGATTACATATTCCTAAATCACTGCAACTGTCTCAAGTTGTCTCTCATGCCCTCTGGAAATGATCGGACTTGTGGTGGCTAATAGAGGTCAACCAATGTGGGTTTTTCTGTGGCCGATGCTGATTTTTAAAATTCAGAGCAGCTGATAAACACTGCAGAATTTTTGGACCAATATGTAGGGCCGCTTTTATATAAGAAATGAATATAATATAGCCATTTGTTTTAGTCATGCTTATTAAAACGCAAACAAGTGTTAGAGTTGGACAGTGAGAACAGTTATAGATGAGTTTTTTTGAGAAAACCAATAAGGCAATCTCAGTCAAAGTTGCTGTGACTAGAGCATGGGGAGAGCTACAAAATACATCTGGATTTTTTGTTCTACAAGGTTCTATGCCAGAGAAACAATCAAAATCTTTTTATTGTTGTTTTGAGCTTTTCAGGCTGAGATAAAGCAATTTTGGATGTTTTCTTTTGATGAGCTCAGATTGCTATAAGATGGCTGGAGAAGCTGGGGTCCTTCAATCACACGGTTGTCCAGGCATGTGCCTGACCAAAAATCATGATTAAAGGGCAAGAATTGGCCAATTGTTGATTGACAAAAAAATTTAATAATCGGCCCGATATATCGACCTCTAGTGGCTAGACTTATTGTGGCTGCAACACTTATTCTTAAGAACTGGAAAAGTCCCCACAGGCATCAGATTAAGGACTGGATTAAACTCGTGACACTTCATTTGTTATTTTTGTAATGTCTGTTTGTTTTTTGTCTGTTTATATGAAAAATCAATCCAAACTTGGTCAAAAAAAAGTGGTCAGGCCTTCTGCCAGGACTGTAGAGGTAACAGAAGCAGAAGAAGATGAACAAATATATTTACCCACACTGGTGGACTCCATTCGTGATGCCGTGTTCACCGTGTCTCCAAAAAGACAATAACGAGGCATTTTGGTGCCGACGACCCCCGCTACCACGGGCCCTGAACACACCACAGAAGAAGTGAGCAAGGGAGCAAGGAAACAAGAAGGAAGGAGGCAAGTTAAAGGTTATTATGGAAATGTTGGACAAAGACAGAACAAACGGAGTGGTAGAAAATGAGTGATACAAAGAGAGAGGGGAACAAGGAAGAAAGGTAAAAAGAAAACAAGGGATGAGGAGAACAAGTGAACAAGGAACAAAGGCAACAAGGACAAGGGACAAGGTATGAATTTTTGATCATTTATACAAACACTAATGTGGCCATCTCCAAATGTATACCTCTGTCTACCATATATGGGGAAATAGCGCCACCTAGTAAAAAACAATAAAAACTAAAATTCCATTCCCTCACTATCATGAATCCATAAAATACTTGATAAAAATGTGAAATTATATTGCAGTGACAGCTATAATAAAAATGTTGTTTTAATGGGAGTCAATGGCACAAAAAATGTCTTGGGGTAAAGGTTTGACTATTTTTTTAGACACCTTTTTAAGAGGATTTTTCCCAAAAAAAATCCTGAAATCTGAAAATGTATCCAAAAATACACATCTAAGGCAAAATCTATGCCATTTGAATCAACACAACAAAAGTTATCCTCAAAGAAAAAAAAACAACAACACAGGAATTTAAAGAAGGAAATAAAGGAGAAAACACAGACCAAAAGAAAAAAAAACAAGGAAGAAAGTGGCAGCGATAAACATAATATGGAAATAGAGGAGTGATTCTCAAATGTTTCTCAACAAGTACCATCTTAATGGACTAAAAAGAGCCTAAATCCAGGACTAACCCAGGTCTTAACCAAGTCTTTGTACCACAGTTTGAGAACCGCTACAATAGTGCACACAGGAACAGAGTTGTTGTGTGGAGACCTGAGTGGATCCCGGCTCGGATCTGCAGCTGAGTGTTGGGTTTGTGTGGGATCCTGAAGCTGCGACAGACGGAGACCAGGTCCAGGGCCATGCTGGCGATCTCTGAGGCGTGGAGGATCCCGTTCTCGATGGGGACCCCCGACACCACCATATCTGAGAAAAACAAACACTTTTATATCAGTCGCTGCTCTGATTGGCTAAAATAAATCACGGTAGGAGGTCACAAGCTGTCCCTTTATGAACGCTTTCAACGTAAGACACCCCAGGATGATAAAAAACCTGAAAGCAGGCGTTACTCACAGGCGTCTCCGATGGTCTCCACTTTGTACACGTCGTAGTTGTCGATGATGTCGTCGAAGGTGGTGTAGAGTTTGTTGAGCAGATCCACGACCTGGTACGGCGTACTGCTGCTGGACAGCTGCGTGAAGCCCACGATGTCGCTGCAGTGGGGCATAAAAACACAAATTATTCCATTGCACTGGCTACTCAACTTATTGTTTAAATGATTAAGGAGCGTATCCATCTGCACTGTAAAAAATATCTGTAGATTTCATGGTAAAAATCTGTAAAATCTCAACAGTAAAAGACTGTAGTTGATATATCGGTAAAATACTGTTTTGGTTACGGTAATTAACTGTAATATTAAAAATAAGGCAAAATTGTATTTTTTAGTTTTATTTTTTGTAATGTATACAGTATAGCACTGTTAAAAAAATCCGAGTCCTGTGTTTATTACAGTTTAACAGCTTTTTAAAAGATAATAACTTTAAATTTTACAGTAAATGTTGATTAAAACGTAAGTCACAAACTAAAATATACATTAATCTATTTTTTTGAAAGATAACTTTAAATTTTACAGTAAATGTTGATTAAAAGTTAAGTCACAAACTAAAATATACATTAACCTATTTTTTTTTAAAGATAATAACTTTAATTTGCAGTAAATAATAATAAAAACTCAAGTCAAAAACTGTAATAACAACATTTGTGATAAAATTATACTGTAAAATGAAATACAGGCCTCTTGTAGTTTTTACGGTAGAATTCTGGCAACCACAGCTGCCAATTTTTTACTGTAAAATTTACAGATTTTTTTTTACAGTGTGCGTACATGTTTAAAAGTAAAAATCGTAACCATTTGGGAGTCTTATGTAATGAAAGTTTTTGTGTGTGACCTGAAGAAGACGGTGGCGCTGACGTAGCTCTGAGCCTGCGCCGTTTTTCCCTGCCGCAGGTCGTCCGCCACTTGTCTGGGAAGCATGCCTTTATAAACACGGGACACATCCAGAAATTACACAGTGAAAAGTGTAATTACACGTCCTGATGTTAGCCTGCGAGTGCTCACTGTATAGCAGCCGGTCCGTCTTCTGCTTCTCGTGCGTCAGATCCTGGGTCCGCTCCGCCACCAGGACCTCCAGGTGTTTACTGTACTTCTCCATCTGGGACGGACAATAATGTTACACTTTACCCCCCTTCATAACAATCTGTTATAACACATAAATTACTGAGAGGGGTCGCCTTGCACCCCACAGATAACTATAAAAAAAAAACACAACATAATACTGAGATTTTTTTATCCTTGGTCATTATTAGTGATATGTTAACTTTCATTTCAGGTAAAATTATTTTGTTTGTAAATTATTATTCTGATAAATTTGTTTGGAACAATTTAAAATAAACTTTATTTTTGAGTCGTTACTCTAATATAGAATAAGCCCAATAAATCCAACAATTGTATGAACTTTTTAACTTGGCAAATTGTCTTTCATTACAAATTCAATAAAACTCTTGCTTTAAGTATGATTTTATATCAATAATGAGGCTAAATCTGTATAAAATGGATCCATCAACTCCAGTCCCTGAGCCCATGGGCCTCAAAAGTGAGGGTTAGGGTGTGTTTACATTTGCCGTGTTTGGTTCGCTTCAGTTGAACCCAATGTGGACTCGAACCAGACCAATGACATCATCAACACAGGTGCAGACTTTTGCCCCAAAGCGCACCGAGTCCTGCGAACCAATAAGTGTGAACACACTCTGCTGTTATCTCTGTCAGGACTTTGTTTTTAGCAATTCTTATAAATATTTTTACTTTAAAGTTACACTGTGTAAGATTCCCGGTCTTGTGCCTCTAGAGGCCACAGGTGCCACTGCACCGTCGCAAAACGTAAACACTAGGGCCCCTCCTCCTTCTGAAACTGTGCGAGCGTGCGTCTATTTCCATCATTGTTTCAACTTTAGTTGACCTGCTGCTACCTTTGGAAGTTTGGACTGGATCTTCTATAGAGTTAGCGCTAGCGTTAGCTTATCAACAAATATCGCGCAATGGTCGCAGTAAAAACAACTAATAACTGTATGAAAAAGCACGTTCTAAAGAAAAAATAAAGAGGCTAATTTACCTGCCCAACAATAAAGAAGCAAAAACGTGATCTGATTTGCAGCCTTCTCTGTCTCTCATCTGACGCCAGCGAGCAAAAGTCTGTCCGATGTTGACTCTTGTCTGTGATCTGGTGCGGTCCCTTTCACATTTTCTTTTTCTTGCCTCGTCCGACATTGTCTTCATCTTCTTGTGTCCTTCGGCCCTGACGAACTGGCGAAAATAACAACGCTAAAAGTAGCTTCCTGGTTATACTGCGCCTCAAGTCGTTCCCTGTCACGTGACTTTTCCTCAACAGCGGAGCGCTCCCGGCCAAGTTGCGAGGGCGGTTTCTCAGTACAGAAGCCCCGCTCGGAGCAACAGATCGCGCCTCAGGCCTTATAATCGCTCAAAAAATCACAAAAACAAGTCAGTATGCCCCACATATTTAGGAGAAAAGTTACACAGTGTAACTTTAAAGAATAGGTTTCTGCCTCAGTCAGAGCCCAGAGCGAGGCCTGTATGTGACCCCAGGATCCTCTCTGCTGTGTGTGGACAGTGGGCTCCTGAGGGCCACAGTAAACCTGGACAAACTCTGAGCTCCTGAGTGTGGTACATCAAATATTGATGTTTTATAAAAGAAAAACTAATTAAAGTCATAAAAACATTAAATCATTTTTAAAAATAGATACGTTTGACTGTGGTCATGAGTGACCCCGATACGTTTCTGTTTCTAAAAATTTCAAATTGCATCAGAAACCAAAAACAAAAGTCAACAAGTCGACCGACAAAGGCATGGAAAACCAGAGCGATAAAATAAAAATAAAACTGAGATATGACAAAAAAATATATAGGTCACATTTTACCCCACTTGGTCAGATCAGTGTTAATACAGGCGACCATAACATTACTGCTTTAATACAAATGCTGCAAAACGTTTATTAATTTATGATATTCCTGTAATAAAGTTGGTTACGGTTAGGGTTAGAAACTTGAGTATTTTTTTTTTTTCTTTCAAGTGACACCAGAAATCTTCTTGGTGCAACCCTCTCAAACTATCTGGGTTTGGGACAGGCACAAGGATGACCCAAGACATATAAAGATTTAAACTGGGCCCTCACCAGGTTCATCATCATGTCGACGGGGCTGCCTTTGATGGGGTTGATCCGATGGACCAACTTCTTAATTTGCTCAAAAGTGGGTCTCTGGACGGGGTTATTGGAGCGGCACCGGCGGATCAGCTACGGCAACAAACCGGGGACAAAAACAGAGAACATATATTTTTAAATCCCTTCATAGAAAGAGGTTTTTTTATGTTTTAGAATTAGCAGTTTACCTCCACGTAGTCGGCGGGACAGGGGCAGGTGTTGTCGGTTTTGCTCCGTATCAGTTCGGGTAACGGGAGACACCAGGCGCTCTCCAGGTTCGACTCCTCCGCCTAAAGTTTGGATTCAGGATGTGTTTATTTTAGGTTTTATTATGTGTTCATATTATTTTGTACTATTTATTTTCTCACACAAAAAAATCTATATTCAATTAATGTAAGGACTTACTGGGACTGGGTCACTGCGAGTGGCAATCTCCAACAAAATGATGGAATAACTGAAAAAAAAATATATATATACAAGGATCATTCACATAAATATGACTCAAATAAAATACTGATCTAGTGACTCAAACATTTTACACACCAAGAAGCAATTCAAAATATTTAGCTACAAGAACCATTTTAGGAACTAAAATGAACTTAAACCAGGACTAAAGTAGGACTAAACCAGGAGTAAACCAGGACTAAACTAGGAGTAAACCAGGACTAAACCAGGACTAAACCAGGAGTAAAACAGGACTAAACCAGGACTAAACCAGGACTAAACCAGGACTAAACCAGGAGTAAACCAGGACTAAACCAGGACTAAACCAGGAGTAAACCAGGACTAAACCAGGAGTAAACCAGGACTAAACCAGGACTAAACCAGGAGTAAAACAGGACTAAACCAGGACTAAACCAGGACTAAACCAGGACTAAACCAGGAGTAAACCAGGACTAAACCAGGACTAAACCAGGAGTAAACCAGGACTAAACCAGGACTAAACCAGGAGTAAACCAGGACTAAACCAGGACTAAACCAGGAGTAAACCAGGACTAAACCAGGAGTAAACCAGGGCTAAACCAGGACTAAACCAGAAGTAAACCAGGACTAAACCAGGACTAAACCAGGACTAAACCAGGAGTAAACCAGGACTAAACCAGGAGTAAACCAGGACTAAACCAGGACTAAACCAGAAGTAAACCAGGGCTAAACCAGGGCTAAACCAGGACTAAACCAGGACTAAACCAGAAGTAAACCAGGTCTAAACCAGGACTAAACCAGGGCTAAACCAGGACTAAACCAGGACTAAACCAGGACTAAACCAGGGATAAACCAGGGATAAACCAGGACTAAACCAGGGATAAACCAGGGATAAACCAGGACTAAACCAGGGCTAAACCAGGACTAAACCAGGACTAAACCAGGACTAAACCAGGGATAAACCAGGGATAAACCAGGACTAAACCAGGGATAAACCAGGGATAAACCAGGACTAAACCAGGACTAAACCAGGACTAAAGCATGAATAAAACCAGGATCAAACCAGCCTTGAATCAACGGTACATGCGAGAAACCCCTGAGTACCACTGGAAAGAACCCATGTACCATCAGTGGCCCCAACCACAACTTGAGAACCCCAGTGCTATTAATCCACTCTAAAATGAGACTTAACCCTCCTGTAAGTGTGAATACCAGAAGACGTCTGCGGCCAGTGTGGGCTCCACGTTGCAGCTCTGAAACTCCGGCGGCATGTAGACCTCGATCAGCCTCTGCTGATAGGTGGACAGAGGCTCCGCCCCCTCCACGCGCCGGAACGTCCTGAGCCCAAAATCTGCAGCACACATCAGGACATTAGTGTTAGAGTGAGGACAGATGACTTTATAACTCTGATTTTAAAATGTGGGTATGACTAAACCTGTGCAGGCCGCCCAGCTAGCTTCATGAACAAACATTTAGCTTCATACCATTCTCTTGTTAGGTTTAAAACTGAGAATTAGAACCAGGCTAAATACCAGTGTTTTATTTGAGAAATCTCCTTGTCAAAATCGACAAAAATAAAAAATAAAATTGTAAAGTGCAAAATTAAATAAAATAAATACTATTCTCTTAATAGACTTTACAGTCATCTCATTTATCTATCTGTTAGCCTCATGTTGCTAATAGCTGTGCTAAATAGCCATTTTATGCTCTGTCCAGTCCCCACCGTTGCCAGCAGGGGGCGACAGACACCTAATCCAACCGTTCTCTGCAAAGTCACAGTAACAGCTCCCAACAAAAGAGGTTTTCCATTACCGTATTTTCCGGACTATAAGTCACTCCGGAGTATAAGTGGCACTAGCCAAAAAATGCATAATGAAGAAGAAAAAAATGTATATAAGAACAGACATTTCATCTTGAAAGGCAAGTTATAGTAATAATAGAATAGAAAACAACAGGCCTAATCGCTAAATCCTTTAAATTCTTCATCCTCGGTGTCGCTTCTGAACAACTCCGCCAACTCCGGAGGTAGACGAAGCGCCGCTTCCTCCTCTGCGTGGCTGTCGTCAGACTCAGCATCAGTTCCATTTCCAATTATTCCGCTCTTTCTCAGTTGTCTTTATAGCCTAAGTTGTTAGTGGTAATGTTTACATTTTAAATTGTCAGTGGTACAGGTGCAGCAGATGCTGGTACACAAGCCTAGAGCGCCCTCTAACCAACACCTGAAATATTTTAATATATAAGTCACACCTGAGGATACGTCACACCCCGAGCCAGACTATGGAAAAAAGTGCCACTTATAGTCCAGAAAATACAGTATTTTAATTGATAAAACCTGAAATACTAATGCAAAGGAGTCCAACGCTGTTTCAGAAAGACTAAAAAAACAGAATGTAGCTTATTCGTATTTAGCTTATGGTGGTTACCTGTGATTTTGCAGACCCAGCGGTCGTCCAGGACACAGTTGAGGGACTTGAGGCGTCCGTGGCAGATCCTGTATTGGTGCAGATACGACATTCCTCTGGCAATGTCCATCGCAAAAGAAAACCTGACAAAACAAACAAGAAAATACATGTAACCTGTCATTTATAGATACTACTCACCAGACACTGTGTCGGCTACATATAATACTAAGGCATTACTTTTTGACCCATAACAGTCCTCTCTAGCAGTCCCGCTCTTATGTTAAGGATTCAGGTAGACTTTATTGTCCCAGTAGTGAAATTTGTTTGCATTTGACCCATTCTTCAATGCCGCTGGGGTTAAACCTGTCCAGAACAGTGGCCCAGGGACGCTTTTCCAGATCTGAGCCAGGATCCTGATCAAGAGTACCCAGCTGGAGGATTAACCCCCAATTTACATCAAAAGCAGAAGCGCCGGGGAATGGCACCGTTGCAGCAGCCAAGTTTTTTTCTCGAGGGGGGAAAAATGTAGCGTAGTTTGTGACAGGAAGCAGTCATTTTAAAAGGACAACATGCAGAAGTTGAATGCCTGGCCACAGTTTTTTGTTTAGACAGTGAGTAGTCTGTAAAACAACTTGGGGAGACCAGCAGCAGAGCAGCAGCAGCTCTGTCGCTGTCGCTGTAAATTGACGCTTTTAAATAGTCGCGCGTAAACCACGTAACGTTTCACGATAGCTCTTGGCGTAAATTCGGGGTAAGGCTCATTTATACTCTATGGTAAATATGCGTTTGGATACGGATGGAGCGCTCTGTCCGTCTTCTGCGTTCATTCTGTCGTACGTTGGTCCGTTTTCCCAGAGCTTGTGCATACAGACAAACAGAGCAGAACATGCGTTGACCATTGGGGGGCGCTAGTGAAGACAGCTCAACAACAGAAGAAACAGCTGAACTTTTTAAGGAGTTACTAGAACAAGTCACGGTTTATTCAAAGACTGACCACACCTACTGTTTGGCCTCATTTTCTTGGCTCTTTTTTAGTAAATGTGGTGTTTGTTATTGTTTTTTCCTTTGTCTTGGTAAAATCCTTGACTGTCGCTGATCGCCCCCTACTGGTTATTTATCACAGATGCTGACATAGAAAACAATTGGAAGTATAAACGCTGCGATGCCAACGGCGCTTGGAACGGACGGCTCCATTTAGGTACGAAATGGGAGAATAAATTAAATTTAAAGTCTATTGTGCATGTTTTAGGTTGATGGGAGAAACCAGAGTACCCGAACGAAACCCGCCCAGCCACGGGAAGAACATGCCTCACACGGTCAGGGAATCACACCCAGAACCTTCTTGCTGTGAGGCGAAAGTGCGAGAGTCCAAGTCGGGGCTACACAGATATGTTCGAAGAGTGAAAATACAGGCGTAAAAACAAAAATCTGTAGTAACTCTGTGAGGCCAAATAGGGGCGCTATTCACCACACCGAACTAACCACGGCAGAAGAAGCCACAACATAATATTTTCACAACAACTTTTACATTTTGTGGTTTTCTAAGGTGTTTTCTGGTGATAAACTCTGGAACGACAATGAACATCTGCAAAATCAACGACCTCTTATAGGATTCTGTACCATTGTGAAATAAGAACAAAGATACCAACTCCAGCCACCAGGGGTCAGTAAAGGAATAACCCCCCCTACAGCCCTACATGTTTTGATGTTTTGCAGCAGTTTTTTAAGGATAACTTTTGCTGTGTTGATTCAAATGGCAGAGATTTTTCCTCAGGATGTGTATTTTTGGATGAATTTTCAGATTTCAGGGTTTGTTTGTTTGTTTGTTTTTTTGAAAAATCCTCTTGAAATGGTGTCTAAAAAATAGTCCCACCTTTACCCCAAGACATTTTTTGTGCCATTGACTTCCATTAAAACATTTTTATTATACACTGTCACTGCAATATAATTTCACATTTTTATCAAGTATTTCATGGATTCATGACAGTGAGGGATTGGAATTTTAGTTTTTATTGTTTTGTTCTAGGTGGCGCTATTTCTCCATATATGGTAGACAGAGGTATAAATGTGGAGATGGCCACATTTGTGTTTGTATCAATGATCAAGCCTACAAGGCAAATAAAAAACATTTTTTGAACTAAAATGATTTGGGTGTGTTTTTGTCATAAATTGGTGTGAAAGTGTTTGTTGAGAAATGAGTTTGTTTGTGTTTGCATGAGCACAAATCCAAAATGTAGTTCTTACAGAGATGTGCACATCAGGACAAAGTAGAAAAAAGTCCCAGACTGAGCAGAGGCAGAGGTTTGTGCTGGATGTGTGTATGCAGTTTTTGTGACAAAAAGTTGATTTCAAATTATGGCAAAAATCACAAAAAAATTTTTTTTTTCCTTTCTGTAAATGCAATTAGATTTTTTTGTGGTGTATTATCAGAGCTTGGAAGTCTCAAAAATTGGCATCATGATTTGATTTTATTAGATTTAAATTTTTTGTGTTGTGGCAGATGAAACATTTTTAGTCACATGCATCTTTCATCCTAAGGCGCAAAAAATACACTGCAATAGAAAAATTATTATAAAAAAATCTTTTTTTTTTTTTTTTTGATTTCATGATTGACTTCAGCCCTCACCATACCATAACAAAATTGAATTCTGTTTATGATTTTTGCTATGTATGATGAGAACTGAAGTTAATCATTGTAACCATGGAAAAAAAAAAAGAATTATTGACCATTAGATAATTTTTCTATGGCAGTCTTTATTGGTGCATTTTTTGTGCTTAGGGCGAAAGGTGTGAGTAAAAAGTTAAGGCTGTGGTGGAGATAAGTCATTAGTTTCAGTGGATTCTTTAACCTGAAGCCCCAGTTGAGTGGGATCTCGTCGTTCAGCAGGACGTCGTTCAGACTTCCTTTGGGGCAGTACTCCGTCACTATCGCCACGTTGGGAGCCTCGACGCAGCCTCCGATGAATTTACACAGGTTCGGGTGATCCAGCTCCCTGCAAACGAATCAAATTTATAGCATTACAACCAATTAGGACAAGAATCTATGGCAGAAATACATCATTATTATTATTATTATTATTATTAAGGGCTTTGGTCATGTGTCACCTGACTTGTTTGACTTCCTGTCGGATAGTTTTGGACAAAGAAAACGACTTGGCTTGGATTTTCTTAATTGCCACAGTTCGACCATCACTAAGAACACAGAGAAGGAAACAATTTTGATTTAATTACAACATTTTTACCACTTAAAAAAAAAAAAAAAAACATTTATTTAGGTTGAGTAGACGTAAAGATCAAGTACAATGTTTAAAGGGGCTATATTATGTTTTTATTCATATTTTAAAACCATATTTTTAAAATATTGGTCACCTTTAGGACAGCAGCATGTTTTACAACCTTTAAAAACAATATCTGACAAAAAAAATATAGCTTTCAGTAATTATTTTAATACTGGAGGAGACCAGCAGAAGGCAGCACAATGCCATTCTGTTATGTTCTTTTTTAAACATAATCAAAGAAAAAAGAAACTTCACTTCCTTAAACCGTTTGATGCCATTTTACAGTGGAAACAGAGCTGTACACTGTTTTTATTTTTGGATAAATGAATGAGAGCAGACTGGATGTAGAGGGCTTGTTGTTGATTGGTCAGTGCTTCCTGGAGTGGGCGGGGTTTCATAGAACCAAGCATTTTGAGGGCTCTGAAACTCAGCAGCCAGAGAATACAGGATGACTCAACCAGGCGTGAATGAAACAGAACACAACTCCAGGTCTGTTTTTGATGAAGAAACAATATCATATTATAAAAGATGGTTGGTAGAATACTAGCCCTTTTAAAGAATATGCTTGAATTCTCTTTTTGTAAAACGCAGGAGAGAGGAGTTTAATGTTAGTAACGAGTAGCGTTAGTGTTACAGAGTAGAAAAACAGAGAAGGTAAGTTCAGTACTAGAATCCGGTGCAGGTGAAGGGGGCCTTCCTGGTCCCTGGTCCGGTGCAGGAGCTGAGTCCGGTCACACAGCTGGTGTTACTGTCGCTGTTCCCCAACGGGACGCTCATGACGCTGCCCATCGTCAGACGCGCTCCGTGGTCTGGACAAAAATTAAGTTTGAAATCATTCGTTTAATTCATTCAGGTTAACAGCTGAAGTCAGATTCATGTGTTCACTGACTGTGGTGAAAATAGTCCTGATTCAAACATAAACTCAAACACAAAGGTTCCATATTCTGCTTTTTCAGGACTTTTTGAAATTGCTTTGGAAGATTTTATAACTTAAAATAATGTAAATGTATAGAAAACAGTCTTCTGTTGGGGAGCTGTTACTTTCGACTTGACTAGAGAACGATTAGGTGTCTGTCGCCCCCTGCTGGCAATGACAGGGGAAATTGCTATTTAGCACAGCTGTTAGCGACTTGATGCTAACAGATAGATAAATGAGCTGACTGCTTTGTAGTGACGGAGGTTTAAGGCTGAAATCAGGGTTCCTGCAATTAAAAGCCATTAAATTGATTCCGTTAGGCATTCAAAACTTAAAACAATTTTGAAGAAAACTTGCTGACATTATTAAATTTATTTGTGAATATAAATATGAATGTACTGTATTTTCCGGACTATAAGTCATACTTTTTTTCATAGTTTGGCTGGTCCTGCGACTTATAGTCAGGTGTGACTTATACATCAAATTTAACATGAACCCATTACCGTCTACAGCCATGAGAGGGCGCTCTAGGCTTGTGACAACTACTGTCAGTAGTTTTCAGTGATGTAGAATAAGATGGACCGCTCAGGGAACTTGCTTACAGGTAACTTTCTTCGGACTCGATGACTTGTTTTGTTAATTTCGCCTCTTCATCCTCCCAGGTTTGTGCTTTATGCTGTTGTGTAACTGTTAATGTGTTATGTTAACATACTGGACACATATTCAGCCTGTTGTTCTGTGTGCTGTTGTGTAGCTGAATAACTGTTAATGTGTTACGTTAACATACTGGACACATATTCAGCCTGTTGTTCTGTGTGCTGTTGTGTAGCTGAATAACTGTTAATGTGTTATGTTAACATACTGGACACATATTCAGCCTGTTGTTCTGTGTGCTGTTGTGTAGCTGAATAACTGTTAATGTGTTATGTTAACATACTGGACACATATTCAGCCTGTTGTTCTGTGTGCTGTTGTGTAGCTGAATAACTGTTAATGTGTTACGTTAACATACTGGACACATATTCAGCCTGTTGTTCTGTGTGCTGTTGTGTAGCTGAATAACTGTTAATGTGTTATGTTAACATACTGGACACATATTCAGCCTGTTGTTCTGTGTGCTGTTGTGTAGCTGAATAACTGTTAATGTGTTATGTTAACATACTGGACACATATTCAGCCTGTTGTTCTGTGTGCTGTTGTGTAGCTGAATAACTGTTAATGTGTTACGTTAACATACTGGACACATATTCAGCCTGTTGTTCTGTGTGCTGTTGTGTAGTTGAATGACTTGCCTTTCCAGATTAAATGTCTGTTCTTGGTCTTGGATTTTGTGAAAAAAAAAAAAAAAAAAGCGAATTATAGTCCTGTGTGACTTATATATGTTTTTTCCTCTTCATGACGCATTTTTTGACCTATGCCACTTCTACTCCGGAGCAACTTTTAGTCCAGAAAATGCAGCGTATATAATTTACCACACAGGTGACA
The DNA here is from genome assembly GCA_020698575.1 of Bostrychus sinensis. Lineage (NCBI taxonomy): Eukaryota > Metazoa > Chordata > Actinopteri > Gobiiformes > Eleotridae > Bostrychus > Bostrychus sinensis. The sequence continues at coordinate 7,277,902 of CM036252.1, forward strand.
GACAGCGGAATGAGTTTGCTTCCAGTGTGACCAAACATTTGAACATTATGGTGCTTAATGAACTGTATTTTACAATACTTGCAAATATATATATATATATATATATATGCTATTAATATTTGTATTATGTAGCAGATTTAGCAAAACATTATGGCACTCCACAATGGTAGTATCTTTGGTCATATCAATGTAAAACTATTAAATTATAATTTTCACAAGCAAGTTTTTAGCAGAGAAAGTCTGAGTGTTTCTCTGTTTTAACAAATTTGAAGCTCCTTCCATATTTAGTAGATTGAGATGGTAAGCGCCATTTTATAAGACTTGAAGCTGTTTATTATTTGTTTAAATTCATGTTGATTTCATTTGTATGTTTAAAAACAAGGTGAATTCATAAGTATTAATGATAATATAAATAAGAAACAAATAGATGTTGTGAACACTAGAGGGCGTAGACCTACGGTTTTGGAGTTTGCTCATGTATTTCACTTGAAGTGTTTCTGTTGTTCATGACTTTGTTAATAAAGATGGACGCCGGAGCAACACGGTCGTTTTAGCGTGTGCGGCGACGTCGAAGTTGTCCAACGCGTAAAACAGTTTTGTCGTCCATTCTTATCAGAAGAGATTAAATTTAAGAACTCAAAGAACAAACAGAAGAACAAGATTAGCCTCTACAGAAATATTCCATTTGTCTTTAGAGAAACAGCCTGGTTTCCACTCTTTATTATTCTTTTAATGGCTAAACAAATACAAATAGATGTTGACAATTTAAGCTGCCACAATTGTATATTTGTGGCATTAAAAATGTAAAAATTGTGTTAAAAATGGCATTAAAAATCATTAAATTTGACTTGTTGATACCTGTAGGTCTGTTTTTGAGGAGGAGACGACATTAAAACATCCTTAAAAGCTAAAAAAAAAGTTGATCTAACAGAATAGGAATCCCTGAAAGTTTAACGTAATGAAAGTTTAATCGTAAAGTGTGTGAGTACCTTGTTTGATGTGAGAGAAGTCGATGATCCAGCTCTCGTCCCACAACAGCTTCTGCTTCTGATACAACACCCACTGGACATAAAATGAATTTAAACGTGGGTCTAGATGCATTTCCTATCACATTATTATTATTTTTTATTATTTTCCAGAGTTAAATGTGAGATTGCTGGTGGTGGTGCTGTGTCTCACGGTGCAGAGGAGGACTGAAGCAGGTGCACAGCAGGCCCAGGGGCAGACCGATGGCCAGTTTGGTGCCCGTGCTCATGGGACACTCCCCACAGTCGGCGGGACAGGTCCAGCACACCTCCGCCTCCTCGCACACGCCGTCCCCACAAACTCAAAACACAAACAGGAGGTAAGAAGCTGAATGCATTACACACAAAAAACTGTTTATTTTAGCCAAAGCATCTGTAAGGATTGTAAATGTTACGCACTGGCAGCGGGCAGGACGGTGCTCTTGGCCTCTAGCGCCACCTGCATCTGTCCCACTCGGATGTGCGCGATCAGAGAGGTGAGCCCCGGGTGGAACAGGACGACCTACGAACCACACGACAGAAAAACTACTCCTTCCATTTAAATATAAGGTGTAATGCTCACAAGAAACAACAAAATCATATAAAGTTACTAATGTAACCACGGGTCTGCGAAGTCCTGGACGACTGCTGGACCTCTCAGCTCTGAAGTCAACGCCGCACCGAAGACTAAGACCAGGACCAGGACTAAACCAGGACTAAACCAGGACTAAACCAGGATTAAACCAGGACTAAACCAGGACTAAACTAGGTCTAAACCAGGATTAAACCAGGACTAAACCAGGATTAAACCAGGATTAAACCAGGATTAAACCAGGGCTAAACCAGGATTAAACCAGGACTAAACCAGGACCACAGTGAACTGAGACTAAAGCCCTATTCACACGGGACCTCCAGTAATTTGTAATAATCAGACTAAACCAGGATGAAACCAGGACTAAACCAGGACTAAACCAGGGCTAAACCAGGACTAAACCAGGACTAAACCAGGACTAAGCCAGGACTAAACCAGGATTAAACCAGGACTAAACCAGGACTAAACCAGGACTAAACCAGGACTAAACCAGGGCTAAACCAGGACTAAACCAGGACTAAGCCAGGACTAAACCAGGATTAAACCAGGACTAAACCAGGACTAAACCAGGACTAAACCAGGACTAAACCAGGGCTAAACCAGGACTAAACCAGGATTAAACCAGGACTAAACCAGGACTAAACCAGGACTAAACCAGGACTAAACCAGGACTAAACCAGGACCACAGTGAACTGAGACTAAAGCCCTATTCACACGGGACCTCCAGTAATTTGTAATAATCAGACTAAACCAGGATTAAACCAGGACTAAACCAGGACTAAACCAGGGCTAAACCAGGACTAAACCAGGACTAAACCAGGGCTAAACCAGGATTAAACCAGGACTAAACCAGGATTAAACCAGGACTAAACCAGGACTAAACCAGGGCTAAACCAGGATTAAACCAGGACTAAACCAGGATTAAACCAGGATTAAACCAGGATTAAACCAGGGCTAAACCAGGACTAAACCAGGACTAAACCAGGACCACAGTGAACTGAGACTAAAGCCCTATTCACACGGGACCTCCAGTAATTTGTAATAATCAGACTAAACCAGGATTAAACCAGGACTAAACCAGGACTAAACCAGGGCTAAACCAGGACTAAACCAGGACTAAACCAGGACTAAGCCAGGACTAAACCAGGATTAAACCAGGACTAAACCAGGACTAAACCAGGACTAAACCAGGACTAAACCAGGGCTAAACCAGGACTAAACCAGGACTAAGCCAGGACTAAACCAGGATTAAACCAGGACTAAACCAGGACTAAACCAGGACTAAACCAGGACTAAACCAGGGCTAAACCAGGACTAAACCAGGATTAAACCAGGACTAAACCAGGACTAAACCAGGACTAAACCAGGACTAAACCAGGACTAAACCAGGACCACAGTGAACTGAGACTAAAGCCCTATTCACACGGGACCTCCAGTAATTTGTAATAATCAGACTAAACCAGGATTAAACCAGGACTAAACCAGGACTAAACCAGGGCTAAACCAGGACTAAACCAGGACTAAACCAGGACTAAGCCAGGACTAAACCAGGATTAAACCAGGACTAAACCAGGACTAAACCAGGACTAAACCAGGACTAAACCAGGGCTAAACCAGGACTAAACCAGGACTAAACCAGGACTAAACCAGGATTAAACCAGGACTAAACCAGGATTAAACCAGGACTAAACCAGGATTAAACCAGGACTAAACCAGGGCTAAACCAGGGCTAAACCAGGATTAAACCAGGACTAAACCAGGACTAAACCAGGACTAAACCAGGATTAAACCAGGACTAAACCAGGACTAAACCAGGACTAAACCAGGACTAAACCAGGACTAAACCAGGGCTAAACCAGGATTAAACCAGGACTAAACCAGGACTAAACCAGGGCTAAACCAGGGCTAAACCAGGACTAAACCAGGACTAAACCAGGACTAAACCAGGACTAAACCAGGACTAAACCAGGTCTACAGTGAACTGAGACTAAAGCCCTATTCACACGGGACCTCCAGTAATTTGTAATAATCAGACTAAACCAGGACTAAACCAGGACTAAACCAGGATTAAACCAGGACTAAACCAGGATTAAACCAGGACTAAACCAGGACTAAACCAGGACTAAACCAGGGCTAAACCAGGATTAAACCAGGACTAAACCAGGACTAAACCAGGACTAAACCAGGACTAAACCAGGATTAAACCAGGACTAAACCAGGACTAAACCAGGACTAAACCAGGATTAAACCAGGACTAAACCAGGACTAAACCAGGACTAAACCAGGGCTAAACCAGGATTAAACCAGGACTAAACCAGGATTAAACCAGGTCTAAACCAGGATTAAACCAGGACTAAACCAGGACTAAACCAGGACTAAACCAGGGCTAAACCAGGATTAAACCAGGACTAAACCAGGACTAAACCAGGGCTAAACCAGGGCTAAACCAGGACTAAACCAGGACTAAACCAGGACTAAACCAGGACTAAACCAGGGCTAAACCAGGATTAAACCAGGACCAAACCAGGATTAAACCAGGACTAAACCAGGATTAAACCAGGACTAAACCAGGTCTAAACCAGGATTAAACCAGGACTAAACCAGGATTAAACCAGGACTAAACCAGGACTAAACCAGGACTAAACCAGGTCTAAACCAGGATTAAACCAGGACTAAACCAGGACTAAACCAGGACTAAACCAGGACTAAACCAGGATTAAACCAGGACTAAACCAGGATTAAACCAGGACTAAACCAGGACTAAACCAGGACTAAACCAGGGCTAAACCAGGATTAAACCAGGACTAAACCAGGACTAAACCAGGACTAAACCAGGGCTAAACCAGGGCTAAACCAGGGCTAAACCAGGATTAAACCAGGACTAAACCAGGATTAAACCAGGACTAAACCAGGACTAAACCAGGATTAAACCAGGACTAAACCAGGACTAAACCAGGACTAAACCAGGGCTAAACCAGGGCTAAACCAGGGCTAAACCAGGATTAAACCAGGACCAAACCAGGATTAAACCAGGACTAAACCAGGATTAAACCAGGACTAAACCAGGACTAAACCAGGATTAAACCAAGACTAAATAGCAGGTGGCAGTAGCTCAGTTGGTAGAGCCGCTTGTCCACTAACCAGAAGGTTGGTGGTTCAAACCACACTCCCACCATTGCATATTGTCATTGTGTCCTTGGGCAAGAAACTTAACCCACCTTGCCTCTGGGGTGAATGGTTCCTTGATGTAAAGTGCTTTGAGTACCCATGATGAATAAATACATGAGGCACAATTTGTGGAATTTAAACCAGAGAGAGCTCACTTCCGACTTCCAAACCAAAGTTACAACTTGGTGCTGTTCCCGTTTAATCTCTTTGAGGCAGAGCCAGAGAATAAAATAAATAAAATAAAAACAATTTACTTCAACAAGTTGAGTTTAAGACTTTTTTAGACATTTTTCAGACCTTTGTTTATGAAAATTTAGATCTGTGACCTATTGTATTTTCTGGACTATAAGTAACACTTTTCCATAGTCTGGCTAGGGGTGCGACGTATACTCAGGTGTGACTTATATATTAAAATATTTCAGGTGTTGGTTAGAGGGCGCTCTAGGCTTGTGTACCAGCATCTGCTGCACCTGTACCACTGACAATTTAAAATGTAAACATTACCACTAACAACTTAGGCTATAAAGACAACTGAGAAAGAGCGGAATAATTGGAAATGGAACTGATGCTGAGTCTGACGACAGCCACGCAGAGGAGGAAGCGGCGCTTCGTCTACCTCCGGAGTTGGCGGAGTTGTTCAGAAGCGACACCGAGGATGAAGAATTTAAAGGATTTAGTGATTAGGAGTGAGATGGTGAGTTTGGTGAACTTGTTATATTATGTTCTTTATGCTATAGTTATGTGAATAACTGTTAATATATTACGTTAACATACGAGACACCTATTCAGTTCGTTGTTTATGCTTCATGTAGCTGAATAACCATCAATGTGTTACGTTAGCATAGCGCACACCTATTCAGCTGTTGTTCTCTATTCTATTATTACTATAACTTGCCTTTCAACATCAAATGTCTGTTCTTGATGTCGGATTTTGTAAAATAAATTTCCCCCAACAAATGTGACTTATAGTCCAGTGCGACTTATATACGTTTTTTTCTTATTCATTATGCATTTTTTGGCTAGTGCCACTTATACTCCGGAGCCACTTATAGTCCGGAAAATATGTTAAGCTTCCAGTATAGAAAAAAAGTAATGTGAGTGGCACAAAGTATTTTGGTCTTGGTAAGGTCTGAGGTCTCGTTTCCGTGACCCTAACTACACCTTTTGTACATTATAGAATGAGCTGGTAAATACAGGAGTTGCATCAAATGTACGTGACATATTTAAGACCTGTTTTAACGTGTTTGAGACCTAATACTCTGAATTTAAATTCTTAATTAAACATTTTTTAGACTTTTTAAGACCCAGCAAAAACCCTGCTATGATGAGTTATTTTCTTATGATGACTGTGCAGAGACAAAGCCAAATCCCAGACTGAGATTTTCCTGTTGAAGAAGCTGAGTGAGGTAGAAGTTCAGTACCTTGGCGGTCCAGTTGACTTGGGTCATTTTGCCGGTCGTGGAGATCGTGTGAGTGAAGATCTTTCCGTCGTCAGGAATCCAGGGCCCACAGATGCTCTCTGTGGTCTGAAGAAGAAAACAACAACAACAAGGTTTGGTCTCCACAGTGAATCCTCTGCCTCCATCTTTAACCTTCTCCTCTGCATCCTCTGCTCTCACACCGTAGAGATATAAAACACTAGAGTGAGCTGCAGTAAACTGACGTCCATATTGTGACTGTATGTTCTGCCCCAGCGCAATGTAAACAAATAGGGAGATGCACTTATCTTTGCAATATTTTTAATATAATTTGGTGACTTTTTTCTTATTTGTGCAAAAAAAAAAAATGATTTCAAGCTATTGCCTTTTTTTTTTTTTACAATTAAAGCTAATCAATTTAAAAAGCTAAGCTAATTATTGATAATACTGTGTGAAATGAGATCAGTCACTTGATTTATAACTTTAACATTTGTACCTCAGTTTTTAAATGATTACACGTTATTCACATAGCAAACATTTACTTACATTTAGCCTAAATTTACATTGAACTTGGATTTTTGTCCATACAGTGTTGCTAAAAATCATTGAATAGCTGTTAGTAGTGTAGCTTTTCTTTTTTTTTCCCATTTGATCGACAGCAAACACTTGTTCATTACAATGTGTTATGTTTATCAGCTTAACTGTACACAAACTATTGATTAAATTCCTTAATAAAACGATTATTACAATGTACAGTAGGCTGATTATTATTGTACAACACGCTGACAGACACCAGGCTCACTTATTCATCATAACAAGTTAACACTGACAGTGAGGTGTTGCTTAAATATTTTACGGCAATACATTTAATAAATAAAAGAGCAGAACTGTCAAGTTGCAGGAACACAGGAGGGAACAGACCCAAAATGCGGACTCAAAAATAGATTTAATATAACTCACGAACACGAGGAGACACGCCACAGGATACACGAAAAATCGACTCAACAAAACTCGACAAAACTCGACCAAACTCGACCAAACTCGACCAAACTCGACAAAACTCGACAAAACTCGACAAAACTCGACAAAACTCAACAAAACCCAACATACACAGCAAACACAATGAACCAACAAAAACTCAGGGAGGACACAAAGGAATGAGGCACAGGTGAAACACATTAAGGCGGGGCAGGCAATCACAGCGGGAAATACAAGAGGCAGGAAGTAAACCAGAAAACAAGGGAACAAACCAAGACTACAAAACAAGACACACAGGGAAACAAACAGAAAACAGGACATGGACATGGGACATGACAAGAACAAGCGGGGAATCCAGTTAGTACAAACATGAATAAATAACAGACCTTTATGTATCAGAAACTCCGTATTTCGGTGCAAATATGTACTAACCAAGACTTTGAGAGTTCACTGTGTTAAGTTGAAAACGATCACTTTATTTAAGTTTCTGACTTTTATTCTATGAGACTTATGTCACTGTTTTTAGGTTACTTACCATTAGCATTAGCATTAGCATTATCCTACAGTCATAAGATGGCCGCCGGAATTGCCAGCCCATACATTTGCCATGACCACTCTAGTGTTTTATTATATCTCTATGTCTCACTCCAACTAACTCCATCTCCTCTGTCTCTGCATCCATAAACCTCCTCTCTGCTCTTCCTCTAGGCCTCCAGCTCTGACCTCAGCCTCCTTCTGCCCACACATCCACTGTCCCTCCTCTGTTCCTGTCCAAAACCATCTCAGTCTGGAAACTTTCCCACTGATGGAACTCATTCACTGATCCTGTCCATCCTCGTCACGAACAAAGAGAACAGAGACATCTTCAGCTCTGCTCCTGTCTGTTCCTCCAAACCACTGTATATGAAGCCTGTGTACCATGTATCCCATGGGGCAGGAGTGGATGTTTGCGTGGTGGATGCAGCAGTTCTCTCCGTCCGCGTCCTTCCAGTTTGACGGACAGTCCACGTGTTCACAGAAGCTCCGAGCAGAGTCAGCGTCCACGATAGAACTGTAGGGGAAATATAACAGATACATGTATACAGTATATATATGTTCTGAAGAGTTTAGTTTTCACCTTTTTTTTTTATTAACATCTTAATTTACAGTATTCGTCCAATACAAACACATAACAAATGAGAGCTCATATATTGCAATTAATATTTTTTAATTTTATAATGAAATAACATCTTGCACCTGTGTATAAATAAAGTAAAATAAAAAATAAATAAGTAAAAAAAATCTATAAAAAGGTCGTCACAGGATGGTATAAATTTCAGGGGGTTTCACTGAAAATCTCTTTGTGTGTGCTTTTTTTATAATTAATGAATGACAAGAATTCAATATATTATTAACCTCTTTTAGAAAGAGGGGAATTTTAAAAACCTTTGCTTATGAATAAAAAATGTACCAATTAAGATGAAAAAATGTAAAATATAGTGAAAGGGTTTCTTTTTGACAATGGTATTGCTTTCAAAATAACATATTATATCTTTTAATGTGAAGCAGTGACTCATACAATTTCCAAAAATATTGTTACTAATTTCTGTCCAAAATATCTTCACATTGTTTCAGTG